>CM040427.1:95803548-96360632 GCA_022702705.1 Papilionanthe hookeriana x Papilionanthe teres | reverse complement strand
AAGAACTGGACGCGGTGTCCGGCGCCTAGGCGCCAGATTCCGGCGCCTAGGCGCCAGACAGACCTTCTAGAAGATTCATTGAATGTGGACATGTTTTGAAGAGGTGCCTCAAGGCAACCCTTGAAGCCTATAAATAGGAGTCCATTTCTTCAGAAAAATGTGCCCCCCATTGTAACCCCTTTCTCTTATCCACTTTAGGATCTCTAATCCTTAGAGAGAGAAATAGAGAGAGAAATCTAGGGTCACTTTTGTTTTAGTTTAGTGAGTTTATTTTCAAGTTGTTGCATCTGGAGTTCATTACACTGTGGAGTCAGTAGGAATCAGAAGATCTGTAGAAGGAATATTTGAGATAAGTATTTTATTTTTTATTCAAAGTTTTTTATTATGTTTTGCTGTTTATATTAAATGTGTTCTGAGTAGTTCATTTACTTTCTTCCTTCAATTATGAAGAGATAAATAAAATAAAATAAGATTCGATGGAGAATTGAAACTCAAAATATTTTCAAAACATTGTGATGATATTAATACCTGATCTTACTTTACTTTTAAAATTGGCCATTTAAATTGTTAAAACCTGTTGAAGAGTTTTGAGACCTAGAAGGAGAAGAACTCTTAACTTGTAAATGTCACATGAATCCTTGGGTAGTCGAAGGCCATGTGCGGGCTATTCAAGGTGAAGTGCAAATAAATAGGAAGATAAGATTTAATGGGCGTAGAATTGATAAGTTTTTAGAGTGACACACTAAATTCTTATAATTTGATTTATAGATTAGGAAAGTGTCACTAGTAGGGCCGACCATAGCCAGCCTTGGACATCTAGTAGTCTGAGTCTAGATTAACCCATTCTACTAACAATACATCCGGACCTGATCTGTAAATTAGCCAATGTTCTTTGCACCTGGATCAAAGGGTAAAGAATTGGAATGCTTCTATTTGGCACAATACCATAAATCAAATTCTCCAACTAATATTAAATTATCTTAAAAATCTTAGATTAATTTAAGGGAAGAAAGTTGTTTGTTTTATATAGTTTTCACAAAATCATTTTCGTATTATTGTTTTCTTTATTTTCATCTAGTAAATTAAAAGTAATTTATAGTTAGATTAAAATACAAAAAGATTTTTGAAATACAATATTTAAAAATTTATTACTATATTTTTTCCCTGTAGGATCGATACTGGGGTCTTTGTTTCAAAGCCCTATATTACCTGAAACGATACGTATACTTGTGTAGTACCCAAAAAGTATATAAAATATTTTCTTTTTAAATTATATTTTGATATATAAACATATATTTAAAAAGTTTTATTTGGTACTCATCTATATAACAAGTTATTCCAGGTCAAGTGTTTCGCGCCTTTGCCATAAATTAAATTTTCTAGCAGTGGTAACAAATCCTTGTATTTGGAAATACAAAAATCGGGTCACACTTCATGGATGTAATATTTTGTTAACTAAAAAGGAAGGATTGTTGATAACTACTTATATGTTTTAATAGTTAAGAGATTGTCCATCAAATAACATATTGAGAACAAAAAGAAATATTTCTAACACTCAATAAGTTTAACATGAAACTAAACCTACTAAAGTGCACCTTTGAGGCCATGACATGTCCATTCTTGGAATATTTGCTAACCCTTGAAGGCATAAAGAACAACCCAAAAAAAATCCAAGAACTCCTCCAAACACGCTCCATTAAAAACACCATGGAAACCTAGAAGCTAAACCATCAAATCAAAGGTTTGAGCTGGTTCATCTCCAATATTGGTGATAAGTGTGCCCCATTCATTAAAGTACTCATGAGAGCAAAATGTTTAGAATGGACAATAGAATTTGAAGTGGGATTCAATAACCATGCCTCTACACCCCTGCTTTAATGACCAAAATCAAAAGAAATGTTTTATCTTTACCTCGAGGTCGGCTCAGAAGCCCGTCAGTTCAGTCTTGGCCAGAGAAGAACACAAAATGCAACACTCAGTGTACTAGACCAGCCGAGTTCTCGATGGAGCCAAACACCGATATCCAATAATGGAGAAACTGACCTTCTCCTTGGCCATTTCAACATGGAGGCTCAAATTATATTTTCATGTATATAAGAAACCATAGCACATCCATTAGAATCTACTCTTATCAGGCTAGCACATTCTAGTCGACTACTCAAATGGGTTGTGAAACTCGGTGAGTTCTCCTATATCCATCGAATGAAGATAAAAGCAAAAGCGGTTGGAGATTTTTCTGAACTGAGATGGCCAAATGAGGATCTAGTGATTGAAATATTGTCTGAACCCTATATATTGATGGAGTATTGAACCAATAATGTGATGGAATTTGAGTTTTCTTTTGTAGCCCTCCAAGGGAAAATGTTTACTACTCAATGGAAGTAAATTTTTCGTTGACTAACCACCACGGAAAATATGAGGCTTTGATTGTATACTTCACCTAGCCTCAGAGATGGTAGTCCTCCACATAATGGTAAAAGATAATTCACAACTCATAATGAACTGGATCAATGGCGAATTTGAAACTAGGGATGAGACTATGGTGAAGTACCTAGGGAAGGTGAAGACATAGATTAGTCACTTTAACAGCTTCAAAATTGAACATGTCCAAAGGGGGAAAAAAATCAATTCGCCGACCTTCTACACCAGAGACTTCATCAAGGAGAAGGACATCCAAGAAGACTCGATTGATCCTCAATCGATGAACCATTAGCATTGGAGATACTTCAGGAGGTGAAGAAAAGCTGAATGAGCTCATACATCCGGTACCTAAGCATGGGGGAGATCAACGAAGAAGTCACCTAGCGTATGAGATTTAAATATAAATCTTCCCAATACATACTAATCAAAGAAAAACTCTTTCAATAAGTCAGCTACATCCTTATACCTAAAGTGCATTGGGGAAGACGAGGTTGAAGATATACTCTAAAAATTTCGTGGCGGGGAATGTATGATGAGGAGTGTGAGATCCATTTCGGTGGAAAGACACTAGCTCACCAAATTCAATGAAAAGGTTACTTTTGGTTGAGTGTGCTCTAAGTTGCTGAAGAATATTCCTGGAGGTTCATGCAATGTCAAAAGTACGAACCCTTTTACAATCGACTGACCCAAAAAGCTACACCCGATCACTGTCTTTGGCCATTCGCTATGTGGGGAGTCGACATTGTGGGACCTTTCCCTTTATCAAAAGTTCAACAACAACTATTACTCTAGCTATTGATTATTTCTCCATGTGGGTAGAAACAAAACCTATGAACACATAATGATGGAGGTAGTCCAGAACATCATCTGGACGTACCTGATTTGTCGATACATATTACCCCTTGTCATAGTTATAGATAATGGGACCCAATTCCTTGACAAAGGAGTTCAAGATTTCTGTAGGAATCAAGGGATCAACTAAAAATTAACTTCCATACATCCCACTCAAACTAATAGACAAGCGGAGGCTGCAAACAAAATCATCCTAAATTTTTTTAGGAAAATGGTAGAAGGAGCAAAAGGAAAATAGGCAGACCTGATCCCTTCAATAATCTGGGTGATCTTAACAACATTATCCACGTCCACCTGACAGACCCCCTTTTATGCTCTTCCATAGAGTGGAAGCCATGTTACTAGTTAAATACAACAATCATAGCTAGAGGGTTCTATCCGCCTCAGATTTCAATGAGGAAGATCTTGGAGAGTGGCTTGAGGTGAACGGTGAAGCAGTCATACTAGCCCTAAATCTAGCAAAGGAGAATCGAGCCAATACAACCCTCCAGCAAAAATGGGTTAAGTGGAGCACAATAAAATATTTTAACTAATATATGTATGCAAATGGATGTTTTTCCCAAGGGACCTAGTAGTGAAGAAGGCCGCCCCCGTCCTCGAGGGCTAAGCTATTGGAAAGTTGGATCAAATCGAGAATGACACCTTACATCATCCACAAGAGTGCTGAGCTTGGAGCATACAAACTAATTTTATTCTTGATGTCCCTCAAACTTGGAGTGGTGACAATCTAAAGAAATTCTTCCCATAAAGCTATCCTTACTAGCAAAAGGAACATTATAATATTATTTTATATAACTACTCTTATCTTTTAAAAAACTTAATATAATAAAGGGCTTTATACATTCATATTATTTAAAAGTTTAAAATTTGACATATTCAATATCGCTAATAATACTTTCTCTAATTATTTTTACGGTCAAGGAACTGACGATTTTACACTTCAGGAATTGACTCAATTATGCTCGGGGAACTCACATAGTTACACTCAGGAAACTGAAAGATACACTTCAAAACAGGCTCTACAAGTGGTTTAAAAATTATTAATTCTCTTGTTAACTCTGTCCATGATTCTTTATTTTTCTCTCTTATCATCGCTTTCGTCAGTCTTCATTCATGTCGGTTAAATTTGCTGTCATTATCGTTTTCGTGGAGTCGCCATATGGTTTCCTGTTATGTTGTCCCTAACCAGACTAATTCTTCATTTTAGATCATGAAAAATTAGAAGATTAGAGTAGATAATAACAGGAACAATTAAAAGAAATATGTGGGGAAGCCTTCAATAAGATTAGATATTTGCATCACATATATTAGGAATGTTTTAAAGATAGAATTGTGAAGGAACCCTTATGAAAGCCGATAACTTGATAATTTAAATTAATAATTTGTTCTGGCGTCCTTATCTTGCTATAAGAGAAATCCTCTATAGTTAATTACATCTTAAATAGTAAATACTATTTATGAAATCCCATGGTTAAGGTTAAAAATGTTATTTGAAAGTATTTATTTTCATGGAGTAATGTCTCATCCTATAGGTAGTAGAATTCTAAGAATTCCAAAATATCATAGAGGTTTATGTTAGTTAAAGTTAATCCTCCCTTCTAGAATTTGAACGTCTATCCTTGCAAAACAATATTAGCACACCCTAATAATATGTAAAGATAATTTAAGATAATGATCCGCTCCTTATCTTCAGTAGTGCTGCAAAAAAATAGGTTTTCAGAAAATCAAGTTATTTTTGTTTAATTTGTTTAATTTTAAATATTTTAGACAACCTGGCCAAGATGTTGTTGACCTCACTTTTGGTCAAGGTCTAGTATTTCTTTAGAATTACCTATTTCTTGGTGACTTTCTTAGTACTACTCATGGAACCCTTCCCCATAGAAATTTAAATTTTTCTCACTTCACTGGGAGTTTTCACATGTTTAAGGTTTAATCTCGAGCTTTTAGGAGGAAGAGACTAAGCATAAGGAAGCCCAGGGGAAGACTTCAATAGGTGGTCAGACCTTAGGATCTACCCTGGAGGTCTGGAGCTTACACACTTTTACTACACACTCACAACCCTAAACAAAGCACATCACATTTGATCCCCTAAGTCTTTGGAAACTCATGTAAGTGTTTTTCCCAAGCCATTAGCCTCAGGTTAAGGTTTGGCTAGTACCAACACATAGAGGACCAAATGAGGGTGACCCTTGGTCCATAGCTCAACCTAAATAATTCCATATTATTATTCACTTTTAACCAATCCCAATTTTCCCAAAGATTTCATATTTCTAACCCCTTTGACCCAAAATACCCAAAATACCCCAAAACACTCCCAAAACACTAAAATACCCAAAATTACCCAAATTACCCATCCAAAAAATCATTCTAAAATACTTCCTACCACTCAAATTAACAAAATTGCCCAAAATTGACAAATTTCCCAAAAAAATTCCCAAAATGACCAAAATGCCCCTCTTAGCCCAAAATTCAAAAAATTCCAAAAATTTCCATAAATTCCCAAAACCTTCCAAATATTCCCATTTTCATTTCTCTCAACAACCACATGACCCAATTTGGCTAATTTAGCCTAATTTAACCAAATGCCCCAATTTGGCCCAGATAACCCAAAAGTTCCCAAATTGAACCCAATGTCTACCAATTGAACCCAATCTTGCCCAATTTCAATTCCAAACATTAATTCAACATCTCTATTATCCATATAAACCAAATCCAAGCCCAATTTGGCCCATATTTGAGTTCAATTTCACTTAAAATCCAAAAGCCCCAAATTTCGCCTAAGTGACCCAAATCCCCCCAAATTGACCTAATGGCAATCAATTATTCCCTAATATGAACTCTAAACTCTTCATAATACTCCCTTAAACTGAATTGAACCATCAATTGCCCCTATTTTGAACCCAAATCTTAACCAAACCCACTTAAAGTCAAAAACCCCCACTTTTGATCCAAATCAAACATATGTCCAAATGTCATCAAATTGATTGCCATACTCCCAAAATTTCCATCCAATTGATGTTAAGAACTCATCATGACATCACCCTAGAGGATTTAGAACCTTCAATTGGCCTTGGATCTAACCGTAGCCCAACCTAAACCCAAGTTAACCCAACTTGCCCCAAAGTGACCAAAATCCCAAATCAAGCCAAATTGATCCCCCAAACCAATCCAAAACTACTCCAATACTTCTCTAAACCATTTGTGATAATCATATACAAAATATTGCTCAATCAGTTTGGCTCATCTCAAGCCCAAACCTAAGTTATCCCAATTTGAACCCAAGGTGACCCAAATGAACCCATGACCCAATTTAATCAAATTGAACCAAATGTGACCAAAACAACCCCTCCACAGCCAAAAAGTTGACCCTAGGGACTGGGCTAGACTCACCTACCCCACCCTAGGGGATCCATGAACTAAAGGTCCCCCAAATTAGAGGATCTCCTCCTTTAAATGGTTAAACCTAAAGGATGTTTTCCATAATGCCTTAGCCATTAAAGTCCATTACACTCATAGCCTGCCCACTGGCTAACCTGCCCCACTGGCCACCTCCCTTGGCTGAGCTGATTGGCCTAGTCACTGGAGGAAACCAAACTGAGAGCCACATCCAAGCCAAGAAAACTCAAACTCCACCCCATGGCCAAGTCAGCCTAAAATTTCCATTAGAGCTCATCTGCCCTCCACCTAGGCAGTTGAATCCACCCATCACCAGCCCTTGAGCTCAGTCCAATGGCCATGGTCATAAATAAAGATCTCTATGGCCAAAACCAGGTGCTGAAACTTTTCTAAAGGAAATTCCACCAAGTTGCTTACAGAGCTTCCCTGAGAGATCCTAAGAGTGATCACACTATCTTCAGCCACTGATCCCCACTTTCTAAAAGCAATTTCATCACTGAAATCTCAGCTGAAACATGATAAATTTTTCCATAGCTCCACAATGAACTAAACTTCAATTAACCACACCCACACCTTCACAACAAAGCCCTATCACAGAGAGCCTCTGCACCAGAATTTGATTAACGACTAAAGTTGGGTCTAGTCGAGTTTGGGTCTAGACAATTCACCAAAGAAAATGGTTTCAATTGGAGGTTTGTTGGGATCAATCGAAGCTGCCACAACCATCTGATTGAGGCCTCCCCTCTCAGACAAAGGTATTGAGCTTACTCTTCCTCCCAAGCTATTCTTCGTCTTCCATAATTGTTTATTATATTTCATATCGCATTAGCCTATAGATAGGTTCTTCTAGGCTAGATGAAGCTTTAGAAACAAACCCCAAGTGATTTGGTTGAGTATCAAGAGAGATCTTAGGTTTAGAAGGTGGACAGTTCTCTGTGCACACCAGTTGAGGACGAAGACGTGCGACCATCCAATTGAGTGTGTATTAAAAGGAGGGCCAGGATTGCGCTGGATAAACGCTTGAAGCATAAAACACACATTGAATCAGAAGGTGGCACCCAACTAGAATGGGATACGTAGTCTTTCGAAGTGGTTGAGAATGACGCAACACCGATGTGGTTAAGTAAGAAATTAGGTGATTTTTTATTTATTTAATTACCCGAAATTCAAAAATCCATATCTTCGCCAAATAAATTAGAAAAATAAAAGAAAAATACCTTCTTACTCATTGAACAGAGGATAATAATGTGGAAATAGTTTGCAATTTATTTGATGCATGTATGATTTTTAATTAATTAAATACCCTCTGTAGTCTTTTAATTCTCCAGGCATATAAACATTTCACCAAGGCTTACCATTTTAGCATGTTATAGCCTCTATAATGGGGGATCTTCCCTAACTTTTTCGAAGTTAGAGGAGAACTCTATGAAGAGTTCTAAATTTTCCAAGTTTTTGCATCTATTTGCATAAATTAATTCCGAAAGTTTACATAGTGGTTATAAAAATCCAGAAAAATCACGGTAGGTTTCCTATGACTAGAAGACTCTAGGAAAAATAGAAATTTGATTTAAGTCACTGAAAATAACTCTAATGGTAATTAAGGCATAAATATTAAATAAAAATAAATTAGATTATATATAAATGTAAACCACTAAAAATAATTCTTCACTATACTTTAAAGCTTAGAGAACTCCACAAAAAAATTTCATAGCATTTGGGATTCATTTGGTCACCAAAATGAATTTTCTAAGTGAAATAATAATTTTGAATATGAAACTAATTTTAATAATTAAAATACAACTCAAAAAATTGTAAAATTTGTTTTCAGAGTTCTCTATGATTAGAGAGATTTTCTAAAATTAAAATAGGAATTTTTACAAAATTTTCATTTTTAACTATATTTTAAATATTTAAATAATTAAAAAATAATAAATATCACAAAAATATTAAAAATCACCAAATTATCACATTTTGTTTTCTAATCACTTGGGAACCATCCACATAATTTTCCTATGCTTCAAAATCAAAATATCGAATTTTAAAGGCTTAAATTAAATTATAAAAGGGTAAAAATGAATTTTCTTAATTTCCCACTAAAATAATTCTATTGATTAAAATAAAAATCCAAAAATTATAAAATTTGTTTCTCTGGGTTGCGTAATCTCAGAGGGACTTAAGAAAAATATAAAATTGAATTTACAACTTTTAAAAATATTTTATAATTAATTAAAACACTAGAAATTTAAAATTTTTCGAATAATTAAATTAAAACTCAAAAAATCATGAACTTTGGTCCAAGTGGTCCTGTGGTCTAGATCTACCTTCAATAAAAATTTCAAAGTCATATGCTTTGTTTTGGACAAGTTATTGAATTTTCATTGAAAACCCCTATGTTTGCATTAAAATAAATATGTAAATTAAACTAAAATTTTAAAAAATCACATTTTCTCCTATAATGTTTTAATTAACCCATAAGTGGGGTCACATAAAATTTTCAAAGTCATTTGAGCTAAATTTAATGAATTATGAAGTGATAAAGGCCTTGAGGGGTAAAATTGTAATTTTGGAAAATTCAATATTTAGGCTTAATCAAAATGAGAAAAAGGCAATAAATGAACATAATTATTATGTTGGATTATTGAAATGTCTTGGGATAGCTGGTAGAGAGCCTTAATTATCATAGTTTTATAACATCAATATTAAATATTTAAATTTCCTTAATTATCATAATTTGGAAGAAAATCAAATTAAAGAGAGCCTTAAAGTTAGGGGTTGATTTTGGAAGTTCATATTCCACTAATTTAATACCCATTCATTTGATGTTTAAATGACAAAAAAATATTTTGATAAAGATCATAATCATGAAGGTAATTCAACTTCGTCTTTTTTACAAGACATGAGAAATACCCACTAAGATCTTAAAGGTTTAGTAGTGAGTTAGGCTTAGTCAAAGGAATTAACTAATAAGAATTAGAAAAGACAACACAATTAATTTTAAACTATTTTTTGATAAATTCTTCCAAAAGTTAATATTGTCTCTAAAGGCCCACTCACATAATTCCTAAGTAAAGCATCAAATTATAACCCCGCATTTCGGAATGACTAAAACATTGTCTAACTGAGCATAAAGGTATGAAACAGATAAATCATTTAATAACTATGATAAGTCCAAAAGGACCTCAAGGAAGTTCAAAAGTAATGTGAAATATCTGGGTCACTCATGGATGATTTCATAAGTCTTCTGGACAGCTTGTGGGACTATTACACCTATTATATCTATTAAATGAAAATATCTCTCAAATAAATGAATATTCACCAGGTTATGACATAAATTTTGGTAGGTCTATGACGAACCAATCTAAAGGGTTTTAAATCCCTGCAAAATATAAATGTTTATTGCAAGAATACTAAAGTTTTAGGTGGAGATGACAGGAAAACTTACAAGGTATGCTTTTATTTTAATGCAATTTACTTACCTGCACTCTACTGCACTTTCTTTTCTTATAAATTTGCATGTTAAACGACAATGTCACCCTGCATGAAAACTAAAACCTTTTAGGATAGCTATAAAACCAAAACTAAAATAAAAATTAGAAATCAAGACAAGATAAAATTCACCGCCACAACATTCAAAATATAAAACAACTCAAAAAATAATCACAAACAAAACAAAAATCACAATTGCAACTAAATTAAAACATCACATTGGATGATCGGGAATCCCTCGGAGGAGGTAACCTACGTGTTGCTAACAGGGCTTCCCACGGTTTAAATGAAAGCATGGAACTCATTAAGTTGAGTTTAGTAAATTCATTTGGACTAAGTGAGTCCGATAAAAATAGCGATGTCGGGGTGATGAAACCATGGGATCTTAACCGGTGTTGCTAGAATTAACTTTAATGTTCCCCTAATCAAAATATTAAGACATCTCAATTTTAAATATTTTCAAAACATGACACTTCTCTTCTCTCTCACAATTGACACTTCTTTAAACTAAACCTGCTACGACGAGGAGCTTGGAGCATGCATAGTGGTCAGCACGGCCATCTTCAACAGCAAAACTTATCTATAGCGGCAACACATTTTCTTATAAATAAACAATTAGCCATAGAACATTGAGGTAGCCCACTTAGTTCAGCATAAATCATCACCTTTTCTTTAGGCCCTTGCATAACCATGTTGTGCAACATAAGTCCTAACTCATCTTAGTATTCCGAGGTTGTCATTGGGTATGACATAAATCCTCCTATCTTCCAGGCTATTCACATGATTGATATCAAGTGAATGTAAGTCTTAAAATAATAAAATTGACAGAATTAAACATCAAATAAATATCTTAAATCAAAGCCAACCCATAGGATAGTTTAGGAAGACATCAAGATTTTCCTTAAATTTGTGTCCTTCCCCTAGTCTTCTCTCCTTTGGATTCTGATAAAATGAACTGTTCCAAAACTTAAGCCATTCACCAATTAACCGACTATCACATTTTCTTTGGAAACCTTACTTTGGAAGTTATGAATATAAATATTTCCTGATCTATATCAAGAGTTTTCTTAAGTGACATCGCTTATCTAAGATGTAATTAACTATAGGGGCTTGCCCTTATAGGAAAATTAAAGACCCCATTTTAATATAAACCTTATCTAATTCCTTCATATTAGATAAGGGAAATTGTCGGTCAAAAATGATTCACAGACTAAATGGATGTCATGAATTCGTTAGTTTTTTTGATCAAGCCTCACCCCAAGCCATGTATCTATTCTTCAGTATAGGAACATGTCTTGTGATGAAGTGCTTGATTATCTAAACTAACGTTTGTATGAAATCCACTTGATTTCACATTCGCCAAAATGAAAATATTATTTTTAAATATATATATATATATATATATATATATATATATATATATATATAATTAAATAAATTTTCAATATTTTAAACTATAAGTCACATTTTTCAAAAGTTTCAATCCCACACATTTTAACGACCGACAGATGTTTATGGCTCCCTCATTCTAGGGTTGTGAGGGAACCCTGTTCTACTTAGTCTAAGAAGTAATTAAACCAACTCTGATTGAAAGATTTTTGTTGGCAACCACAGATTGCATCATCTAAGTGATATTTATAAAATCGAGCATCTGGGATAAATTTGCATTTTGTGATCTTTATTCTTTAAGGTTTCATTTAAGTTTTATTGTCTTTTTCATATTTTAGGGTTGAAAATTTTAGATTGCATAAGACTTATTAGCCAATTAATTTTTTTTGGAATTTTTTTATTTTTTAGTTGTGATGACCGGATCAAGATCCCATGGTTTCTTCATCACGGTTATTAAGGTTTGTGGTCTGACTAGTCACAAGAGTCTGGAAATTATTTTCTTAGCAACTATGGGTTTCCTCATCCAAAAAATATCTTTTAAAGCAAATTTGCACTTTAAAGTTAAAGATTAAGTTTTGATGTATTTTAAGGTAGATTTTAGTCATTTAAGTTGATTTGGTTTTTTAGCCCATACTGTTCTTGGCTAATGTTAAATGTGTATTATTTTCTCACTTGAGAAATATAACCCTATTTAACCTTCAATTACTTGGCTTATGATTGATTTTAGTGTAATTCAAGTTGAATTGATTTAATCTAAAATGACTCTCAAGGCAATCTACGTTTATCCTTAATTAGGCTATGTATCCCTTGGATCATCTTCAAGTTTGGTTAGATTAAATAAAGCTTGCTAGGATTGAACCAAGATTATTTCATCTAATTGAAATCAAGCTTATCAGATTAACATGAGGTTATTCAGGTTCAAATTATTTTAAAACTGCGTAAATTCTATGTTAGTTTCGACTTGAATTATGATTTAAGTGTGGGTTAGACTTAAATCAGTCCTAGATCTAACCTCAATTACAGATTTCCAAAGTTATGTTTTGTTATCTGAGTAATTCAATTGAATTTATTAACCAGAGTTAAATGTTGGTTAACTGACCCAATCTCTAATTACAGTGTAATTTATCTTCCATAAGATGGAAAAAAACTTGACCCAATTTATTATTAGCGGCTATTCTGAAAAATAAAAATGTTATAAAATTTAGAAAATATTTTACACACGAGGGGTACTACGTAAGTATATGCATCATGCCAAGTAATATATGGTTTTCTTTAAAGTCCCTGATTATCGACCCTACAGAGAAGTAAGGTAAAAAATCCCTTAGGTTATCTAGTCTGCTATCAAGCCTTAGTTTTGGAATGTCGATTAAAGTGATTTATCTAAGAACTATTCCTAAAAGAAAAACTAAAATATAAAGAAGACTTTTATTGATAAATAGGTTTGGAGAATTTTTAGATATTAAAGAATACCCTTCTAGATAATGTGAAGGAATCAAATGCTTAAAATATAATGTTGTCAGTGATAAATAGGGGAATTTCTATTCCTTACCTCTCCCGATGCAAACAAAGAACATTGGATAATTTAGAGATTTTCACCAGCTTGTGTAGTAGTGCGGAGTAGATTCTGATCTCTCATTTCTAGATTACCCACTGTGCCCTCTCTATAGGACCTACTTGGGACCCTTACAATCCAAATTCTAAACCAAATTGATAAAATAATATAGTCTGTCACCCTACAAATATCAATTGTAAGCACATCAAAACTTACCTCCCTATCTATTTGCACTCCCCCTAGGTGATTGCAATGAATATGCCCAAGGTGAAGTGTGGTGGAACTTAGTTGAGAATTACACCGCCCTTCCAGATCTTAAGGTAATTACAACAAATTTTAACAATACAACAAGATTAAATTTCAATGTAAATGAAGTCCAAGTAAAATCCATCACATTAATGAAATAAGTGGATATTAAAGTAAATCTAGATTCCTAAACATGCACCCAATTTATTACAAAATAAAAGTAAAATGAAGATAATGACATAAGTAATAAAATGATTGATAGAATTAAGTAATAAATTATGTACCAACAATGAATATATATCAACCTACCCTCTTTCGAGTGTATAGATACGCTTAGTATTCTATTTGTTCACCATCTGTCACATAGAAGCATCAAATAGAAACATATCATTAAATTATATTTCCTTCCGCGTAACTATTTTACTAACCAACAGGTAAATGTGAGTGTACTCTAGTTGCGATATCACTGCACTCCTGAGTCTTAATTTCAGATGAAATAGATTTTAACATAACTTATTGTCACTTAAGTTATGTCAATGATGAATAAGATATATTACTCATCACATGAAAATAAAAACAATTCTATCATAAAAGAAATTTTTCAACACATGCCACTACTTCATATTAAAAATAAAATAGTAAAGAAAACTACATAAGAAGCATGGCTGAAACAGAACATAGAACTTCATTTAAACTAAAGAAATTCACTATAATGTGTTTACAATAATTATAAGAAAATGAAGAACACAATACTTGCTTTTTATCTTTCAAAGAAAGAAGAAAAATCTCTCTAGCAAAGTCTCCTACTGATCAATGCGCCGCTCATAATTCCTTGCTCATATCATTCAAAATCCCTCATAAATATCTCCAAAAATGTGGAAATCTACCTCTCCATAATCACATCAAAATCCTACTAAAACACTTCCTAATTCCTTCTCTAATCTCCTTTCACGAGAGGCGTCAAGCCCCTCTAATTAAAGAGAAGCCAAACACTTCATTTTTAAAAAGACACAACACTTCACTCCAAGTGACACACCCTTTCACTCCAAGAAACACATCTATTCATTAAAAAGTTTTTTTAAGTGCTAGATTCATTTAATCACTCCATGGGGCATGCAAGTTGTCTAGAAGCTTCTAGAACATCCCAGAATGGCCCGGAATCACCAAAAACCCATCCAAAAACTGTCTCGGGCGTTATCCTCCAAAAATAGAGGTATATCACTTATTTCTAGCTGTGCCTGATGCTATATTGCCAGTCTGGGTGCTATAGAACCATCGTGCGTGCAGCTCCACCATTTAATTCTGTTTCGCCCCGGTTCAGCTCCGTTGCGCTCCATATTGGTATACCTAAAAGATAGACAAGAAAATTACTTTTCTTTAAAGTTTAATTTTATTCAAAAACATGTAATCAATATGAAGGAGATTAATTATAGAAAGACATATCAAAATATTTCAGGTTTGAATTTTCTTCCTTGCTCGTTTTGGCCTTAAATTGTACCATTTTTGCTTCATTTTCCCCAAAGTCCATATTTTGTACCTGAAGACAAAAACGTGCAAAATACCTTCCTTTAAAGAGTAATATCATAAAAAAATATTCATAAAATAATCATGAAATGTACAATATGAAAAGTAAATTTAAAGTTGATCAAGAACCCCCCAAACTTAAATGTTACTTGTCCTTAAGTAACACTACAACTTTAAAAATATGTTGATTTTTTGTTAGTGGGTTTCTTTAAGATTATCTCATATTTTTTTCTAGAGATGTTATATTTAACTTAGAAAATTTATCATAAATTAGATGACATCTAAAGTATCAAAATATTTAGTATTAAACTTAGGAATCATGATTTTCTATTTAATTCAGAAATTATTGAAAATTTTCCAAATTTTGGATTCTTAAAAAAAATAAAAAATTTCAGAATTTATGACATCTAGAAAAATAAATTGACTAATACTTTCTGAAATTAAGCTTAAGATTGATTCTGAGTTATCTTCCTTAGAAAGATTCAAGTGAAATCAATTTTTAATTAGGTCCTAATCCTCAAGCTTCTCCCCCCATATTTTTTTTCTTTTTTCTTTTTCTATTTTTTTGGTTTTTTTTTCAGGATTCTTTTCATTCTTACTTTTTTATTTGATGATTACTATATCTGGATAGACCTTTAATGATTTTGAATTTCACTATCCCTTTTCTAAAGTTAAAAACTTATTTTATTCCTTAACTTAAAATGTATTATTAGAAAAAGAAATTTTAATAGAGTCTAAATTTTTCAAAAAATATTATTGTAAATATCCTTAAATTTCTTAAAAATTTAATTTTCTTACTATAAGTAGTAAAATTATTTTCCTAAAATTTCCTACTATACATTTTAATTTTAGTTTCAATATTTTTACTAAAGTCCTTACTAAGTTTCCTGTTAGATTACTAAACTCAAAATTTTAGTAATCCTACAATAACTCCACAGATCAAAAAATCAAAATAAAATTTATTTGTAGTTTCTTTGAGGGCAAATAAAATTTAAATATGATATTTATTTTTCTTCCTCCTCCAACACTTAAATTTTTAAAAATTTTGCAATTAGTTTCATAAAATGTAGCAAGAAGAAAAGCAAAAGCTAAATCTACCAGCTACTAAAACATCTTATTAATTTCTTATTTATGCATAATCAGGATATAATGACTACAAAAGTAAGTAAATCTAACCTAAAACATGCTTGCAGTAATATTAAAATAGAAGAAAGTATACTAACTTTGAAATTTATTTTTTTTCCTACCCCAAAACCTGATTTTTAACATGTATAACATTCAATACAGAAAAAATAAGCAGGTAGAAAAACTGTTCAGAAATTTTACCTACCATAAATGTCTATAAAAAACATTTACAAATAATCATCACGACAGAAAAATTTGCAATAGAAAGTAAATATAAATTATACATCCCAAAATAAAATTGAACTAAAGAAAGGTCTAACGAGAAGACTAGGCATCGGCAAAAGAACATATGTGTTTATGTGTTCTACAATTCTCCTTATTATTGTAACACAATAACAAACACACATGATGAATGTGGTTAATTCTTCCTTTAACCCATCACATCTCGCTATCTTGTTTTCGATTTCTAATGGAATCACTACACTAATAAATTGGTTACTTTTAAATGATTTTATAGAGTACAATCCCATTGATACGACTATCCTTGATATATTAGCTTGCACGCACCAACCTCAGGCATCACCATATATTTTTAAATACATACCTCTAATAGTTATAAGAGTAGTGTAAGAACATCCACATGTTACTCATCAATTAACTTCGCGACCATACAGAATGAAAATAAAGTAAGAGAAATGAAGTAACAAAATTGAAATGAAACTGTCACTTATCCAAATTCAAGATGTCTATTGTAAAACTCAAATTTAGTTAAGACTCGAGTCATAATCGATTCTCCAATCTAATTACTACAAGAGAGCTGTCGGCATATTTTTAGGTTGAGTGTTGTATTTTTTTAAAAGGGGTCGCCTACAGAAGTTGTCGGCGAATTTTAAATTTAATTTAAATATAGATATAATTTAGAAAGTAGTATTTGATTTTGAAAATAATTTTAAATTTGAAGATTTTAAGATATGAAATCAAACCGATCTCACATCCCAAATAGTTTATATAAACGAGCACCGCATCACAAACCGTGTATCTATCCCTAAGGATAAACACACTCGCTTGATGGTGGGGCTCGGTTAAATAAACTAGAAGATTTGTGACATCCGTTTGGTCCGCGAACCAATTTTATAAGCCGACAAATTCCCGCTTAATATGAAAACATTAAACAGGGTTTATATTACTCGGGTTCTTTAAAATTCCCTATAAGGGCAAGCCCCTATAGTTAATTACATCTTAAGTGACGGGAATCACCTAAGAAAACTCTCGATAATAATCAATAATTCTGCTCTCAAGAATTTCAAAGTTTAAGTTTTCAAAGAATTGAATTTTTGAATCTCAATAGGGAATGGATCAAGTTTGGAACATTTTATTTTGGGAATTCAAAGGAAGAAAAGTAGGAGAAATTACGGATTCGAAGTGAAGTTCGATAATCTCCCGACTATCCTATTGTTTGGCTTGGATTTAGGAAAGTCCTAATGTTTATTTAATGTTTTAATCTTGCCAATTTTAATTAATTAGGGCATATATTTATATGATAGAATCATACAAATAACCTGGAAGATATGAGGGTTTATGTCGTATCGGACGACTACCTCGGAATCCTAAGACCGGTTAGGGCTTAATTTGCAATGCAAATGCCTAACGAAGAGTTGAGGATTTATGTTGCACTAGGCAAACTACCTCGAAGTCCTATGGCTTTGTTGTTTAATTCTAGGAAAGTTTTGTCGAAGTAGGTTCAAGTTTTGCTGACGACGATGGTCGAGCTGCCCACCATGCTCCGAGCTCCTTGTTGTTGCAGTGGTTTAGTTTTAGAAATCATAAATCAGAGGATGAGAAAAGTGTTTTGGTTTAGAGAAGTCTTAATTTCCAAGTGTTTTTTGTGTTTTAATTAAAACAAATCTTAAAGTTGATTATAACAACACCGGTTAAGATCCCACGGTTCCATCCTTCCGGCATCATTATTTTTATCGGATTCACTTAGTCCGGATGAATTTGCTAAACTCAACCGAATGAGTTCCACACTTTCATTTAGACCGTGGAAATCCCGTTAGCAACACGTAGGTTACATCATCCGAGGTATTCCCGATCATCCAACAGGACGTTTTAATTCGGTTGTAATTGTAGTTTTGTGTTCGTTTGTGTTAAATTTTGAGTTGTCTTATATTTTGAAATGTTGTGGAGGTGAATTTTATCTTGTAGTGTCTTTTAATTTAGTTATGGGTTTCGAGTTTTGGTTTCGTCCTAAAGGTGTAGGTTTTCATGCAACTGTTGTTTATCATGCAAGAAAAATAAGTGCGATGCGATTAAATAAATTACCGTAAAGTAAATCGCAATAAAATAAAAGCGTACCTGGAGGGTCTTCCCGTCATCCCAAGCCGCACTTAAAACACAGTTAGAATATTTAAGCAAGTTCCTAGGTAAAGCTAAGGTAAGGGTTATGGTTTTCTACCAAATTCCTAATCCTATAGCTAGTCATTTCCTATGACGTCTAGGTTCCTTGTGTTTTTGGTTTGAAGATGATTTTCTTCATCAAAGAACAATTAAGTTCAATTGTTCTTATAAATATCCTATCATATTGAGGAAGTTCTTAAGAAGAATCTTAAACATCTTTTCAATATTTCTAGAATTGTTTTAAGTCCAAATGAATTTAATTATGTAAATGAATCGATCGTCCGAGGTTTTCAAGTTTTGTTAACTTGCTCAGTGAACTAGGATATTTGAATGTCCTATAAGTGAAGTAACATTTCATTTAATATTACGTTTAGGAGTTATGATAACTAAAGCTTTTGAGGGTAAATTGGTGTTCAAATGGTTTGTGATTTAGCTTAATTTCAATTGAAGGGTTTAAATTTGGAATAGTGTTCAAGTTATTTTAGGCTTATTTCTTTATGTCTTAGGTGATGTTATTTAATTCAACTTAATTTAATTTAATTTAATTTAATTTAATTTAATTTAATTCAATTTAATTCAATTTAGTTTGATTTGATGTTACATTGAATTAATTTGATTTAATTTAATTAATTTTTTTATTTAATTTGATTTAATTTAATTTATTTTAATTTAATTTATTTAATTTAATTTAATTTGTAATTTAATTTAATTTAATTTAATTTAATTTTTAATTTAATTTAATTTTTAATTTAATTTTTAATTTGATTTAATTTGATTTAATTTAATTTTTAATTTAATTTAATTTTATTCATTTTAATTTTAATTAAAATTTTAAAAGAGTTCAATAATTTAATTTTAGTTTAATGATTAAGTCTTTTAATATTTTAAATTTGAATTATCATTTTAATTAGGAATTAAACACTAATGAAATGATTAATTTAGGGATTTTTTAAATTAAAGAATAAATCTCTTCCTAATAATATCCCTATTTTAATAATTCCAATTTTATTATTCTTCCAAATTTAATCAATTATTTAATTAAAGTTTAATCATTTTAAATTGCTTAATGGGTTTCTACCCTTCAATTATTAAATTTCAATCATCAAAATCAGATTAGGATCAAATATTTTACTTGTTAATTTTTTATTAAACCTAAAGTTTTAATTAAGGATTAAAAAAAATTAATTACCACTTTACCCTTTAAGCTTAATAATTTCATAACTCACTAAATTGAACTCAAATGAACTTGAAATTTTTATGTGACTTCACTCATATGTCAATAAAGACATGAGAGGAGAAAATGTGATTTTTCTGTATTTAATTTATTTATATAATTATTTTTGGTAGAAAATAGAGATTTCCAAGGAAAATTTAATAACATGACCAAGGGAAAGTTTCTGTCCTTAAGAAAATTAGGGGACATTCCTAATGACCAGGGGACCACTTGGACCAATTTTGGTGATTTTTTGAATTATATTATTTTTATTATAAATATTTTAAGTTCTGGAGTGTTAATTAATTTAAAAATAAAATAAATGTTGAAAAATGAATTTTATGTTTTTCAAAAAATCTCTCTGATATCAAGGAAATCAGAGAAGCAAATTTTGCAATTTTCTGATTTTTCTATGATTTATTATAATTATTTTAGTGAAAATGCTAGAAAATACATTTTTTAATTTTAAAATTACCCTAGAGCTTTAAAAATTAATATCTCACCAAATAGGCCTAAGAAAAATATGGGGTTTGTTCCTAAGTGATTAAAATTCAAAATGTGACATTTTGGTGAATTTTATTATTTTTGTGATTTTTATTATTTTTTAATTATTAAAAATATTAAAATAATATTAAAAATCAACTTTTTTAGAAAATTGAAATTTTAATTTTATTAAATTCCCCGATATCGGAGAGGTTCCAAAACCAATTTGGTTAATTTTTGAAAGATATTTTGAAAGTTATGAATTTTTAAAGTTTAAAATGACTAAATGGCTTAATCAACCCAATTAATAGGGCTAACCAAGTCCAATTGACCTCAAATTTTTATGGTGGGTTCTTCGACCCTAAAGGTCAATGGAGAATTGATTTGAAGTCAATTTGATGTATGGTTAGCTCTAATTAATTAGAGACCTATTTTGAGTGTTTAAGCCAATTAGGGTTGTCTAAAATGAACTAACTCAAAACCTATTTTTCCTAGGGTTCTATGGTCATAAGGAACATCACCAAATTTTCCTAGAATTTATTTCACAACATGCTATTTATTGGAATTAAAATACTCAAAACAGTGACATGAATTTGATAAATCAATAACTCTTCATAGGGATGACCTCTGACTTTTGAAAATTCAGGGAATGTTCCCAATTCAGAGGCTTCAAAAGCCCTATGGTCTCATGCCATGGTGAATTGTATACATGCATGGAGAATTAAATGTATGCAGAGAGTAAATAAATTATAAAAAATAAAATACTTGATGAAATTAAATGATTTCTTTTCCACATTATTCTCCTCTCGTTCATCGAGCAAGAGGGTATTTTTATTTTATTTTTCCGATTTTCCTACACAAAGATATGGATTTTTAAAGTTCGGTATTTAAATAAATCGAGAAAATCCTATTTTTCTACTTAAGTGACGCGGCGCCGTGCCAACCTCGGCAGCTCCGAAGGGGGTACGTGTCGCGCTGTGATTGGGCGCCGCCATCTGAGTCAGCCGTCCCGGGACCCGCGGTTCACGTATCATTCCCTGGTCCGGCGCAATCTGAACCGTTCGCTCGATACACGCGCGATCCAACGGCTCTCGGTCATCGTCTACGACTGGTGCGATCCCGTGACCGTCCACACTCTAACCCTAAGAACTCACTCGATTCTCAATGGATTTTCGTGTTCTTATGCTCTATGGATTCGTCTTGAAGAGACGAACACATCCATACGGTAAACATGCATTTAGATTGACTCAAATTAAAATGAGAATCTCTGGAAGCTCGGGAAGAAGAGGGAGTCCATACCTTTGCTCAGAGAAGTGAAGCTTCGATCTGAGAATTGTGTCACCTTCGATAGGGTCCAAGCAAGCTCCAGATGAAGTCTCCTGGTCTGGTGAATTGTTTAGGTTGGACTTCGACCACAGCCGATCACAAAGCTTGGAGGCCGGAGCAACCGGGTGGCCTCGGAGATGGGGCTTTCAGTGGGAAACTTCTTCTCTTGGTCCAGTGAAGGTGTAGGACCAATCAATTTGGGGATTGGCTCACTGTGAAGAAGTGTCCTGGTTTTTAGGCTAAAGTTTGAGCTCAAAATTGAGCTCAGCTGGAGGGAATTGGGGCTGGAATTCAGTGGGGATCAAATGCTCTATGTGTAGAGAGTGATCTGGAATGATTTTGGCAGAGTTTCCTTAAGGTTTGGTTCAGCACCTCTCAAGGCCGAGAAGGGTGGTGTTTAAATAGGAGAGGGTGGAGGGCCTCCGAGGGAGAGTTAGGGCTTGGGATCAGCTGCTTAGGTCAAGGGCAGAACAGCCATGGTGGCCATTGGGCATGGGGCAGCTCAGCAAGGTAGAATCCCAAAGTTGGCTCACATGTGAGCTCTCGGCCATGGTGTTTTCCAGCGACCTGGTGGCTGGCCGGCCAGGCATTGGTCACCATCTTGTTCAGGTGGGTCGTGGCTGGGGTTTGGTGCATTCAATCGAGGTTTGACATGTGTAAAGGAGTTTGATTTAAATGGAATGGGAGAAGGCTCACTTTGGCTTGGTTTGGGTCAACCCACCATTTTGGGCTTGGTGCACCCTTCCAAGCTCGATCTTGAGCTGAGGGAATCATTTAGGTCGGCTTAGAAGGAGTGGTGAAGTCTCCATCCATGATGAGGTGGCTAAACATGGTTTAGTGTGTGACATGATTAAGGTAAAAAGGGTTAAAGGAGGTTTAAGAAAGAACCCCCTCTTCTTGCCATAAATGGACTAATGATAAGTCAAAGCCCTCATGGCTTCATGTGGCTTGAGAATGGCTTGTTCATGGCTCCATTTGGCTTGGGAAAAGGTTGACTTGTTTCATGAAAAGGGTTTTAGAAATATTTGACATTTAGGGGGTAATTTGACATGTGGCTTGATTTGGAATGGTTTAATTGATGATTTTGAAACTTAGGGGTGATTTTGATCAAATGGATGATGAGGGGAAGTGTCATGTGGGCTTTAGGATGATTTGGGCTTTTGAATTTTGAAGGAAATGGGCTTTTAGGAAGGTTTAAGGGAAGTGGGCTTTTAAGTTTAAGAATGTGTTCATAGATGAGAATTTTTTGTAAAATTTTGGGCCAAATAATTGTTGGTTTTGGTTTAGGGATGCTTCATGAGTGGTTTGAAACAAATTTGAGGTGATTTGGGTTTGAATTGGGTTGGATATGGGCCTTTTTGGTAAAGAGGCTAAGGTGGGCCAAAATGGGCTACCATGGGCCAAAGTTGGGCTAGAGTTGAAATTGATGTAAAATTAATGTTGGGAAATGTTTATGGGAGTGTTTCAAAGAGGTTTTGGCTTTGGTTAGGTTTTGATTTTGGGATTTGGGCTCATTTGGGCTAGGTTTAGGTTTAGGTCAAAATCGGGCTTTTTGATTTTGGGTTGAATTTGAGTGGGGTTTGGGTCTAAATTTTGGGCAAATCATGTTAGTGTTTTGTTTATGGGGATGTTAAGGAAGATTTAGAAAAGATTTGGGGTTAATTGGAGTTGAATTGGGTGAGTTTGGGTTAGGTTTGGGTCATAGGTCCAAATTGGGCTTTAGGGCCAAAAGTGAAATTGGATCCCAATGCCAATCAAATTGGGCTTGGATTTGGTCTAGATTGGTGTTGGGGATGTTGAATTGAAGTTTAGAATTGAATTGGACCAGAATTTAGGTCAATTGGGTAGGTTAGGTTTGACATTGGGTTTACTTTGGGTTAAAATGGGTCAAATTGGGGATTTTGATAAAAGTGGGGTAAATGGACAAAATTGGCCCATGGTGTAGTTGAACAAAATGAAATTGGGAATATTTGGGATTTTCTGGAATTTTCTGGGAATTTTCTGAATTTTTGGATTTTTTGGCTAAGAGGGGTATTTTGGGTATTTGGAGGGTGTTGGGAGGTATTTTTTGGAATTTTTGGTATTTTTGGTTATGGATGATCAGTTTGAGTGATGTGGAAATTTTTGGGAATGATTTTGGAGAATTTTGGGTGATTTGGAAATTTTTGAGAAATTTGGGCTATTCAGGGCTTTGGGTAGGTTGGCGGGTGTAGGGTCCCGGGGGTCAAAAATTAAAAATTTGGAAAATGGAAGATTAGGTGAACGTAAGTGGAATAAAATCATTTTGGTTGAGCCATGAAGCCATATTAAGCCCACATGAGCCATGAAGGGACTCATTTGAGGCATTCACTATGTTGTTCCTAACCTCTTGCGCAAGGGCTTAGGGGTTAAGGACCATCCATGTGAATCATCTACATGAGTCGGGAGGTCAAGTCGGGTATGGGTGTGTTTTAGGAGGTGTATGGAAGTGTAGTGTATGAGTGTAGTGTGTGTGTAAGTCAGCCCCTTCATCGGACCAGAGCCACCTGTAGGCGGTCCTAAGGCCAAAGAGTCCTATAGGAACTCATCCTTTAAACTTCCACACTCGATTTCAACCCTCTAGGTGATTAGGGGTCTACGATCAAGTTTGTGGAGTTTGCGGGGAGTTAAGAAGTGGTTTAAAATTCTAGATGGTGGATCCCAATTCTAGTCCTCTAAGATAGTCAAAGGAAAAGCCTAAGGCTAGATCCTAAGTACTAAAGAGAAGAAGAGAAGACCTCATCAAAAATGAGGTCAACAAGAGCATAAACAAGACTAGCGGTAATAAGAAGTTAAGGAAGCACCTCCCTCATGACACACATAATGATCAAATCAATCCACAAAAAATTTAAACATCCACCGTCATCATTCAAACTTATGAATCCACAATGACATATAAAGATCAAATCAATCCACTAATAATCCAAACATCAACCAATCATCAATCAAGCCGATCAATCTACAATGAAGTAAACAAACATAACAATAACAATCATGACTCTCAAGCATATTAAATCAAACTGCACTGAACTTTGGTTTAACATCATCTACCCAACAAATGATTCATCCTGGATCAAAATTTCCTTTAAGTAATCCTTGATCAATCACCTAATCTTTTTCAGTTCAAGGGATTTCTACAAAATCCTTAAAATTTGATTTTTATTTTACCTCTTCCCTTTTAGATTGATTAAGATTATAATTCCTCACATTTTCTTCTAGATCAAATATTTTTCTAATGATTTTCTCAATTTACATATAAATATCATCCTTGAAATTCATAAGAAATGGATCTCTATAAGATAGTTCAAGGTATCCTAATTTTGGTATCAGATTCTCTTTAGATGATTCAAATTCTGGATCAAACTCTACTAGTTTACTCTTCTGTGTCAAGTTATGTTTCAATTCTTCCCCTTGAGGTTAAGGAAATAGTGGAGGATGTCTTTCTATATTTATCTTGGTTGATGAAATAGATTTTTCAAATTCCTTAGGAAATTCTTCTAATGGTCTTTTGATCTCCTTTTTCTCTTTTCTCAACTCATCATTTATTGGAACCATATTCTTTAATTCTCTTCCACTACTTAATTGGATAACTTTATCTTGTTCACCATTCTTCTTCTTAGGGTTTTTCTCAAATCACTGGTGGGTAACTGTTAATTGAATTAATAATGTGCCATAGTTGGTTTTCAATATTCCATATTGTGACCCATTAACTTTACAACTGATTCGTCATTTGAATCACAATCATTTCTAACGGTAATTCCTTCTCTTCATCTTGTGGTTTGGAGTTAAATCTATAAGTAAAGGATAATCCATCATTAATTTCCTCTTGATTATTCTAATTATATGTCTGATTAAATTGATTATCTTCCCCCAATTGGTTTTCTCCTCCAAAATTTTATTCCAGTTAAAGCTCAAATAATTTTCCCAACCTGGGTTGTAATAATCAAAAAAAGGATTGTATATCTCTATTGGTAGTTTCAGTTCATTGTCCAAAAAAAATTTTCTCAATAATTATGGATCCTTGACTAGCATTATAATCTAAATATGAATATTCAATATATTGTCGATCCGCCATTTCTACCATAAATTCATGGAGTCTTTTCTAATTCATAATCCTCCTAAAAGTTCTCTCCAATTCTGAGTCGTAAAATTCAAAATTTGCAGCTCCTAAAATAGGCATACAAATTTAAACACTTAACTAATAGGAAAAATCTCAAAAATATTTTTTTGGTATTTAGGATTTTTCTTTAAAATAAATGAATAATAATTAAACACACTATATTTAAAAATATAACTTTTTTGGATAAACTGGTTTAGAGAATTTTGAGATATTAATGACTATCGTTATCGTGCAAGGACCTAGATAATGTGAAGGAATAAAATACTTAAAATATAAAGTTATTAGTGACAAATGGGAGCATTCCTATTCTTTACCACCTCTCAGTGTTAGCAAAGAACATTGGTTAATTTAGAGTTTTTCAGCAGCTTGTGTAGATTCTAGCCTCTCACTTCGAGATTACACATTGTGCCCTCTCTATATGACCTACTAGAGACCCTTACAATCTAAAATCTAAACTGAAATGATAATAGAATCTATTTTGTCACTCTAGAAACATCAATTCTACTGCCATCAAAAATTATCTCCATATCTATTTGCACCCCCCCTTAGGTGATTGCAACAGCTCTGCCCAGAGTGTAGTGTGGTTCCACTTAATTGAGAATTACACTGTCATTCCAGATCCTAATGTAATTACAACAAATTTTAATATTACAACAGGCTAAAATTGCAATGTAAATGAAATCCAAGTAAACTCCATCACATTAATAAAATAATAGAATAACAAAGCAAATCTAGATTCCTAAACATGCATCTAATTTATTACAAAAGGAAAGTAAATTGAAGATAATGACATAAACAGTAATTGATAGAACCAAGTAATAAATTATGTGCCAACAAGGAACATATGTCTTTCTACACTCTTCCAAGTCTGTATGTATGCTTAGTATTCTACTAGTTTATGCAACCATCTGTCAATTAGAAGCATCTAATAGAAACAAATCATTAAATTATATTTCCTTAAAAGTTACATGCTGCTTAACTATTTTACTAACCAACTGGTCAATGTGAGTGTACTCTAGTTGTGACTTCACCACTTTCCCAAGTCTTAGTTTCACTTGCAACAGATTTTAACATAATTTATTACCACTTAAGTTATGTCATTGGAGAAAAAGAGATATTACCCATGACATGAAAATAAAAATAACACTATCATAAAAAAATTCATACACATGCCAATACTTCATATTAAAAGAAAAGAGTAAAGAATACAATTTATGAAGCTTGGACAGAACACAACAGAAAAATTCATTTAAATCAAAGAAAATCCACTAGAAAGAGTTTACAACAATTACAAGAAAATGAAGAACCCAATACTTAATTTTTCCCTCTGAAAGAAAGAGGAAAAATCTCTCTAACAAAGTCTCCTACCGATCCATGTGCCACTAATACTTCCATGCTCATATCTCAAAAAATTCCTCACCAATCTATCCACAAAATGTGGAAATCAACATCTCCATACTCATGCCAAAATCCTCCTAAAAAGCTTCCTAATTACTTCTCTAGTCTCCTCTCATGAAAGGCATCAAGCCCCTCTATCTAAAGAGAAGCCAAACACTTCATTTTTCCAAATGACACCCCCTTTCACTCCAAGAGACACTTCTTCATCAAAAAGCTTTTCAACGTGTCTAGATTCATTGAATCACTCCAAGTACAAGTTGTCTAGAAGGTTCCAAAACATCTCTTAATGGCCCATAATCACCAAAAACCCATCCAAAAACTGTCTCAGGTGCTATAGCCCCTATTTCTAACTGTGACTGGTGCAGCTCCACCATTTCACCCAATTTTACTTTGTTTCAGCTTTGTTTCTTCTCGTTTCAGCTCTGTTACACTCTACATTTGGTATACCTACAAGAGAGAAATGAAAACAACCTTTCTTTTAAGTTTAACTTCATTAAAAACCATATGATAATTATGAAGGAGATTAAGCATAAACAAACTTATCAAAATGTGTTAGGTTAGAATTTTCTTCCTTACTTGTTTTAGCCCCAAATTGAACCATTTTTGCATGATTTTCACCAAAATCGGCTTCTTGTACCTGAAGACAAAAACATGTAAAATACCTTTCTTTAAAGTGTAATATCATCAATAATATGCATAAAATGATCACAAAATTAAGACTAAAAGAAGGTAAATTTAATGTGGATCATTAGCCCTACAATTTAAATGTATAGAGTCTGAAACATGTTAGACATCTTTGTCCAAATGAAGTTGGATTTAGATTGGATCTAGGTTTTACTAGATTTAATAGGGTTTATGTTAGGTCTGGGGTAAGTTAGTCTTAAGATTATGAACTAAGTCTTACGTACACTAGCCTTAGTATTTATGTTCAATGTAATTTAAACCTAAGGATGTTTTATAAAGTCAAATGTATTTTAGACTTAAAGTTTTAGGTTTAACTAAGTCTAATGGAGTTAACACTTAATTAAAATAATTCAGTTTAATTTAGGTTAGACCTAATTAGAGTTAAAATTTAAATAATTCCAATGTTAATAAGTGTTAGAAAAATAATTAGGCTTAATTTAAGTTAAAAATAATTATGATATGGTTTAATTAACTCTAAAATGATTATGTCTTAGTGAATTAATTATGTTTAATTAAGGTTAAACCTATTTAGCATAAATTTTAACTAAGTCTAATGTTTTTAATACATACTGATTTAACTAGGTATAATTTAGGTCAAACCTGGTTAAGATAATCTTTAACATAGTTTAATGTGATTAAGGCTCAATAAAATAATTACATTTATTTTAGGTTATCCAAATTAGGATAAGGTTTCACTAAGTCTAATGTGATTAAGACTTAGAAAATTAATTAGGTTTAATTTAGGTTAAACCTTACTTGGGATTATGTTTAACTAAGTCTAATGTGAGCAAGTCTTAATATAATAACTAGGTTTAATTTAGGTTGAACCAAATCTAGATATGGTTTAACTAAGTCTAATTCAATTAAAACATAACAAATTATTTTAGGTTTAATTTAGGTAAAACTTAATTAAAGTAAGATTTTAGGTTAAAACTATGTGTAGGTTCAATTTAGGTAGAACCTAAGGATTTAGGTGAACTTAGAGTTATGTTTAAGTTTGGTTTGAGCCTAAGGATTAAAGTTAAGTCCAAGTTGGATTTAGACTCAGGTTTAATTTAGGTTAAACCTAAGGGTTAATGTTAAGTCCATGTTGGTTTGGACATAGAATCATATTCAATTTAGGTTGAACCTAAGGGTTAGACTTAAATCCAAGTTGGTTTGGAATTAGACTTAAGTTCAATTTAGGTTCAACCTAAGGGATATAATTAAGTCTAAGTTGGTTTGGACTTTGAATTAGGTTCAGTTTAGGTTGAACCTAAGGGTTATAATTAAAGCCAAATTGGTTTGATCTTAGACTTAGGTTCAATTCACATTGAACCTAAGGTATAGATGTCGGCATATTTTAGGTTGAGTGTTGTATTTTTGAAAATGGGTCGATTACAGAAATTATCGGCGAATTTTAAATTTAATTTAAATATACATATAATTTGAAAAAAAAATTTAAATTTAAAGATTTTAAGATATGAAATCAAACCGACATCACATCCCAAATAGTTTATATAAACGAGCACCGCATCACAAACCATGTATCTATCCCGAAGAATAGACACACTCGCTTGATGATGGGGCTCGATTAAATAAACTAGATGATTTGTGACATCCGTTTGGTCCGCGAACCAATTTTATAAGTCGACAAGTTCCCCGCTTAATATAAATGAATTAAGCGGGGTTTATATTACCCAGGTTCTTAAAGTTCCCTATAAGGGCAAGCCCCTATAGTTAATTACATCTTAAATGATGGGAATCATTTAAGAAAACTCTCAATAATGATTAGTGATTTTTCTCTCAAGAATTTCAAAGTTTAAGGTTTTCAAAGGATTGAATTTTGGAATTTCAATAGGGAATGGATCAAATTTGGAACAGTTAATTTCAGGAGTCCAAAGGAAGAAAAGTAGGAGAAGATGAGGATCCAAGAAGAATCATGACAACTTCCCAAACTATCCTATTGTTTGGCTTCAATTTAGGAATTTGTTTAATATTGCAATTCTGCCAATTTTAATTAATTAGGACTTATATTTGTATGACATGATCATACAAATAACCTGGAAGATATGAGGGTTTATGTCGTACCGAACGACTACCTCAGAGTCCTAAGACCGGTTAGGGCTTAATTTACATGACATGATCATGCAAATGCCTGACGAAGAGTTGAGAATTTATGTTGCACTAGGCAAACTACCTCGAAGTCATATGGCTTGGTTATTTAATTCTAAGAAAGTTTTGCTGAAGTAGATCCAAGTTTTCCTGATGACGATGACCGAGCATCCCACCATGCTCCGAGCTCCTTGTTGTTGCAGAGGTTTAGTTTTAGAAGTCATAAATCAGGAGATGAGAGAAGTGTTTTGGTTTAGAGAAAATCTTAAAATCTAACTGTTTTTAATATTTTAATTAAAACAAATCTTAAAGTTGTTTAAACAGAACAGATTAAGATCCCACGGTTCCGTCATCCCGACAATGTTATTTTCATTGAATTCACTTAGTCCAGATGAATTTGCTGAACTCAGCTGAATGAGTTCCACACTTTCATTTAGACCGTGGGAAATCCCGTTAGCAACACGTGGGTTACATCATCCGAGGTATTCCTGATCATTCAACGAGACGTTTTAATCTAATTGCAATTGTAGTTTTGTTGTTCTGTTTGTGATTAAATTTTGAGTTGTTTTATATTTTGGAAAGTTGTGGCGGTGAATTTTATCTTGCAATGACTTTTAATTTAGTGTTGGTTTCAGTTCAGGGACTATCCTAAAGGTTTTGGTTTTCATGCAACAGTCTTATTTAACATGCAAGAAAAGTAAAGTACAGTGCATGTAAGTAAATGGCAATAAAGTAACTTGCAATAAAATAAAAGCGTACTCGGAGGGTCTTCCTCGTCATCCCAAGCCGCACTTAAAACACATGTTAAGGCATTTAAATATTTCAACGAGATACCTAGGTAAAGCTAAGGGAAGGGTTTTGGTTGTCTACCAAATTCCTAATCCTATAACTAGTCATCTCCTATGACGTCTAGGTTCTTTGGTTTGGTTTAAGGATGATTTCCTTCATCAGAGAACAATTAAATTCAGTTGTTCTTCTAAAATATCCTGTCATATTGAGGAAGTGCTTAGGACGAGTTCTAAACATCTTTTCAATACTTCTGGGATTATTTTGAGTCCAAGTAAATTTAGTTGCACAGGTGAGTTAATCATCCAAGAGTTTAGTTAAACTTTGTCTCTTGCTCAGTGAACTTGGGTATTTGATTACCTGATGAATAAAGTGACATCTCACTTTATACTCTATTTAAGAGTTATAATAATTAAAGCCTTTAAGAGCAAGTTGGTTTATCGAGAATTTTAATCATTCTTAATTTAAAGTTTGAGTTAATGATTTAAAGTGTTTTAATTTAATTATGAGGGTTTAATTAATAATTTTAAGTTTGGAATAGTGTTCAAATTATTTTAGATTTAATTTAAATCTTTACATTTTTAATCATCTCGGTATTTCAAATTGATGTTCATGTTTTAAATTTACTTAGTTAGAAAGAGGTGTTGAAATTATTCGTATATTTTGATTTAACTCTTAATGATTTCATTTAGGTTTGTTGTTAAATGATTTTTAATTTAATTTAATTTAATTTAATTTTAATTTAATTTAATTTTATTTTATTTAATTTTAATTTTACTTTTAATATTTTAAATTTAATTTTAATTTAATTATAGTTTTATTTGTTAATTTGGATTATTATTTTAATTTTTTAATTAAGAACTAAATATTATTAAAATGACTTATTTAGGGATTTTTAAATTAATGAATAAATATCCTCTTAATGATATCTCTATTTTAATAATCCAAATTTTAAATATATTCTTTCCAAAATTTAAATTATTTAATTAATTTAAGTTTCATTTTGATATTTTCGAAGTATTTAATGGGTCTCTACCCCTTAATTTCCCCAAGTTTCAATCATCCAAGAGAAAGTTAAAATCAAATATTTTACCCCACATTTTGATTAAACCTAAAGTTTTAATTAAGTGTTAAAAATTTTTAATTACCTTTATGCCCTTTAAAGCTTATTTATTTCATAACTCACTAAATTGAGCTCAAATGAATTTGAAATTTTTATGTCACCTCACTCACATGTCAATTAAGACATTAGAGGAGAAAATGTGATTTTTCTGAATTTAATTTATTTATATAATTATTTTTAGTAGAAAATAAGGGTTTTCAAAGAAAATTCAACAACAAGACCAAGGAAAGGTTTCTGTCCTTAAGCAAAATTATGGGATGTTCCTAATGACCAGAGGACCACTTGGACCAAATTTTGTGATTTTTTGAATTATATTTTATTTATTATAATGATTTTGAGTTTTAGAGTATTAATTAATTTTAAAATAAATTAAAAGTTGAAAAATAGATTCGTCTTGAAGAGATGAACACATCCATACGGTTTATAGGCTATGAAGCTAACTCAAACAAAACTGAGAATTGCTGAAAGCTCGGAAGGAAGAATGAGTTCATACCTTCGCTCAGAGAAGTGAAGCTTCGATCTGAGAGTTGTGTCACCTTCGATTGAGTCCAAGCAAGCTCCATATGAAGTCTCTGGCTCTCGGGAATTGTCTAAGTATGAAAGTGACCAAGGCCGATCGCAAAGCTTGGAGGCTAGAAGCAATGGCTGGCCTGGTGAGGGGGCTTTTGCTGGGGAACTTCTCCTCTTGGTCTGGTGAAGGTGTAAGGTCAATCAATTTGAAGATTGATCACTGTGGTGAAGTGTCATACTTTTTGGGTGGATTTTCAACTCAGAAATTGAGCTTACAAAGAGGGTTTTAGGGCTGGATTTCAGTGGGGATCAAGTTCACTATGTCTGGAGAGGGATCTGGAGTGATTTTGGCAGAGTTTTGGTAAGGTTTTGTTCAACACACCTTTTGGCCGAGAGGTGGTGGTGTTTAAATAGAGGTGGCTGGAGGGCTTCCCAGGGGCAATTGGAGGCTGGGATCAGTTGCTCAGGGGAGGAGAAGAATAGCCATGGTGTCCATTTGGGTTGGGACAGCTCAGCCAGTGGGTTTGAATTTTTTGAAGCCAAATAAGGCTCTCGGCCTAGTGTTCTTTCGGCGGCTGTGGTGGCTGGCCGGCCAGGCATGGGTCACCATCTGACTCAGTGGAGTCAGGGCTGGAAGTTGGTGCAATCAATTGGGGTTTGACATGTGTAAAGGGTTTGATTTAAACGGTATGGGGGAGAGGTCATTTTGGGCTTGGTTTGGTCAAGTCATGGTTTAGGCTAGGTGCACCTCCCCAAGGCTGGTTTGGGCTGAAGAGAAAGTCACTTGGGTCATCTTGATTAGTGGGGTCAAGTCACAATCCAAGTACAACTAGGCTTAAGCATGGGTTAGGGGAGACATGGGAGTGTTTAATCACTTTAATGTAATCAAGAAAGAGGTCCCTCCTTTTGCCCAAGATGGCATGATGACATGGGGCACAACTCACATGGCTTACATGTGGCTTAAGAAATGGCTTCATAGCTTCATGTGGCTTGGGAATGGCTTAACCAAGTTTCATGAAAATGGGTTTTAGGGATTTTTGGCATTTAGGGGTGATTTAGCGTGAGGCTTGATTTGGAATTACTTGATCATGGATTTAAAACTTAGGGGTTAATTTTGGTTAAAAGGATGACAAATGAAAATGTCATGTGGGCTTTAGGATAGATTTTGGGCTTTTGAAATGGTTTTAGATGGGCTTTTAAAGTGGTTTAAGGAAGTGGGCCTTAGGATTTAAAGTAAATTTAGGATGAAAATTTTGTAAAGGATCATGCCAAATAAATGTTGGGTTTAGTTTAGGGATGTGTCATGACTGATTTGGAACAAATTTGAAGTGATTTTGAATTGAATTGGGTTTAATGTGGGTCTTTTAGTAAAGAGGCCAAAGTGGGTCAATTGGATTAAGGTTAGGCTAAATTTGGATTTGATGTAAAATTAATGTTGAGAAATGTTTATGGGAGTGTCACAAAGAGTTTTCAACTTTGGTTGGGCTTTGATTTTAGGATTTGGGCCCATTTGGGTTAGGTTTGGGCTTAGGTCAATTTAAGGGATTTTGGTTTTGGGTTAGGTTTGGGTGGAGTTTTGGTTCAAATTTTTGGCAAATCAAGTTAGTTTTCTGTTTATGGGGATGTTAGGAATGCTTTAGAAAAGATTTGGGGCCAATTGGAGTGGAATTGGGTTGATTTGAGCTAGGTTTAGGTCATGGGCCAAAATTGGGCCTTAGGCTTCAAATTGAAATTGGGCTCAAATGGCAATCAAATTGGACATGGATTTGGCCTAAATTTATGTTGAGGATACTGAATTGAAGTTTAGAATTGAATTGGACCAGAATTGAGGTCAATTGGGGTGGTTTGGTTTGACATTGGGTTCACTTGGGTTAAAAATGGGTCAAATTGGGGGTTTTGGTAAAAGTGGGGTAAATTGGCAACATTGGCCCATGGTGTAGTTAAACAAAATGAAATTGGAAATATTTGGGATTTTCTGGAATTTTTTTGGGAATTTTTCTGAATATTTGGATTTTTTGGGGTAAAAGGGTATTTTGGTAATTTTGGGGGATTTATGGGTATTTTTGGAATTTTTGGTATTTTTGGCCAAAGATGGTCAATTTAAAAGGTGGGAAGTGTTTAGGATTGATTTTGAGGAATCTTGGGTAATTTAGGTAATTTTGCAAATCTTGGGTCATTTCTAGGGTATTTGTTAGGTTTGTTGGGTCCGGGGCCCCGGGAGTCAAAAATTGAAATTTTGAAAAAAAGGAAGATTGATCAAATGTGAGTGAAATAAAATCATTTTGGTTGAGTCATGAAGCCATATTAAGCCCATATAAGCCATGAGAGGACTCATTTGAGGCATTCACTATATTGTTCCTAACCCTCTTAGCCAGGGGCTTAGGGGTTAAGGACCATCCATATGAATTACCTACATGAGTCAGGAAGTCAAGTTGGGTGAGAGTGTGGTTTCAGGACTTGGAATGTGTGTGAGAGTGTAGTATATGTGCAAGTCAACCCTCACTAGCACCGTGCCATCCGGGGTATTCCTAAGGCCAAAAAGGTCCTATAGGGAACTCATCCTTTAAACCTCCACATTTGATTTCAACCCTCTTGGTGATTAGGGGTCTACAATCAAGCTTGTGGTGTTTGCAGGGAGTTAAGAAGTAGTTTGAATTTCTATATGGTGGGTTCCATTTCTAGTCCTCTATGATTAGCCAAAGGAAAAGCCTAAGGCTAGATTCTAAGTACTAAAGAGAGAAGCAAAAGACCTCACCAAAAATGAGGTCAATAAATGGACCCCCAATAGGTGTGGTGTGCTGACAGAGCACACCGCGCGTATTGGTGTTGACCGAAGAGATCAACAAAACCAACACAGACGTCTAAGTGACACACTTAGGACGAAGTAGAAGAATCTCTGCTGGGGTGTATCAGGTATATTTCCAAGACCGGAGACTCCTAAACTCTCGCTGGGGAATGGAAAAGGAGGTGAGCTCCAAATCACAAGATCTGGGGAATTCGATTTAGATTTCAGTTTACCTTTAAATTTCAAGTTTCAATGTGTGAGTTTGGATTTCGTTTTGTTCTGAGTCTCAATTTCGATTGAAGTTTAATTTGAAATCGATTTAAGGAAATTTTGAATTTGAAATTTGGATTTGAAATGAGAATTGAAACCTGGGTTTCAACCTCGGGATTGCGAAGAGAACTGGAATTTAGGTACCAGCCTCGGAGTGCGAATCAGAGTTTAATTATCGACGGAAAAAGGGTGAGAATTAGAATTTAGGTACTGCTCTCGAGAGAGTGAGATTTGGAATTTAAGTATCAAACTTGAAAGAGAATCTAAATTTAGATATCGATCTCGAATGAGAGTCGGAATTTAGGTACCGACCTCGAAGGAAGATATCAGGAATTTTGGTACCAGTCTCGGAAATTTAGAATTAAAATTTAGGTATCAATTCGAAAGAGAATTGAAATTTAGGTATCGATCTCGAATGAGAGTCAGAATTTAGGTACCAACCTCGAAGGAAGAGAATTGGAATTTAGGTACCAGTCTCGGAATCTAGAATTGATATTTAGGTATCAATTTGAAAGAGAATCGAAATTTAGGTATCGACCTCGAATGAGAGTCGGAATTTAGGTACCGACCTCGAAGGAAGAGAACTGGAATTTAGGTACCAGTCTCGAAAATTTAGAATTGAAATTTAGGTATCAATTCGAAAGAGAATCAAAATTTAGGTATCGATCTCGAATGAGAGTCGGAATTTAGGTATCGACCTCGAAGGAAGAGAACTGGAATTTAGGTATCAGTCTCGGAAATTTAGAATTGAAATTTAGGTATCAATTCAAAAGAGAATTGAAATTTAGGTATCGATCTCGAATGAGAGTCGGAATTTAGGTACCGACCTCGAAGGAAGAGAACTGGAATTTAGGTGTCAGTCTCGGAAATTAGAATTGAAATTTAGGTATCAATTTGAAAGAGAATCAAAATTTAGGTATCGATCTCGAATGAGAGTCAGAATTTTGGTACCGACCTCGAAGGAAGAGAACTGGAATTTAGGTACCAGTCTCGGAAATTAGAATTGAAATTTAGGTATCAATTCGAAAGAGAATCAAAATTTAGGTATCAATTCAAAAGAGAATAAAAATTTAGGTATCGATCTCGAATGAGAGTCGGAATTTAGGTACTGACCTCGAAGGAAGAGAACTGGAATTTAGGTACCAGTCTCAGAATTTAATGAGAAATGGAAACTGGTTCCAACCTCGAAGATTCATCTGTATGAAGAGGGACCCAGTCTCATGCCATCAGAACCAAATCGAGCAAAGTTTGTGGCTCCTTGTCAATAGAACTAGTCGATCCTCTAAGACATAGAAGAAAGAGAATTAAAAGGAGCAGGTAAGTGTACCAAGCTGAAAAGACTTGACTTAGCAATAAGTCGAGGAAAATATTCAAATTTCAAAAGTGTTTCCAACAGATTTCGATGGAGGAAAGAACTGAAAGGTTCGAATCAGAGGATTCAGATCGGAATTCAATTTGAGATTTTGATTCGTTTTGTTTGTCCTTTAATGATCCCATTTTATTTATTTATTTATTTTTGTTGTTTATTCAGTGTTCATGTGAATTTGAGGTTCATTTTAATATTTAGATTTTTAGGAAAAATTCTCATTTATTTTCTTTTCTTTTATGTTCTTCGTTCAAAGTTCATTTAACTCTAATGGCTTTTCCCAGTCAATTTGCACAAAAAGAGGTGAAGGCAAAATATGACGTAGTCGTTTTCATTCCAACTTGCTGAAAGTACATCATAGAACTTGATCTAGTCATGATGACATATTCCTGAGAAATTTGATGTCTCATTCAATCCATGTAAATTCAAAACGGATTATGTAAGATTCTTGTTGATCCATCCAAAAGTGTCTATCAAAAATCCATGTCTGGATAGTAAGAAACATGGGCAATAACATCACCTTCCAAGCCATCCTTGGCAGGAATGCCGCATGGATGTGCATTGGAGGTGTGCTTTTCCCGTGTAACTCACAGCTCGTAAGGCCAGAGACTCTCCAATTCCGGATCCGGCTGAAAGTGGTAAGGCATTTTTCCGTCGTCCATTCTTCTAAAAGTAACCGAGATCCGCTCCACGAGCACTCCCGGAATGCAATGCTTTGCAACGTCTCGCTCCGTTTCCTTTTAACACCGAGACGGAACCTACCGGTAGTGGTATCTCCACCGGCCCTCGGAACTCACCGGGCCCGCAATCCGGAGGTTAGATCCGAACATGATGTTGCACTCGGTTGACTAATGACACGCGTGCGAAGGGTCTAACAAAGTCATGATGGTCTATATGCGTAGGTATGCGGTCGCCTTCCTTGTAGATGTTAATAATGCAGTATTGGGTATGCAATCGCGAGCAATACCCTCCATGTTATCATCCTTTTCACCATTCTCTTGATGATTCTTGGCATTGGATCCACCTCACTGCGACAGAGTATCCCTGCTGGATTTCCTTTTCTGTCTGTGGTAAAATTGTAGCAACATCCGCATTGGATTGTAACTCTTCCCTCTCCTGGCATCCATCTTCGGGGTTCTGAGTATGTCTTTTCTCTCAGGCGGCTAGCTCAACCCATTTTCTGCAATTCAAGGATGCAATCTACAATTTGTTGTTGCTCATAATCTGATAAAACATCTGTATGCAGCTTGAGGCCTTCCAAGATGTTGACCCTCTTGTTTCTAATTCTTTCAAAGTATTCAAAGGTTTTCTTCTAAACTAGTTGCATTTTCTCCAGCTCGTATTCCGGGATTATCTGAAGTCCTCGGTGTCTAGTAACATACTGCGGAATGTATGGCTCAACCCCAACACGTTCTTCTGCATGTCTCGGCTCCTCGGGGATAGTCTCGGTAGGAACATGCTTCGGGGTTGCTTTCGCAACAAGACTCTTAGGATCTGGTACATATGCTCGGTGTCGAGGTACCGACTCTATTTCTGCTTTTCTTGATATTTCTTTTATCTGTTCCGACCTTCTTGGAGTTGACTTTCTTCTCTCTGGTTCCTGACGAACCAGTCTCCTTGGAGCATTTGCACTAATGGTATCCACTGTCTGTTTATGTTGATCTTCTGCTAACTTGGTCAACATTTTGCGAATGCGACGATTCTTATTTCTTCGTTGGGTAGCAGTGAGAGTAGCTCTCCTTACCCATTGAATTTCTGCGGGTGTGGCACTGACAAGCCTACCTTCTGCTGTGGCGACCATGGACTTAACTTTCTTATCTTCTCTTGTTGCATGCGAGGCGTTTGCTTTTCTTTTCTTGTTGCTGGATTGGCGGCTCGGGCCACCCATTTTCATCACTATCTGGCTGTGAAGTTCTTCTCGATCAACTGGGATCTAATCATTTTCTTCGAATTGTAAGCCGGCTGGTGTGAAGTCTGAGTCAATCTCTATCACTGCTCCATCCCTCACCCTCTTTTCATCAAGTGCTAGACTCACGTCATTTCTAAAGTTTAGAACCAACCGCCCGTTCAACATTTCCTTGCGAAAAAACAAGGAAAGGATCAGGGGCTGTACTAAGAACAAGAACAATAAGAAAAAACACTTAAAAATTCTTATTCACTTCTTTTAAATTTAAAGGAAGTAGGAAGAGAGGAGAAAATATCAAGACTGAATGGATTTAAAAGGAAAGATTGACATTTTATTATAATGGTTTCCCATGTTTTCTTTTTAACATTTTTGTTGATGAGATTTTTTTTATCATCCATTTTATTTTGTTTTGGGTTCAGACCCAGTCACAAAGTGATTACTTCACCCGTATTTCTAGGGATAAGATTCTACTCTAGAGGCCACCCTTCGAAACATCAGGTCGCGTAATACTTCTTTAAATATCGTCCATTGATTAGAAGCATGGGTCGTTCTCCACGGAAATTCACAAGCTGGTAGGAACCTCCTGGGTGGACTGTCTCGACCACGAATAGCCCTTCCCATGTTGGTTCAAATTTACCACCTATTTTACGATGTGTAAGAATAGGTCTTCTGAGAACCAAAACCAAGTCACCGACTTTGAAAGTTCTTAGGCGGACCAGTTTATCATGGGCCTGGATCATCTTGGCTTGATACAGTTCCAAATTCTGCTGTGCGGAAAGTCTTTTCCCTTCCAAGATTTCCAATTCTTCCTGTCGTAGTCTGGCATTTTCTTCTGTAGTGATCTTTTCTGCAACTGCAATTCGGAGTGACGGAAGCTGAACTTCCAGGGGCAAGATGGCCCCGGACCCGTACACTAAAGCGTAAGGCGTAGACTGAGTAGGAGTCTTAAAAGTCGTCTTGTAGGCCCATAAGGCTTCTAACAACTTCTCGTGCCAATTTCTCTTGTTGTCGTCCAAAGTTTTCTTTAAAATTTGAACGAGAGTTTTATTAAAAGCCTCGGCCAAGCCGTTTGCTCTCGGGTAGTAGATCGTTGAGTATCGCCAATCGATCCCGTGTCTTCTGACAAAATTGTTGATCTTTGTACTTTTGAATGCAGACCCATTATCTGAAATGATCTTGCGCAGTACCCCGAAATGGTAGAAGACTTGGTTCTTGAAAAACTGTAGCACATGACGTGCCTTCACTTCTCTGAGGGGTATAACTTCTGCCCATTTAGAAAACTAGTCTGTAGCTGCAAGAATGAAACGATGTCCTCTTGAAGAAGGCTGTTCTATCAGACCCACTATATCTGTGCCCCAACACTCAAATGGCCATGACGCGATTGTCGGATGTAGCACATTTGGAGGTTGGTGTAGAACCACTCCGTGCACTTGACACTTGTGACAACTCTTGGCAACTTTCAAACAGTCGGTTATCATTGAGGGCCAGTAGTACCCTAGTCTTTTAATCTTCATTTTCATTTTCGGACCCGACTGATGAGCGCCACAAAGTCCTGAATGTACTTCTTTAAAGATTTCACGAGCCTCGGACCCACTCAGGCATCTTAGCCACATCTGATCAAAAGACCTTCTGTATAATGTATTGTTTATTAATGCGTAAGACAGAGTTCTTTTCTTGATTTGATGGGCTATCGACTTATCGTCCGGTAGGTTTCCTGTCTACAAGTAGTCTATTAATGGCTGCCGCCAATCTTCTATATTTTCTGTCACTGCTGCAATTGTTTCTTCTGCTCTTTCTGATTTGTGTATTGTATCCATGTCGAGTTGTGATAGGACTTGTCGTCCTTGAACTGACACTTCAACTGACTCATCCTACAAGCAGGCAAATTCCTTTGCAAGGCGGGCTAACGCATCGGCGTGAGCATTTTCTCTGCTGGGAATCTTATAGATTGTTACGTTTGGAATTTGTTCCAGCAATTTCATGGCATACTGAAAGTATTGCTCGAGTCTTGGCTTTAGAATTCTGTACTGTCCAGTGACCTATTGAATGATCAACTGAGAATCTCCGTAGATGTTGATGTCCGTTATTTCCATCTGAATGGTTAGTTCTAATCCAGTTATAAGGGCTTCGTATTCTGCCTCGTTGTTTGTACATGGTTATGTTAAGTGGTAGGAGTATCTTAACATCGCTCGCTCCGGTGTTATAAAGATTAGTCCAATTCCTGCCTTACCGGGCACTATCTTTTGCAATTTTTTTTCTTCTATGCTGAGGACGCACCGTCGAAGTACAGTTCCCAACGTTGATCATCAGGGTCTTCTTGGTTTATTTTCTGCTCCTCGGGCAAATCGTCGTCAAGAGGCGAATCTACCGGTAAAGGGTGTGCTACGAGGAAGTCTGCTAGGACTTGTCCCTTTACGGCGCGAAGAGGAACGAAAGTTATGTCAAATTTCAATAGTATCATTGACCACCTGGCAAGTCTGCCAGAAAGCGTCGGTCGAGTCATCAAGTATTGCAACGGATTAACTCTCGAAATAAGGTTAACCTTATGAGAAAGCATGCAATGCCTGAGCTTCTGTGCGGCGAAGATCAGGGCCAAGCAGTGCTTCTCAATAGAAGGATACTTTACTTCCATCGGAATTAGATGACGGCTTAAGTAGTATAGAGCATTTTCTTTTCCCTCATCATTGACCTGGGCTAGCAAGGCTCCAAGGGAGTCGTCTAAAGCCGCGGTATAAAGTATCAACGGTCTACCTGAGACTGGGGCTGCTAAGACAGGAGGTGTCATTAAATATTGCTTAACGTCCTTGAAAGCCCGCTGGCATTTCTCATCCCAAATGAATTTGGCGTCCTTTTTAACTAATGCCGAGAAGGGCTGACACCTACCTGACAAGTTCGAGATAAAGCGTCGAAGATAGGCCAACTTCCCTTGAAAGGATCGTAGTTGTTTCAAAGTTTTGGGAGGAGGCATTTCTAAAATAGCTTTAATCTTTTCTGGATCGATTTCAATCCCGCGATGTCAGACAACAAATCCTAAGATTTTCCCAGAGGTGACGCCGAAGGCGCATTTTAAGGGATTCATCTTAAGGTTAAATAGTCTTAGTCGCTCGAAAACAATTCTCAAATCATACAGGTGATCTTCCTTCAGTTTGCTTTTGATGACCACATCATCCACTTAGCACTCAACTTGGTTGTGAATGAGATCATCAAAAATCTTCGTCATCGCTCTTTGGTATGTTGCTCCTGTGTTCTTTAGTCTGAATGGCATTACTGTGTAGCAATACACTCCGATCGGCGTTCTGAATGCTGTGAGCTTTTTGTCTTCTGGTGCCATCTTTATCTGGTTGTGTCTCGATGATCCATCCATGAAAGAGAAGATTTCATGTGTTGAAGCGATGTGGATCATCAATTCTGGAATTGGTAACGGGAATTCGTCCTTTGGACATGCTTTATTTAAATCTCTGAAATCCACGTAAATTCTGATCTGACCATTCTTCTTTCTGACTGGTACCACGTTGGCTAACCAAGTAGGGTATTGTTATTCTCGGACAAATTTAGCGTCTATTAGCTTCTTAACTTCAGCTATTACTTGTTGCTCAATTTCTAGATGCATTCTTCTGGGAGCTTGTCTGACTGGAACGGAAGTAGGATCTACTCCTAACTTGTGAACCGCGACTTCTAGAGCTAATCCTGGCATTTCATCGTAACTCCAAGCAAAACAGTCCTTGAATTCCATTAATAGCTTGATTATGTCTTCAGAGTCTTCTTTATTGAGTAAGGAGCTAACAAAGGTAGGCCTAGGCTCTTTGCTAGTACCTAAGTTAACTTCCATTAACTCGTCTATTGTAGATTTGATTTCTTCCTTGAATTCTGGTGGAGTGTCGTCGATTTGTAGATCCTCAAGATTTTCTGAAGCTACCAAGCACTCTTTATTAGGTTCGCAAGTGACAACCAAGCAAAATCCTGTATCATCAACTAATCCTACTGTGCCGAATCCAAGACCATGTTTTGAATTGGGAGGCCGACCGGCATTATTCCATAATTTTTCAAAGGGTTGTGATCGGCTTTTTGTCCATTATCGAGGTAAGACACCACGTTGAATTAAATTTTGAACACAGGGAGAGTACCACTCAAAAGGTAATTCCATTAATTCAGATGAAGTAACATCTTCAAATTGTTCATCTTTTTCAGTATTGGAAGAAGAAGCACCACGGTAAAACTTGATTGGTTTAATACCACCACCATGCACTTCCTTGACCACCATACCCTCGATCTTATTAGAATGGATCGGGGTCAGGGTCATAGTATGTACATAATGGTTAATCTTCTCGTACATTGATTTATATTCTTCATTCTTTTCATCTTCGAGAGAAATCTTGAATTGTGGTTCCTTCTGACTTATTGTCACTACTTCATTCTCAATTTCTTCTTCTTCTTCGGAGTTGTTCTCCCAATCAACATCAATGACCGGTTTCTTCTGTCCAACTCTTCCAACATTTCTTCCACGTCCTCATCCCAGACCTCGACCTCGGGTGCGAGTTCTGGAGAAATCTTCACCATCTCGCCGTAAAGGAGTGGTGAGTAACTGTTGGACTAGAACTTCAGGCTCTTCATCGTATCGAATTTCTTTTGCTTCATTTGGTATGGTATTTCTAGAAAAGATTGTTTTCTTCGGAGGGGCGTAGTAGGCCGAGTCTTCATGAATTCCAATTTCATGCACGGAGAACGGTTGCAAATCACCTTTGATGCACTGTTCCCCTCCTTCGTAATACATTATGCACTGGTGCAGAGACGACGGTACCATCCAGTTTTCATGGATCCACGGTCGACCCAGTAGAGCGTTGAACGATGTCTCATAATCAATTATGTGGAATTTTGCGGTTGTCTTTGCTAAAGCTCCGGTCTTCATTAGTAGTGTTATCGATCTAAGAGCTCTTTCTCCTTTTTGATTGAAGCCTCTTAATAGCATCTTGTCTGCTTCAAGCTCGCGAGCATCAATTTCCAAATATTATAGCATCCGAAGATTCATTATGTTGATTGATGCTCCCAGATCAACCAACACTCTGGAGAGCGTAAACTTTCCAATAGTGACTGAAATGTATAACAGTCGGTTGTGATCAGCTGTTCCCAGTAATAGATCATTGTCCGTGAAGGTAACACCTCGCTGTTCTCTTAACGAGCAAACTCGTCGAAGGAATTGCCGGCCATTTGGGCTAAACAAATCTTTGGATCAAGTAAAGCCTTGATTAGAGCCTCCCTCATCTCCTTTGACAGGATCAGAGCGTCGTATATGCTTAGTTTGGCTAGTAGCTTCCTAAGATGGGCTAGCACATTGTAGTCCACTTTATTACCATGTTCCTCGGTTTCTTCCCGAATGGGCAATTCTTCTGCTGGGGTTGGCTCTTCCTGAGCAACCACCTGCTTTCCTTTATCCTTTGGACCCATTCTCGGGGGTAGAACTTTTCCACTTCTTAAATTTACTTCAGTTATTTCTTCTGAATTTGGTGTTGAATCTACCGGTGTATCCTCTTGAATTGGAATGTCTGGCTCTTCTGGCGTTGCTTCAGAATCTGATAACTCTAATTCTATCGGGATTGGAGCTCCTAAAATTCATAAATGGACTCATTTCTTGTCGAGCTTTTGTAGCCTCCTTTGTGAACATCTTCTTCGTCGTGGTCGTCGAGGTTATGTATGATTTGAGAATCGTTATTTGTATGGGAATCGAGATCCAGATTAAGCCGGTCGTCGCTAGTTACGTATTCGTTAGAAACAGTCAAAACGTAGCCAACGCCATAACCCTAATCATTATAAGATCCCGCCGGAACGAGCAGATAATCATACAGAGTCAGGAGTTCGAGGGATTTCTCCCCCGAATCGGAAACAACCATCCTAGAATAAGCAGCCCCTAGTCTACCCTTCAGAGCCTCGGTCTTCTTTTCTTCCACGATCTTCTCCTCCTTCTGGGGTGGTTCATCAATCGCAAGTGATAGTGCCGGCTCGACAGGTTTCAAACTTTGAGTTGAAGCGCATACCGAAGTGGTCTGGATGTGATCCAAAATTTTCTTCGATGATCTTGTCTAGACAGTACTCCATCCATCATCAGTCGTGTACGGGTTTATCGGAACAATGGGATCCGTTGAAAAAACATTGACGGAACCTCCTTTCTGGGGTTCCATCATGTATTCCTTTGGATCATTATGTTCCCTCTCCGGAGATTGTCATCAAGCCAACTCTTGAAAGTGATGCAATCCTCTATCTTGTGTCCGAGCATCTGGTGGTAAGGGCAATAGTTCGCATGATCTTTCTTATTGACTTCCTCCGGCTTCTTGGGCTCGGCGATTGAAAATTTGGTGTCTTCATTAAGTCTGCGGAACATCTTCGCTATCGCTTCAGTTTTGAATGGATATTCTCTATTTAGAAGTTCTCTTAAGGTACGCGATGAACGAGGCTGTCGTTCATAATGCTGAGGTGACTGATAGCTCGGACGAGGCTGCTGATAGCCCTACTGAGGTTGCTGATTAGTCTGTTGCGATGGTTAATAACAAGACTGTGGCCGCTCTGACTGTATCTGAACCGGCTGCTTGCCCTTATCTACTGCCGTGACGATTCCAGATTTCTTTTCGAATGTTTTCACGGGCTTCTGCTTATCGTTCTTGTCCACGAAACTTAACTGCTTTGCCTCTTCTTGTAAGCTCTCGGCCTTGCTTAGCAACTTCTCGAAAGTCTTGATTGTAAATCCTTTAAGGAGAAGTGCTATCGGGCCATTGATACTTTTAAGTAGGATGCCGACTGCATGTTGTTCTTGAAGCTGTGGTTCACACTTCATGCTTAAGTTTCTCCATCAAAGTATGTAATCCACTAAAGTCTCGTTCGGCTTGTGTTGCTTCACCACTAGATCACCGATAGTGATGTGGTGCTGAGCCCCGGCAAATCGTTTAACGAAGAGATTCCTAGTTCTGAAAAGGTCTTTACTGAACCATTCGGCAATTTTGTGTACCAGTCGAAGGCAATCCCTGATAAACTGCTGACGAACTGGCGGAAGAGTAGAGCGTCACTTCCACCGGCATTGCAGCAACTAGCACGAAAATGTGCGACATGCTGCCGAGGGTTTCCCGTCCCATCAAAAGTCTTAAATAGAGGTGGTATGAAGCCTTTCAGGTATTGGGCTGCATCGAACTCTTTGGGGTAAGGTCTACCTGTCTGAATAGATGCTCCGCTCGTGGATTGTGCTAGGGCCTCTCGCACCTGCTGTTCAACCATGCTCTTAATGTCCTTTTCTGGAATCATGTTTTGTGCAGGATCTTTCTCTGGTTGTTCATCTCCGTTGACAGATGTGATCTCTTTTCCTCCATCTGTAATATGGATAATTTCTGGTGGTATCTCTTTCAGAGGTTGTACCTGTCTCTAGAGAGTGGTTAAGGCAGCAGCCATCTCTTCCATTCTCTTTGCCATCTGGGAAATTATGTCATCTCTTTCACGAAGCTTTGCCTTCATCACTTCCGGTTCATCTCTTTCCGCAGCTGCTGGAGCACCTTGTGAAGCGGATGATGCTCGCGTCTCAACCATGTTAATCTCGGCATACTCCTCATCCATGAACTCTGATGAGTCAACTTCATCTTCTAGTTTTTCTTCTCTTTCTTTTGCTAATCGTCGGATGTCGGTCCTTAATTTGTCCATGGCATCCTCTAGTGGCCTTTTCAGCACGGTCTTGCAGTCATCTCGTGACGGTTATTGTCTCGTGACGGTTATTGCAGTAGTACTTTCTTCTGATTAAAGTCTCCTGACGAGACTTTTCTTCTCAGGACAATGTTTTGGTCTTAGCTCGCCAGTAGTAGGTCGCCATACCATCCTTCTTGTAGCCGGAAGCCTAGGACCGGTTGATCTATCGGCTATATGCTGGAAGGTGTTATCCTCCCTATGTTGTAGACCCGATACAACAACGGGTGAACTGGCTTTTATCTTCTTCTTTGGTTTCTCTGTGGCAGCAACAGGCTCTATTCGCAGTCCGAGGCGGGATTTACCTGGCACCTGTCCTATCCTTCTTAAGATTTCTGACACAGGGCATCTTTCTTTCTTTGCCAATCTTTCTATAACAGCTTGCAATCGAGCCAATGGCGTAGTCTTATCCCTTTTCCTCTTGTAATTGCTGTAGTACGCAGGTTGGGGTAATGCAGTGGTGATCCTACGGACATCCTCTTCATCTGATGCGGCAGAGAGAGGGTGAAACCTGCTCCCTTCCATCAGAGGTGTATACTCAGGTCTCTTTCCTCATGAATTTCTTCTAGAAAAGCAACTTCAGCAGCTCTGGCTTTCTCGATCTTAGTGATCTTTCTGCTTCTAATTCTTCTTTGAGTCCGAGTAAGGGATGCAACTCTTGAACTGGACCCAATCTCAAAAACAGATGGTATTGTAGCAAAATCTGTACCCTCCACGGTGACAGGCTCATCATACACTTGGATTTCCTTCCCCTTCAGTTTGGCAGAAGTCGTGGTAGGTGCAGAGATGACTAGACCAGTGGGGGTAGAGACAACAGTTCTCCTACAAACAGTAGTACTCCTTTCTGCTGGAATCCTTTGCAGGGGAGAGAACACTTGAGTCGATTTCAGGTTGAACTCAATCACGGGCTCTTCAGTTTCTGACAATTTGTCCATTAGTGTGAAGAAAGTGACGTCATCAAACCTGACATCTGTGTTGTTGAATCCTTGTCTGAAACGGATGATTCCATCATCGGGCAGCTCATCCTTGTAAATGGCGAAGTCCATTCCATTGGTGAAGGAGAAGATTAACTTTGGGGCAGTCATTTCATGCAGGGAAAATTCCGAATGTCAGTCTCGAATTATGCTTCTTTTCGTCGTAAAGTTTAGGACGAAAAAGAAAGAGTCCGAACACATTTTCGTTTATCTTAGTGTATTTGTGATTTTTAAAAGAGATTATTTATTAGGAGGTTGTTTATTAGCAGGTTCGTTTGTTAGAAACAAAACGATTAAAGGAAAAAGGTTATAGAAAAGGTAAAGGGCCCGATTTAGAATTGGAAAGGAAAAGAAAGTCTTATGCAAGACTTCCAGACTCGAAGGACCGCTCCTAAACTAACACCAATTGGGGGTCCACCCCACCTGAGAAAAGAGGTAAAAGGATCTCGGAACCTCTCCATTTAGGGTTGTCTAAATAGTGGCTCCTAAATCCGAGAGGAGTTGGCTATACTCGTTCAAGACAGAAATAAACGGGGTATTCCAACGGAAGAATGGTAGTTTTGGTCCACTAGGGATAAGGACTCACTATCGATTTATGAAAGCAAAACCATCTATTTAAAAATGGAGAGAGGAATTATTCTCCAGCGTAGTCGCCAGAAGTTGTCGGCATATTTTAGGTTGAGTGTTGTATTTTTGAAAAGGGGTCGCCTACAGAAATAATCGGCGAATTTTAAATTTAATTTAAATATATATATAATTTGGAAAGTAGAATTTGATTTTTAAAATAATTTTTAAATTTGAAGATTTTAAGATATGAAATCAAACCGATCTCACATCCCAAATAGTTTATATAAACGAGCACCGCATCACAAACCATGTATCTATCCCAAAGAATAGACACACTGCTTGATGATGGGGCTCGATTAATCAAACTAGATGATTTGTGACATCCGTTTGGTCTACGAACCAATTTTATAAGCCGACAAGTTCCCTTGCTTAATATAAATGAATTAAGCAGGGTTTATAATACCTGGGTTCTTAAAGTTCCCTATAAGAGCAAGCCCCTATAGTTAATTACATCTTAAATGACGGGAATCATTTAAGAAAACTCTCGTTAATGATTAGTGGTTTTGCTCTCAAGAATTTCAAAGTTTAAGGTTTTCAAAGGATTGAATTTTGGAATTTCAATAGGGAATGGATCAAATTTGGAACAGTTAATTTCAGGAGTCTAAAGGAAGAAAAGTAGGAGAAGCTGAGGATCCAAGAAGAATCTTGGCAACTTCCCAAACTATCATATTGTTTGGCTTCAATTTAGGAATTTATTTAATATTGCAATCCTACCAATTTTAATTAATTAGGACTTATATTTATATGACATGATCATACAAATAACCTGGAAGATATGAGGGTTTATGTCGTACCGAACGACTACCTTGGAGTCCTAAGATCGGTTAGAGCTTAATTTACATGACATGATCATGCAAATTCCTAACGAAGAGTTGAGGATTTATGTTGCACTAGAAAAACTACCTCGATGTCCTATGGCTTGGTTATTTAATTCTAAAAAAGTTTTGCTGAAGTAGATCTAAGTTTTTCTGATGACGATGGACGAGCTGCCCACCTTGCTCCGAACTTCTTGTTGTTGCAGAGGTTTAGTTTTAGAAGTCATAAATCAGGAGATGAGAGAAGTGTTTTGGTTTAGAGAAAATCTTAAAATCTAAGTGTTTTTAATATTTTAATTAAAACAAATCTTAAAGTTGTTTAAACAGAACCGATTAATATCCCACGGTTCTGTCATCCCGGCACCGTTATTTTCATTGAATTCACTTAGTCCAGATAAATTTGATGAACTCAACTGAATAAGTTCCACACTTTCATTTAGACCATGGGAAATCCCGTTAGCAACACGTGGGTTACATCATCTGAGGTATTCCCGATCATTCAACGAGACGTTTTAAATTAGTTGCAATTGTAGTTTTGTTATTCTGTTTGTGATTAAATTTTGAGTTGTTTTATATTTTGGAATGTTGTGGCGGTGAATTTTATCTTGCAATGACTTTTAATTTAGTTTTGGTTTCAGTTCAGGGACTATCCTAAAGGTTTTGGTTTTCATGCAATAGTCTTATTTAACATGCAAGAAAAGTAAAGTACAGTGCATGTAAGTAAATGGCAATAAAGTAAATTGCAATAAAATAAAAGCGTACCTGGAGGGTCTTCTCGTCATCCCAAGCTGCACTTAAAACACATGTTAAGGCATTTAAATATTTCAACAGATACCTAGGTAAAGCTAAGGGAAGGGTTTTGGTTGTCTACCAAATTCCTAATCCTATAACTAGTCATCTCCTTTGACGTCTAGGTTCTTTTGTTTGGTTTAAGGATGATTTTCTTCATCAGAGAACAATTAAATTCAGTTGTTCTTCTAAAACATCCCATCATATTGAGGAAGTGCTTAGGACGAGTCCTAAACATCTTTTCAATACTTCGAGATTATTTTGAGTCCAAGTAAATTTAGTTGCACTGTGTGAATTAATCATCCAGGAGTTTAGTTAAACTTTGTCTCTTGCTCAGTGAACTTGGGTATTTGATTACCGGATGAATGAAGTGACATCTCACTTAATACTCTATTTAAGAGTTATAATAATTAATGCCTTTAAGGGCAAGTTGGTTTATCGAGAATTTTAATCATTCTTAATTTAAAGTTTGAGTTAATGATTTAAAGTGTTTTAATTTAATTATGAGGGTTTAATTAATAATCTTATGTTTGGAATAGTGTTCAAATTATTTTAGATTTAATTTAAGTCTTTACATTTTCAATTATCTCGTTATTTCAAATTGATGTTCATGTTTTAAATTTACTTAGATAGAAAGAGGTGTTGAAATTATTGTTATATTTTGATTTAACTCTTAATGATTTCATTTAGGTTTGTTGTTAAATGATTTTTAATTTAATTTAATTTAATTTAATTTTAATTTAATTTAACTTTATTTTATTTAATTTTAACTTTAGTTTTAATATTTTAAATTTAATTTTAGTTTAATTTTAGTTTTAATTGTTAATTTGGATTATTATTTTAATTTTTTAATTAAGAACTAAATATTGTTAAAATGACTTATTTAGGGATTTTTAAATTAAAGAATAAATATCCTCTTAATGATATCCCTATTTTAATAATCCAAATTTTAAATATATTCTTTCCAAAACTTAAATTATTTAATTAATTTAAGTTTCATTTTGATATTTTCAAAGTGTTTAATGGGTTTCTACCCCTTAATTTCCCCAAGTTTCAATCATCCAAGAGAAAGTTAAAATCCAATATTTTACCCCGCATTTTGATTAAACCTAAAGTTTTAATTAAGGGTTAAAAAATTTTAATTACCTTTATGCCCTTTTAAGCTTATTTATTTCATAACTCACTAAATTAAGCTCAAATGAATTTGAAATTTTTATGTCACCTCACTCACATGTCAATTAGGACATTAGAGGAGAAAATGTGATTTTTATGAATTTAGTTTATTTATATAATTATTTTTAATAGAAAATAAGGGTTTTCAAAGAAAATTCAACAACATGACCAAGGAAAGGGTTCTGTCCTTAAGAAAATTATGGGATGTTCCTAATGACCGGAGGACTACTTAGACCAAATTTTGTGATTTTTTAAATTATATTTTATTTATTATAATTATTTTGAATTTTAGAGTATTAATTAATTTTAAAATAAAATAAAAGTTAAAAAGTAGATTTTATATTTTTCTTAAATTTCTCTAACCTCAAGGAGTCCAAAAAAATACATTGTATAATTTTCTGAGTTCTCTTTGATTTATTAGAATTATTTTAGTGAAAAAGGTTGAAAATTCATTTTTTAATATTAAAAATTACATTAAGCCTTTAAAATTCAATATCTTATCCTAGGGACTTAGGAAAAATATTTGGTCTATTCCTAAATGATTAGGAGTCAAAATGTGACATTTTTATGATTTTTAATATTTTTATGATTTTTATTATTTTTTAATTATTAAAATATTAAAATATTGTGAAAAATCAACTTTTTTTAGAAATTTCCAATTTTAATTTTCCTAAACTCCCCTGATATCAGAGAAGCACCAGAACCATTTTTGTGAATTTTTGAAAAGTATTTTTGGAGTTATAAATTTTTAAAGTTCCATTTTCCTTATGAGGCTTAATCAATCCATTTGGTGGGGTTAATCAAGTCCAATTGATTTCAAATTTTATGTAAGATTCCTCTGACCCTAAAGAACAATGGAGAATTGTTTTCAAGTCAATTTGATGTGTGGTTAACCCTAATTAATTCAAATTCAATTTTAGGGGTTTAGGCCAATTAAGATTATTATGAATGAATTAACTCAAAATATATTTTTCATAAGGTCCCCTGGTCCTAAGAAACATCACTAAATTTTCCTAGAATTTATTTTACAACATGCTAATTATTGGAATTAAAATATTTAAAATAGTGACATGAACTTGAAAAATCAATAACTTTTCACAGAGATGACCTCTGATCTTGAAAAATTCAGGAAATGTTTCCATGATCAGAGGCTTCAAAAGCCCTATGGTCTCATGCCATGGAGAATTGTCTATGCAAATGGAGAATCAAAACATTGAAAACAGTTAATAAACTATTAAAAATAAAATACTTATCCAATTAACTTGATTTCTTTTCCACATTATTCTCCTCTGTTCACTGAGCAAGAGGGTATTTTTATTTTATTTTTGTGATTTTTCTATGGAAAGATATGAATTTTTTAAGTTCACGGCATTTAAATAATTCAAAAATACCCTAATTTCCTACATATCCACGCGGCGCCGCGTCAACCTCGGCAGCTTCGAAAGCCCACACGTCGCGCTGTGATTCGGTGCCGCCATCTGACTCAGCTCTCCAGGGGCCCGCGGTTCATGTACCATTGCGCTGTCCGACTTGATCTCGACCGTCCACTCGATACACGCGCAATCCAACGGCTCCTGGTCATCGTCTACGACTGGTGTGCACCCGTGACCGTCCACACTCAAACCCTAATATCTCTCTCGCTTCTCAATGGATTTTTGAGTTCTTATATTATATCGATTCATCTTGAAGAGACGAACACATCCATATGGTTTATAGGCAATGAAATTAACTCAAACAAAATGGAGAATTGCTGGAAGCTCGGGAGGAAGAGTGAGTTCATACCTTTGCTCAGAGAAGTGAAGCTTCGATCGAAGAGTTGTGTCACCTTCGATTGAGTCCAAGCAAGCTCCAGATGAAGTCTCTGGCTCTCGGGAATTGTCTAGGTATGAAAGTGACCAAGGCCGATCACAAAGCTTGGAGGCTGGAAGCAATGGCTGGCCTGGTGAGGGGGCTTTTGCTTCGGGAACTTCTCCTCTTGTCTGGTGAAGGTGTAGGGTCAATCAATTTGAAGATTGGCTCACTGTGGTGAAGTGTCCTGTTATTTGGGTGGATTTTCAACTCAGAAATTGAGATCACAGAGAGGGTTTTAGGGCTGGATTTCAGTGGGGATCAAGTTCTCTAGGTCTGGAGAGGGATCTTGAGTGATTTTGCCAGAGTTTTGGTAAGGTTTTGTTCAACTTGGCCGAGAGGTGGTGGTGTTTAAATAGAGGTGGCTGGAGGGCTTCCCAGGGGCAATTGGAGGCTAGGATCAGCTGCTCAGGGGAGGAGAATAACAGCCATGGTGTCCATTTAGGTTGGGACAGCTCAGCCAGTTGGTTTAAATTTTTTGAATCCAAATAAGGCTCTCGTCTTGGTGCTTTTTCGGCGGCTGTGGTGGCTGGCCGACCAGGCATGGGTCACCATCTGACTCAGTGGGGTCAGGGCTGGAAGTTGGTGCAATCAATTGGGGTTTGACATGTGTAAAGGGTTTGATTTAAATGGTATGGGGAGAGGTCATTTTGGGCTTGGTTTGGTCAAGTCATGGTTTAGGCTAGGTGCACCTCCCCAAGGCTGGTTTGTGCTGAAGAGAAAGTCACATGGGTCAGCTTGATTAGTGGGGTCAAGTCACAATCCAAGTACAATTAGGCTTAAGCATGGGTTAGGGGAGACATGGGAGTGTTTAATCACTTTAAGGGAATCAAGAAAGAGGTCCCTCCTTTTGCCCAAGATGGCATGATGACATGGGGCACAACTCACATGGCTTACATGTGGCTTAAGAAATGGCTTCATGGCTTCATGTGGCTTGGGAATGGCTTAGCCAAGTTTCATGAAAATGCGTTTTAGGGATTTTTGGCATTTAGGGGTGATTTGGCATGAGGCTTGATTTGGAATCATTTGATCATGGATTTAAAACTTAGGGGTTGATTTTGGTTAAAAAGATGACAAATGAAAATGTCATGTGGGCTTTAGGATAGATTTTGGGCTTTTGAAATGGTTTTGGATGGGCTTTTAAAGTGGTTTAAGGAAGTGGGCTTTTGGATTTAAAGTAAATTTAGGATGAAAATTTTGTAAAGGTTCATGTCAAATAAATGTTGGGTTTAGTTTAGGGATGTGTCATGAGTGATTTGGAACAAATTTGAAGTGATTTTGAATTGAATTGGGTTTAATGTGGGTCTTTTAGTAAAGGGGCCCAAGTGGGTCAAATTGGGCTAACTTTGTTTAAGGTTAGGCTAAAGTTGGATTTGATGTAAAATTAATGTTGAGAAATGTTTATGGGAGTGTCACAAAGAGTTTTCAACTTTGGTTGGGCTTTGATTTTGGGATTTGGGCCCATGTGGGTTAGGTTTGGGCTTAGATCAATTTAAGGGATTTTGGTTTTGGGTTAGGTTTGGGTGGAGTTTAGGTTCAAATTTTGGGCAAATAAAGTTAATGTTTTGTTTATGAGGATGTTAGGAAGGCTTTAGAAAAGATTTGGGGCCAATTGGAGTTGAATTGGGTTTGTTTGAGCTAGGTTTAGGTCGTGGGCCAAAATTGGGCCTTAAGCTTCAAATTGAAATTGGGCTCAAATGTCAATCAAATTGGACTTTGACTTGGTCTAAATTTATGTTGAGGATACTGAGTTGAAGTTTAGAATTGAATTGGACCAGAATTGAGGTCAATTGGAGTGGTTTGATTTGACATTGGGTTCACTTGGGTTAAAAATGGGCCAAATTGGCAGTTTTGGTAAAAGTGGGGTAAATTGGAAAAATTGGCCCATGGTGTAGTTAAACAAAATGAAATTGGGAATATTTGGGATTTTTTGGAATTTTTTGGGAATTCTCTGAATTTTTGGATTTTTTTGGGGTAAAAGGGTATTTTTGTAATTTTTGGGGGTTTGGGGGTATTTTTGGAAATTTTGGTATTTTTGGCCAAAGATGGTCAATTTAAATGGTGGGAAGTGTTTAGTATTGATTTTGAGGAATCTTGGGTAATTTAGGTAATTTTGCAAATTTTATGTCATTTCAAGGGTATTTGGTAGGTTTGGTGGGTCCGGGGCCCCGGGTGTCAAAAATTAAAATTTTGAAAAAAAGGAAGATTGATCAAATGTGAGTGAAATGGAATCATTTTGGTTGAGCCATGAAGCCATATTAAGCCCATACGAGCCATGAGAGGACTCATTTGAGGCATTCACTATGTTTTTCCTAACCCTCTTAGCCAGGGGCTTAGGGGTTAAGGACTATCCATATGAATTACCTACATGAGTCAGGAAGTCAAGTTGGGTGAGAGTGTGGTTTCGGGACTTGGAATGTGTGTGAGAGTATAGTGTATGTGCAAGTCAACCCTCACTGCACTGTGCAATCCAGGGTATTCCTAAGGCCAAAAAGGTCCTATAGGGAACTCATCCTTTAAACCTCCACATTTGATTTCAACCCACTAGGTGATTAGGGGTCTACAATCAAGCTTGTGGGGTTTGCAGGGAGTTAAGAAGTAGTTTGTGTTTCTAAATGGTGGGTTCCATTTCTAGTCCTCTAAGATTAGTCAAAGGAAAATCCTAAGGCTAGATCCTAAGTACTAAGGAGAGAAGCAAAAGACCTCACCAAAAATGACGTCAACAATAGAGTTAAGACTGAGTTGGTTTGGACTTAAACTTAGGTCCAATATAGGTTGAACCTAAGGGCTAGAGTTATGTCCAAGTTGGTTTTGATATGTTTAAATTAGATTGAACCCGAGGGTTAGGGTTAAGTCAAGCTTGGTTTGAACTTAAACTTAGGTTCAATTTGAGTTGAACCTAAGGGTAGGGTTAAGTCTAAGTTGGTATAGACTTAGAATTAGGATCAATTTGGGTTGAAACTAAGGGTTAGGGTTAAGTCAATGTTGGTTTGGACTTATATTTAGGTCCAATTTAAATTGAGCCTTAGGGTTTGAGTTAGGTCCAAGTTGGTTTTGATTTAGACTTAGGTTAGATTTGAACGTAAGGGTTAGCGTTAAGTCCTTGTTAGTTTGGACTTAAACTTAGGATCAATTTCGGTTGAACTTAAGGGGTTGAATTAAGTCTGAGTTTGTTTGGACTTAGACTTAGGTTCAATTTGGGTTGAACATAAGAATCAGGGTTAAGTTCGTGCTAGTTTGGAATTAAAATCAGGTTCAAATTTTGTTTAACCTAAGGGTTAGAGTTAAGTCCAAGTTTGTTTGGACTTAAAGTTCAATTTGGATTGAGCCATGGGTTAGGGTTAAGTCCAAGTTTGTTTGGACATAAAATTTGTTATAATTTATTATCGACCTAAGGTTTAGAGTTAAGTCCAAATTGGTTTGGACTTAGACTTAGGTTTAATTTGAATTGAACTGAAGGTTAGTGTTAAGTCAAAGTTGGTTTGGACATAAAATTAGGTTAAATTTAGGTTTAGCCTAAGGTTTAGATTTAATTCCAAGTTGGTTTGGACTTAGGCTTAGGTTCATTTTGGATTGAACTTTAAGGTTAGAGTTATATCTAGTTGGTTTGCAAACTTAGGTTCACTTTTGGTTGAAACTAACGGTTAAAATTAAGTCTAAGTTGTTTGGAATTATACATAGGCTCAAGTTTGGTTGAACCTAAGGTTTACAGTTTAGGATGGGTTTAATATGGGCTAGACCCAACATTTATGGTTAGGTTCAAGCTAGGTTGAACCTAAATTTAGGGTTTAGGTTGAGTCTAATGACCCATCATTTAAGATTAGGTTCAAGTTAGTTTGAACCTAAATTTAGGGTTTATGTTAAGTCTAATGTGGGCTAGACCCAACATTTAGGGTTAAGTCTAATTTAAGTCAGACTTAAGTATTTAGGGTTGGTTCAAATGCGTCGTGGACTTATGGTTTAGGGTTAAGTGATACACCAAAAAAATGTTCAATTTTATATATACGTTTTATGTTTAAATTTAGTAATTTTGCACTCTAAAGAAATGTATTTTCATGTTATGTTGCATGTATGTTAAGTTTTGGCACTGGAGCAAAAGGAAGAAAAAATGAAAGAAATATGGAGTTAGATGAAGTAATTGTTAAAATGTGCTCTAGTGCCAATGGCAGCAGAACTGGCACAAATGACGCTAGTTTCTAGAAAACCGACCGGGTGCTGGCAAAAATGGCACCAAAACTGGCACCAACAACAGTAGAATGCAGAGAGCATGCACATGGTGTAGATTTCGGCACCAATGGTGCTAGATTTCTGTGCCAACGACTCAAGGAGCGGTTAGTCTCCTTTATTCATTGAATTTGGATGAAGTTGAAAGAGGTTCTTTAAAAAACTCTTGGGAAATTCATCCTTACATTATAAAAGAGCGCTTTTATGAAAAGAAAGGTGTCCCTAGTCAGTCTTTTGTCAGTGTCTTATCTTTTGGTCTTTATTGTGTGAGTCAAGTCTAGTGTGTGAGAGAGTCTAGAGAAGATTTTTTCTAGAGGAGAGGGAAAGTGAGAGATTTCTTCATCATTACACTTCTAAGAGAGAATTGGGTGGTGTTGTAAAGAGAGAAAGTGATTCACGGGAACGTCAATGGATCTGCTTGGGAAGGAGAATAAGATAAGTTTCATTCGTTTCTTTTTATTTTTTAAACTTGTTTTAATATAAATACATGTTTTGTTGTATATTCCTCATGAATTCTTTGTAGTATTCTTTGTCCTCCCTACAATCAGATTTAATCAGTTGAAAAATCAAGAATGTTTTGTGATGTTTTAAATTTCATAGTTGTGATGATTCAAACTTTGAACTTCATTTAATTTTTGATCTAGCCAATTGAACTTTTAAAATTTATTGTGAAACATATGATTTGAAAGGACTATGCTTTCTACAATGGAGTAAGAATCACATTTGATTTCATGGATGAGACTGTAGTCCAGGGGGTTGAGTGCAAATAAATAAGGAAACATACGTTGTTGGGAGTAGAATTGGAGATTTTAGGGTTACAGACTAAAATCCCTAATTTGGTCCAGGTGTTTGGAAACTAAGGTGAGATGTTAGCCCTCAAATGAGGGGAACATGGGAAATCTGAAGTGAGAGCTAGTATCTTCCAAGCCTATTTGCAAATTTTGGGACTAAACTTTAGATTAGCCAATGATCTTCTTCAGTCATAAAGAGGAGAAAGAATAGAAATGCTCCTATTTGGTACAATACAATTTACAACAATTGGATTCATTCACAGACTTAAACCTCATTGTAAAGGGGAAGGATACTTTCGTAAATTTGAACTCATCATCACAAAACTTATTTTAGTCTTAGTAAGTTTAACTTTGAAGTTTAGAGATTAGTTTAGTAAACTTATTTCCGTTTGTTACATTAAACCTATTTGAACTTATTTTTCTTACCTGAGTTTTATATAGCTTGAATATTATGTCTTTGAATTATTATCACAAGAATTAACACCTCCCTGTTGGATCGACACTTAGGACTCCATTAGAGCCCTTTATTACTTGAGCAACACGTATACTTGTGTTTGCATCATAGTGAGTATTTTAATCCGAAAATAATTATTAATTCGTTAAGTGTGGCAGGTTAAAGATTTTAAAAGATAAAACTAATGATTCTAAAGTATACATTATTGTGATTGATCTTCATATTTCATAATTTAGCTACTACGTGTGTTGTAGTGTTGAAAGACATTTTTAGTGTACGAAAAAAATCTGCATCAAGTTTTTGGCACCGTTGCCGGAGATGTAACAGTAAATTATTCTATAACCTAAAAAACTTTGTTTGAACAATAGAACTTATATTAAAAAAAATCATAGTATAATTAATAATTTTACATTTTTGTGTGATGGCTTATTTTAAATTGTCAATTTGTGTTTGTGTAAGCAAAGTTTTGGACCCGAAAGTTTGGTACCTTACGATTTAAATCTAGAAAGAAATATTAAATAAATTCGAAAACGATAAAAAAAATGTTATAATCTGAAAAAAATGGCGAACAACTTAAATAATGAAGAAATTGAAAATGAACATCAACATAGACCTTTAAGAGAATATGTTAATCCTACAGTAGATATAATTTATCATAGTATCCAAAATCCTACTGTTGCTGCTAATTTATTAAAGCTTCAACCTGTTATAATCTAAATGGTACAAAATAATCAGTTTTGGGGAACACCGACTGAAGATCCTAACTTACATCTTCCTAGTTTTCTCAAATTGTGTGCAACATTTAAATATGACAGAGTGTCAAATGATGTGGTCAGACTTAGACTTTTTCCTTCTTCGTTATGGGACAAAGCTAAGATGTGGTTAAATTCTTCAGCACCTGGATCTATCAAAACTTGGTGAGAATTATCAGAAAGATTTTTTTCTCAATATTTCGCACCATAAAAAATTAGTAAGCTTATAAATGATATCACATCTTTTTTTTTGTTTGAAAGGGAATCAATATATGAAGCTTGGGAACAATTTAAAGATCTCCTTAGGAAGTGTCCACACCATACTTTACCAGATTGGTTAATAATTCAAACATTTTACAATGGATTGGTGGGATCTCTTAGATCAATTGTAGATGTTGCTACTGGTGGATCATTAATGTAAAAACCACTCAATGAAGCATATTCTTTAATCGAGGAGATGACGACTAATAAATTTCAACGCCCCTCTAAAAGGGTAAATCCAAAAAGAGTAGCCAGTGTTCATGATTTAGATGCAATATCTATTTTTGTTTCTTAATTTGCTGCAATATCAAAAAAGAAATATATTTTTGGAATGAATTTATCTCAAAAACCTCATATGGTTGAGGATAATTCATTGAGACAAATGATAGATTCTCAATCATCATATGAGAGTTTGAGTACATTAAATAACTGATCTAATAATCCTTATTCTAATTATTATAATCCTGATTCAAGAATCACCCTAACCTAAGTTGGAATAATAATAACTTTATTGTTGTAATTCCATAATGATGGGATAATCCAGCAAAACCTTTAGGAAATTCAAACAACCAAGGAAGTAATAACTATAAACCATATTTTTCTTTTGGTTTTGATATCAACTCACAATTTAAGGAGAAGAAATTATCTATGGAAGAATTGGTATTACAAATGGATAATCAATTAAAAAGTCAAGGAGTTGCAATCATTAACATTGAAAATTAATTGGGACATATTGCTATTGTACTTAGCTATAGACCTTCAGGAACTCTGCTAGTAATGTTGAAATTAATCCTAAAGATTATAATACAGAGCAAATTAAGGCTATTGAACAAAGGAGTGAAAGAGAATTGGAAACAAAAGTAAAAAAAAAAAAAATTAAGTTGAGAATGAAGGGGTAGAAATTGAAAATTCTAATGAAGATTTTCATTTTAATTCAGAATAACCTATTAAAGCATTAAAAATTACTATAGAAAAACCACCACATACATTTCCTCAAAGTCTGTGACAAAACAATGAATAAAAAATTCTCAAATTTCCTAGTAATTATGAGGAAATTAAACATGAACATTCCATTTGTTGAAGCCCTGGAACAAATACCAAGCTATGTGAAGTTTATGAAGGATATATTTAATAAAAAGGAAGTTACAGACAATGAGACTGTTGCACTTAGTGAGGAGTGTAGTGCAAAAATTTAGAAAAAGCTACCTAAAAAACATAAAGATCCTGATAGTTTTACCATTGCTCGTGCTATTGGAAAAAATCTTCTTGGAAAAGCTCTATGGGATTTAAGAGCTTGTATGAATCTCATGCCTCTATCATTTTTCAGAAGCTTGGGTTTAGGAGAGATTTCCCCTACTACTGAAACTATTTAGTTAGTTGATCGTTTGATCACCTATCCTAAGGATATTTTAGAAGATGTATTGGTTAAAGTTGATAAATTTCTCTTTCTTGTGGATTTCATTAATAGGGAGACCATTTCTTTCCATTAGAAGAGCTTTGATAGATATACATAAATAAGAGTTAACCATGAGAGTCCGTGATCAAGAAGTTACATTTAATATATCAAATTCAATGAGATACCCAACAAAAGCAAGAGATGATGAATGCTTCAGAATGGAAATTAATGATTACTTAAGAAATGAATATTTCATAAATAATTTTGAACAGAAAATTGGACAAGAACATTTGAATCTTGTCGATGAGGATAAAATGCAAGATAAATCAATTGAAGTGAGTAATGAGGATTTAAATTATGTTCAAGAACGATTTTAGTTGTTGTGTGCTACGAATATCAATAAAACTATTATTCTTTCAATTGTAAAACATCCTGAACTTGAAATGAAAATACTTCCTACATATTTGATATATATCTTTTTAGGAGATTTATTCAAATTACCTATTATAGTATCATAAGAATTAACTGAATTACAAGAACAAAGATTATTGGAAGCTTTAAGAAACTATGAGAAAGCCTTTGGATGGATATTAGATGATATCAATGAAATCAGTCATTCGATTTGTATGCATAGAATTTTATTGGAAGCGCATCATGAACCTAATGTTAATTTTCAAAGGAGATTAAACCCTATATGAAAGAAACTGTTAAAAAGGAAGTTTTAAATGGTTAGATACTGTAATAATATATCATATTTCAGATAGTGTTTGAATAAGTCCAATTCACTGTGTTTCTAAGAAAGTGGGTGTGACTGTTGCCATAATGAGAAAAATTAATTAATATCAACACGATAAGTCACTAGTTAGCAAATCTTTAATGACTATAGAAAATTAAATTCTGCCACTAGGAAAGATCACTTTTCTTTACGTTTTCTGGACCAAATGTTGGATAGGCTAGCCAGTCACAAATATTTTTGCTTTTTGGATGAACATACTTGCTATCATCAAATTCTTATTGCTTGGATCAAGAAAAAACAACATTTACTAGTCCTTATGACACTTTTGCTTTTACAATGCCCTTATTTTATGTAATGCACCTACGATATTTCAAAAATGTACGATGTCTATTTTTTGTGATTTAATTAAAAAAGGGATAGAAGTTTTGTTGGATAATTTTTCAGTGTTCTAAACTTCATTTGAATCATGTTTAAATCATTTAGAGAAAATATTAGAACAATGTGAAAAAAATTAGTATTAGATTTGGAGAAATGCCAATTTATGATTGCCGGAAGAATTGTACTCGGGCATAAAACTTCTGAAAATGGTATGGAAGTAGATCCGATGAAAGTTCAATTAATAGCTAAATTACCTCCTCCTACTAGTTTGAGAGGGGTTAGAATTTTTTTAGGAAATGTTGGTTTCTACAGGTAATATATTAAAGATTTCTCAAAAACTAGAAGCCTTTATGCCAAATTTTATAAAAAAGATGCAAAAATTTATTTTAACCAATAGTGCATTAATGCCTTTAAATTATTAAAGTAAAAATTAATTAATGCTCCTATAATAGTTTCATCTAAATGGGATAAACCATTTGAGCTAATGTGAAAGATATGAAAATTTTTTTTAAGTTGTATATGTTGGCATTTGGGAGCTCATCACCACCATCACCATCAATTCTTTCATGTCATTCAGTTGTTGGTATTGATATCTAGGAGTCGCCCCTCTGTTGAAGCTTGTAAAAGAAAGAAAAGGGCTAATGAAAATAAAAAAAATAGTAGAGAATGACATATCAAGATTGTGATGAATATTACAAAGAAAACTTTAGAGCGTTTAATTCTGAAGATTCCCATATAAGGATGACCACATGGAAAACCTAATAACCAGAGATTTAGGAATTTTACCGATTCTGAGTTTTTTATTATCATATAAGAGTAAAATATTACAATTAATTACGTCTTAGATAGTTAAAATTGTTTAAGAATGCTCCAAATTAACGTTACTATTTGTTCTCTAAAAAATTTTTAAAGGTCAAGATCAAGGAAAGAAACGTCAATGTAAAATCCTTGGGGTAAAAAATATTGAAGCGTCACGTACTACCTTAAAGGTTTGGTTTTATTTTTATTTTTTATTTTTTTCATTTTTGTTTTTTTTTTTGTTATTATTGTTTGTGGTTTTGTTTTTGATTTTATGGTTGTTGTTTTGTTTTCATGTTTATTGTCTCGACAATAGAATGTTGCCCTAAAAAACAGAGTTAGCCCACCCTAATAATATGCAAAATAAGTCTAAAATGGAACTTATCTTCAACCTCTAAGAAAAATAGTGTCAGATTTATTTTAATGTTATTCTTAAAAAAGTAATATTGTCGGTTTTATTTCTTAAATTGTTGATTTAGTTGGTTAAATTCTAATTTTTAGACAACCCGTTTAAGATATCCATGGCTCAGTCTCGCCAGTGTCGTCGTATGCTTTTATCTACTTAGTCCGAAACGTGTCTGAGCTAGGACCAGAACACTTTTGTCAATAACCATGGATTGCATCATCTAAGAAATCTTCATAGATTAAAACATATAGTGTTTCAAGTTGCATGCGGTGATCTTTGTTGATTAAGGTTTCCTCTAAGTTTTAATGTCTTTTCGGATTTTATAGGTTGGATAATTTTTAGGTTTTTTGTAATTTATTAACCGATTAAATTTTGTGGTTTTTTTGTCATTTATTTATTTTTTTGTTTGACTTGATCACAATCATGGTTTAGTTAATCCGGACTATTAAGTTTGCAATTTGGTTAGTCACGAATGAATAGAAGATAGTTTGTTAACAACCTTGGGTTACTTTCTTAAAAATTTCTTCTCAAACCTAATTGAATTTTGAGTTCAAGTTTATGTTTTAATGTCTTTTAAAGTGAATTTTGTTTGTATTTTTTTCATGAATAGGTAGGTCAAATTTAGATGTGAATTTGAATTATCAATCTTGAATAATTAATTTGGATTGAACTTAAGGTTTGAGTTGATTTAGGTTCAATTTGGGTTGAACCTAAGGTTTATATTGACTTAGGTTCAATTTGGGTTGAACCTAAGGTTTATGTTGACTTAGGTTCAATTTAGGTTGAACCTAAGGTTTAAGTTGATTTAGGTTCAATATAGGTTGAACTTGCAGTCTATGTGGAGAAGATTTAAGTTATCTTAAGTTCAATGTAGGTTGCATCTAAGGTTTGAGTTAACTTAGGTTCATTTTTGGGTGCTAAGTTTTGGAGTGACTTAGGTTCAATTTAGGTTGAACCTAAGGTTTACTTAGATTAAATATAGGTTGAATCTAATGTTTAAGTTGACTTAGGTTCAATTTGGGTTGAACCTAAGGTTTAGGTTGATGGGTTTTATCTTAATTTGAGTAAGATTTAATGGGTATTTAAGTTTATCATAGGTTAAATTTAAGTAAATTTTAAGTTTAATTAACACTAATGTAAGTAACGCTATATTAGGTTAACTTGGTCCAATTAGTTAGATCTAATTGCAGTTTAGGGTTAATTAAACCTAATGTAAGTAAGTTTTAATTGTATAATTATGTTTAATTAGGGTTAGACATAATTATAGTTTTGGGTTAATTAAACGTAGCATAAGTAAAGTTTAATTAGATTAATTATCTTTTATTAGGGTTATACCTAATTACTGTTTCAGGTTAACTAAACCTAGCGTAAGTAAGGTTTAATTAGATTAATTAGGTCTCAATAGGGTTGCACCTAATCATAGTTTAGGGTTAATTTTACCTAATGTAAGTAAGTGTTAATTAGATTAACTAGTTCTCATTAGGGTTAGACCTAATTATAGTTTAAGGATAATTAAACATAATGTAAATGAGGTTTAATTAGATTAATTATGTCTCATTAGGGTTAAACCTAATTATGATTTATGGTTAATTAAACCTAATGTATGTAATTTTTAATTGGATTAATTATTTTTAATTACTGTTAGACCTAATTATAGTTTAGGGTTAATTAAACCTAATGTAAGCAAGGTTTAATCAGATTAATTAAGTCTAACTAGGTTTAGACCGAATTATAATTTTGGTAAATTAAGCCTAATGTAAGTAAGGCTTAATTAGATTAATTAGGTCTAATTAAGGTTAGACCTAATTATAGTTTAGGTTTAATTAAACATAATGTAAGTAAGGTTTAATTAGATTAATTAATTCTAACTACGGTTGGACCTAATTATAGTTTACAGTTAATTAAACCTGATGTAAGTAATGTTTAATTAGATTAATTAGGTCTAATTAGGGTTAGGCCTACTTATGGTATAGTTTTACTTAAACCTAATGTAATTAAGGTTTAAGGAGATTAATTATGCCTAATAGGGATTAGACTTAATTAAGGTTTATTTTGACTTAAACCTAATGTAATTAAGGTTTAAAGAGATTAATTAGGCCAAATAGGGATTAGAACTTATTAGGGTTTATTTGACTTAAACCTAATGTATTGAGGAGATTAATTAGGTCTAATAGAGATTTGACCTAATTAGGGTTTATTTAATTTAAACCTAATATAATTAAGGTTTAAGGAGATTAATTAGGCCTAATTTGGATTAGACCTAATTAGGGTTTAGTTGAATTAAACCTAATGTAATTAAGGTTTAAGAAGGATTAATCAGGTCTAGTCAGTTTTAGATAAAATTAGGGTTTAATTTATCTTAAACCTAAAATAATTAAGGTTTAAAGAGGTTTATTAGGTCTAATTGGGATTATACCTAATTAAGATTTGATTTGACTTAAACCTAAGGTAATAAAGTTTTAAGAAAATTAATTAAGCTTAATTAGGTTTTTTATAGGTTAAATTCAGGTTTAAACAAAACCTAACTAAAACTTAAGAATTCATCTTAGGTTTAAAGTGATTTAAACCTAGATATTAGGATTTAGTTAATCATAATTATCCTGTTTTACAAAAGATAGAGATTTTAGGGATTTTCTAAAATGTAATTTTCCAATTTTACATATTTTACCCTAAAATGTTAAAATATTGTTTTAAATTTTCAAAAGTTATAAATTATTATTTTGGGGTTCAAACTCATCACCCTAAAGTTTCTAACAATTTTTTTTATTTTCATCTTTCTGATTTTTAGAATTATTTTTTAAAATAATTACAAAAGCTGATGAAAATAGGTGAGTTTGATTTCATAGATTTTTCCTAGCCTTGAAAATATCAGGGAATGTTTCGAAGGATGAGAAGAGTGGTCCTTGAAAATTTAATGACTTTAGAATTATAATTAATTTTAAATAATTAAATTACTCTGGAGAATAATTAATTAATTCAAAATAAAATATAATTCATCAATTTATGATGTCATTTTCATAATTTTCTTCTCATTTTCCTATATTCAGTGGTATTTTTGTTATATTTTTATGAATTTTCTATGCAAAGAATTGTGTTTTTCAAGTTATTATATATTTTATGTATTTATTTAAACCCTACTTCAAGGATTTTCCATGAAAGCGCTGAGTGGATGCTCGGATTCGCCAAAGCAATATGCAGTACCGTTTGGTTGGCTAGCTCGTTTTCATAGTTACACTGATCTGCTGTCTTCCCCTCCACAGAGAGTCTTTCCATGTTATCCTGCCCATCCATTTCCAAAACATGGAAATGGACAACATCAGAGTGCCTTCGCCAATTAAGTATAACCGCAGACCATTAATTTTTAAACCCCAAGATCTCTGTCAAATCTTAATGGATTTTAATGAGATTTGTTTCTAATGCCTCACTTCAAAGAGATGAAAATATCTTTATGGCGAGGTGGGTGTTTTGAAATGGTCTTCTTCATAAAGGTGTGAACCCGAGTAATATTTAGGGTTAAGTGTCCATACTTGGACTTGATGAGGTGAAGCATTTATCAAGCTTGACAAAAATGATCGTTAGGTCCCTATGAAACTGTTGCTTATCTTAATTTAAAGTGAAATCAAGCTAAGGTATGATTTCACTGAAATGGGATCATGGTCTAGGCTTGGAATAGGTTGGAACTTGCGAGAAGGGCAAATTTTGATTGAGAACTACTTCATTTGGGTTAGTAATGGTGTCTGAGAGATTAAGTTAAAGTTTGGAAGAGTTTTTTGTTAGCCTAAAATCTGACCTATTTTTAGAATAAGAAATTAGAGCAACTTAATGGAATTACGGAGCAAAAACTAAGGGGAATAAACTTCTAAGGGTTTAGGGAACACTATTTGTCTTGCGTGTTTTAGGGTTTAGGTAGTATTCGCTCTTCTCTCTTCTCCATTGGAGCTCTTGAGTTAGCTTATTTATAGCCACGAGAAAGCCATAGCAGAACTTGGGTCCAATTGAGGGAAGATTGGGGCAGTTCATGATGGCTGAGTATAAGATTTCTACTTAAGGATAGCCATGGTAGAGCTTCCTTAAGTCTTAGATAAGGATTTGCCTAAACTTTGGCTGCTTTGCATTGGATGGGAAGTGAGGTGGTAGGTGACGTTAAAATGAATAGTTTAACCCCCTTCCACCTAATCTTACAAGTTACCAATGATTTGTTGACCTCATTTTTGATGAGGTCTTTTTCTCCTCTCTTTAGTACTTAGGACCTAGCCTTATGCTTTTCCTTTGAATAATCTTAGAGGACTAGAAGTGGAACCCACCCCTTTAGAAATTTGAACACCTCTTGACTCCCTACAAACCCCACAAGCTTGATTGTAGACCCCTAATCACCTAGAGGGTTAAAATCAAATGTGGAGGTTTAAAGGATGAGTTCCCTATAGAACTTCTTGGCCTTAGGAATACCCTGGGTGGCCTGGTGTGGTGAGGGTTGACATGCACATACACTACACTCTCACACACATTCCAAGTCCTAACCACACTCTCACCCAACTTGACTTCCTGACTCATATAGGAAATTCACATGGATGTTCCTTAACCCCTAAGCCCCTGGCTAAGAGGTTTAGGAACAACATAGTGAATGCCTCAAATGAGTCCTCTCATGGCTCATATGGGCTTAATATGGCTTCATGGCTCAACCAAAGTGATCCCATTTCACTCATATTTGATTAATCTTCATTTTTTCAAAATTTCAATTTTTGACCCCCGAGGCCCCGGACACACCAAACCTACCAAATGCCCTTGGAGCTGCCCAAAATTTGCAAAATTACCTAAATTACCCAAATGTCCTCAAAATCAGTCCTAAGCATTTTCCCCCACTCAAATTGATCATCCATAGCCAAAAATACCAAAAATTCCAAAAATACCCCCCAATGCCCTCCAAATACCCAAAATGCCCTTCTTAGCCCAAAAATCCAAAAATTCCAAAAAATCCCAAATATTCCCAATTTCATTTTGTTCAACTACACCATGGGCCAATTTTGCCAATTTACCCCACTTTTACCAAAACCCCCAATTTGACCCATTTTAAACCCAAGTGAACCCAATGTCAAACCAAACCACCCCAATTGACCTCAATTCTGGTCCAATTCAATTCTAAACTTCAAGTCAACATCCCCAATATCAATTTAGACCAAATCTAATTCCAATTTGATTGACATTTGAGCCCAATTTCAATTTGAGGCCTAAGGCCCAATTTTGGCCCATGACCTAAACCTAGCCCAAACCTAGTCCAATTCAACTACAATTGGCCCCAAATCTTTTCTAAAGCCTTCCTAACACCCCCATAAACAAAACACTAACTTGATTTGCCCAAAATTTGAACCTAAACTCCTCCCAAACCTAACCCAAAACCAAAATCTATTAAATTGACCTAAGCCCAAACCTAACCCAAATGGGCCTAAATCCCAAAATCAAAGCCCAACCAAAGTTGAAAACTCTTTGTAACACTCCCACAAATATTTCTCAACATTAATTTTACATCAAATCCAATTTTACCCCAACCTTAACCCGAGTTAGCCCAATTTGGCCCACTTTGGCCCCTTTAACTAAAGACCCCACATTAAACCCAATTCAATTCAAAATCACTTCACACTTGTTCCAAACCACTCATGACACATACCTAAACCAATTACAACATTTATTTGGCATGATCCCTCACAAAATTTCCATCCACCAATTTATTTTCAAACCTAAAGGCCCACTTTCTTAAACCATTCTAAAAGCCCACTTCCACCAAATCCAAAAGCCCAAAATTCATCCAAAGCCCACATGACATTTCTCTACATCATCCGTTCAATTAAAATCATCCCTAAGTCCTAAACCAATGATCAAATAATTCCAAATAAAGCTTCATCCAAATTTCCACCAAAAATGTCAAAATTCATAAAATCCCCTTTTATGAAATCGACCAAACTTTTTCCAAGCCAAATGTGTGCCATTGAGCCATGTACAAGCCACATGGAAGCCATGGAAGCCACTTTCCACCTCATCAAGCCATTAATGGCAAGAATAGGGGACCCTTTCCTAATCTTTCATTAAGCATTTTTAACCATACTCATGTCACACTCTAAACCATGCTTAGCCACCTCACTATGGATGGAGACTTCACCACCCCTTCCAAGCTGACCTAAATGATTCCCTCAGCTCAAAATTAGGTCTTGGGGAGGTGCACCAAGCCTATTTCCATGGATTGACCAAACCAAGCCCAAAATACACTATTCCCCATTCCATTTTAATCAATCTTTTTACACATGTCAAACTCTATTTAACTTCACCAAATTCAAGCCCTGACCCCACTGAGTCAGATGGCCCATGCCTGGCCGGCCAGCCACCACAGCAGCCGGAAAACACTATGGTCGAGAGCTCCATGAGAGCCAAAAAATTCAATTCTCCCTTGTTGAGCTATCCCAACCCTAATGGACACCAGAGCTCTTCTTCTTCTCCCCTGAGCAGCTGATCTCAGCCTCCAATTGCCCCTGGGAAGCCCTCCAGCCATGCCTATTTAAACACCACCACCTCTCAGCCAAACAAGGAGATGAACCAGACCTTAAGAAAACTCTACCAAAATTGCTCAAGGACCTTCTCCTAACCCAGAGCAGTTGATCCCCAGTGTTCCTTTGTCCTAATCCCCATTAACAGAGCTCAATTTCTGAGTTAAAAATCCACCCAAAAAATAGGACACTTCACCACAGTGAGCCAATCTCTAAATTGATTGGTCCTACACCTTCACCAGACCAAGAGGAGAAGTTTCCCAGAAAAAGCCCCCTCACCAGGCCAGCCATTGCTTCTAGCCTCCAAGCTTTATGATCGGGCTTGGTCACTTTCACACCTAGACAATTCCCGCAGCCGAGACTTCATCTGGAGCTTGCCTGGACTCAATCGAAGGTGACACAACTCTCAGATCGAAGCTTCACTTCTCTGAGTAATGGTATGAACTCACTCTTCCTCCCGAGCTTCCAGTGATTCTCCATTTTTTTTAAGTTAATTTAAGAGACTATAAACCATATGGATGTGTTCGTCTCTTTAAGACGAATCCACAGAGCATAAGAAAACAAAAATCCATTGAGAATGGAGTGAGATCTTAGGGTTTTAGTGTGGACAGTCACGGGTGCACACCAGTCGTAGACGATGACTTGGAGCCGTTGGATCGCGCGTTTATCGAGCGGACAGTCGAGATCAAGTCGGACGGCGCGATGGTACATGAACCGCGGGACTCATGGCTACTGACTCATGTGGCGGCATCAAATGGGAATGCGCCGCGTGGGCTTTCGGAGCTGCCGATGTTGCGCTGGCGCCGAGTCGGATAAGTAGATAAATAGGGTATTTTTGAATTATTTAAATGTCTTGAACTTCAAAAATTCATATCTTTGCATAGAAAAATCTCAAAAATAAAATAAAAATACCATCTTGCTCAGTGAACAGAGAAGAATAATGTGGAAAATAAATCAAATTAATTGGATGAGCATTTTATTTTTAATAATTTATTTACTATTTTCAGTATTTTAATTCTTCGTTTGCATAGATAATTCACCATGGCATGAGACCATAGGGCTTTTGAAGCCTCTAATCTTGGGAACATTCCCTGAATTTTTCAAGGTCAGAGGCCATCTCTGTGAAAAGTTATTGAATTTTCAAGTTTATGTCACTGTTTTAGGTATTTTAATTCCAATAATTAGCATATTTTAAAATAAATTCTAGAAAAATCTGGTGATGTTCCTTAGGACCAGAGGACCCTATGAAAAATATATTTTGAGTGAATTCATTCATATTAACCTTAATTGGCCCAAACCCCTAAAATTGAACTTTAATTAATTAGGATTAACCACACATCAAAAGAACTTGAAAACAATTCTCCACTGATCTTTAGGATCAGGGGAACCTTATATAAAATTTTGAAATCAATTGGACTTGATTAACCCCACCAAATGGATTAATTAAGCCTTATAAGCAAAATGGAACTTTAAAAATTCATAACTCCCAAAATACTTTTCAAAAATTCACAAAAAAGGTTTTGGAGCTTCTTTGATATCAGGGGAGTTTAGGAAAATTAAAATTGGAAGTTTCTAAAAAAGTTGATTTTTCACAATATTTTAATATTTTAATAATTAAAAGATAATAAAAATCATAAAAATATTAAAAATCATAAAAATGTCACATTTTGACTCCTAATAATTTAGGAACAAACCAAATATTTTTCCTAAGTCCCTAGGATAAGATATTGAATTTTAAAGGCTTAAGGTAATTTTTAATATTAAAAAATGAATTTTCAGCCTTTCTCACTAAAATAATCCTAATAAATCAAAGAAGAATTAGAAAATTATAAATTTTGTTTCTCTGGACTCCTTGAGGTCAGAGAGATTTAAGAAAAATATAAAATCCATTTTTCAACTTTAATTTTATTTTATAACTAATTAATACTCTAAAATTCAAAATAATTATAATAAAGAAAATATAGTTCAAAAAATTTACCAAAATTGGTCCAAGTGGTCCTCTGGTCATTAGGAACATCCCATAATTTTCTTAAGGACAGAAACATTTCCTTAGTCATGTTATTGAATTTTCCTTGAAAATCTTATTTTCTACTAAAAAAATAATTATATAAATAAATTAAATTCAGAAAAATCACATTTTCTCCTCTAATGTCTTAATTGACATGTGAGTGGGGTGACATAAAACTTTCAAATTCATTTGAGCTCAATTTTGTGAGTTATGAAATAAATAAGCTTAAAAGGGCATAAAGGTAATTAAAAATTTTAACCCTTAATTAAAACTTTAGGTTTAAGCAAAATGGGGGGGGGGTAAAATATTTGATTTTAAATTTCGCTTGGATGATTGAAACTTAGGGAAATTAAATGGAAGAAACCCATTAAGCACTTTGAAAATATCAAAATGAAACTTTAATTAATTAAATAATTTAAATTTTAAAAAGTGTACATTTTAAATTTGGATTATTAAAATAGGGATATTATTAAGAGGATATTTATTCTTTAATTTAAAAATCCCTAAATAAGTCACTTTAACAATACTTAATTCTTAATTAAAAATTAAAATAATAATCCAAATTAATAATTGAAACTAAAATTAAAACTAAAATTAAAACAAATTAAATTAAAATCAAATTAAAATTAAAGTTAAATTAAAACTAACAATTAAAATTAAAGTTAAAATCAAAATTTAAATTAAATAAAATTCAATTAAAATTAAAATTAAAATCAAAATTTAAATTAAATTAAATTCAATTAAAATTAAATTAAAATTAAAATTAAATTAAAATTAAATTCAATTAAAATTAAATTAAAATTAAATTGAATTAAAAATTAAAATAAATTTAAAATTAAATTAAAATTAAATAAAATTAAATAAAATAAAATTAAATTAAAATCAAATTGAATTAAAATCATTTAACAACAAACCTAAATGAAATCATTAAGAATTAAATCTAAAATAATTTGAACACTATTCCAAACTTAAAATTATCAATTAAAACCTCATTATTAAATTAAAACACTTTAAACCATTAATTCAAACTTTTAATTAATTAGGATTAAAATTCTCGATAAACCAATTTGCCCTTAGAGGCTTAAATTATTATAACTCTTAAATAGAGTATTAAGTGAGATGTCACTTCATTCATCTAAGTTCACTGAGCAAGAAACAAAGTTTAACTAAACTCCTGGATGATTAATTCACCTGTGCAACTAAATTTACTTGGACTCAAAACAATCCCAGAAATATTGAAAAGATGTTTAGGACTCGTCCTAAGCACTTCCTCAATATGACGGGATGTTTTAGAAGAACAATTGAATTTAATTGTTCTTTGATGAAGAAAATCATCCTTAAACCAAACCAAGAACCTAGATTTGGAATTTGGTAGACAACCAAAACCCTTCCCTTAGCTTTACCTAGGTATCTGTTGAAATATTTAAATACCTTAACATGTGTTTTAAGTGTAGCTTGGGATTACGGGAAGACCCTCCAGGTACACTTTTATTTTATTGCAATTTACTTACATGCACTGTACTTTACTTTTCTTGCATGTTAAACATGAATGTTGCATGAAAACCAAAACCTTTAGAATAGTCCCTAAACTGAAACCAAAACTAAATTAAAAGTCATTGCAAGATAAAATTCACCGCCACAACATTCAAAATATAAAACAACTCAAAATTTAATCACAAACAGAACAACAAAACTACAATTATAACTAAATTAAATGCCTCGTCGAATGATCGGGAATACCTCGGATGATGTAACCCACGTGTTGCTAACGGGATTTCCCACGGTCTAAATGAAAGTGTGGAACTCATTCAGTTGAGTTTAGCAAATTCATCTGGACTAAGTGAATTCAATCAAAATAACGGTGCCGGGATAACGGAACCGTGGGATCTTAATCAGTTCTGTTTAATCAGCTTTAAGATTTGTTTAATTAAAATATTAAAAACAATTGGATTTTAAAATTCTCTGTAAACCAAAATACTTCTCTCATCTCCTGATTTATGACTTCTAAAACTAAACCTCTGCAACAACAAGGAGCTTGGAGCACAGTGGGCAGCACGGCCATCGTCGTCAGCAAAACTGAAATCTACATCAGCAAAACCATTCTTAGAATTAAATAACCAAGCCATAGGACTTCGAGGTAGTTTGCCTAGTGCAACAGAAATCCTCAACTCTTCTTTAGGCATTTGCATAATCATGTTAAGCAAATTAAGCCTTAACCGGTCTTAGGACTCTGAGGTAGTCGTTCGGTACGACATAAACCCTCACATCTTCGAGGCTATTTGTATGATTATGTCATACAAACATAAGTCCTAATTAATTAAAATTGGTAAGATTGAAACATTGAATAATTCCCAAATCTAAGCCAAACAATAGGATAGTTTGGGAAGTTGCCAAGATTCTTCTTGGATCCTCAGCTTCTTCTACTTCTCTTCCTTTGGACTCTTAAAATAAACTTGTTCTAAATTTGAGCTAATCCCTATTGAAATTTCCAAGATCCAATCTTTTGAAAACCTTAAACTTTGAAATTCTTGAGAGCAAAACCACTGATCATTATCGAGAGTTTTCTTAAATGATTCCCGTCATTTAAGATGTAATTAACTATAGGGGCTTGCCCTTATAGGGAACTTTAAGAACCCGAGTAATATAAACCCTGCTTAATTCATTTATATTAAGCAGGGGAACTTGTCGGCTTATAAAATTGGTTCGCAGACCAAACGGATGTCACAAATCTTTTAGTTTATTTAATTGAGCCCCATCATCAAGCAGTGTGTCTATTCCTCAGGATAAATACACGGTTTGTGGTGCGGTGCTCGTTTATATAAACTATTTGGGATGTGAGATCGGTTTGATTTCATATTTTAAAATTTTCAAACTTAAAATTATTTTCAAAAATCAAATACTACTCTTCAAATTATATATTTAAATTAAATTTAAAATTCGTCGACAATTTCTGTAGGCGACCCCCTTTTTAAAAATCCAACATATAACCTAAAAATATGCCGACAACTTCTGGCGACTCCGCTGGGGAATAGTTCCTCTCTCCATTTTGATTAGATGGTTTTGCTTTCATAAATCAGTAGTGTATCCATGTCCCTAGTGGAGCAAACGACCATTCTTCCATTGGAATACCCCGTTCATTTTTGTTTTGAACGAGTATAGCCAACTCCTCTCGAATTTAAGAGCCACTGTTTAGACACCGCTAAACAGAGAGGTTGCGAGATCCTTTTACCTCTTTTTCTGAGGTGGGGTGGACCCCCAATAGGTGTTAGCTTAGAAGCGGTCCTTTGGATTGAGATGTCTTATGAAGCTTTATCTTCCCTTCCAATTCTGAATCGGATCCTTTACCTTTTCTATACCTTTAAACATTTTGTTCTTAACAAACAAATCCATTCTAATAAACAACCTTCTAATGAATAAGCTCTTTTAAAAAAATCACAAATACACTAAGATAAACAAAAATGTGTTCGGACTCTTTCTTTTTCGTCCTAAACTTTACGACGGAAAGAAGCATAATTCGGGACTGAAATTCGGAATCTACACTGCAGAAAATGACTGCCCCGAAGTTAATCTTTTCCTTCGCCAACGGAACGGACTTCGCCGTTTACAAGGATGAGCTGCCTGACAATGGGATCATCCGATTTGGACAAGGATTAGACAACACAGATATCAAGTTCGCTGGCGTCACTCTCTTCGCACTAATGGACAAAGTGCCAAAAACTGAAGAGCCCGTAATTGAGTTCAACCTGAAATCGACTCAAGAATTCCCTCCCCTGCAAAGTGTTCCAGCTAAGAGGAGTACTACTGTTCGTAGGAGGACTGTTGTCTCTACCCCCACCGGTCTAGTCATCTCTGCACCTACCCCGACTTCTGCCAAACTAGAGCGGAAGGAAATCCAAGTCTGTGATGAGCCTGTCACCGTGGAGGGTACAGATTTTGCTACAATACCATCTGTTTTTGAGATTGGGTCTAGTTCAAGAGTTGCACCCCTAACTCGGACTCAAAGAAGAAATTGAAGCAGGAAGATCACCAAGAAAGCCAGAGCTGCTGAAGTTGCTTTTCTAGAAGAAATTCCTGAAGAGAGAGAAGAACTGCCTGAGTATGTACCTCTGTTGGAAGGGAGCAGGTTTCACCCTCTCTCTGCCGCATTAGATGAAGAGAATGTCCGATGGATCGCTGCTACATTACCCCAACCTGCGTACTACAACAATAACAAAAGTAAAAGGGATAAGACTACGCCATTGACTCGGCTGCAAGCTGTGATAGAAAGATTGGCAAAGAAAGAAAGATGCCCTGTGTCAGAAATCTTAAGAAGGATAGGACGGGTGCGAGCTAAATCCCGCCTCGGACCGCGAATAGAGCCTGTTGCTGCCACAGAGAAACCAAAGAAGAAGATAATAGCCAGTTCACCTGTTGTAGTATCGGGTCTGCAAATTAGGGAGGATACCACCTTCCAAAGATATAGCCGACGGATCATCCGGTCCTGTGCTTCCGACTGCAAGAAGGATGGTATGGCGATCTACTACCGGCGAGCTAAGACCAAAACAATGTCCTGAGAAGAAAAGTCTCGTCAGGAGACTTGAATCAGAAGAAAGTGCTACTGCAATAAAAGAGACTCCCGGAAAGGAAGTTCAACAACCGTCACATGACAACTACGAGACCGTGCGGAAAGGGCCATTAGACGACGCCATCGACAAGTTAAGGACCGATATCCGACGGTTAGCAAAAGAATGAGAAGAAGAGTTAGGAGATGAAGCTGACTCATTAGAGTTCATAGATGAGGAGTATGTCGAGATCAACATGGTTGAGACACGCATCGTCAGCTTCGCAAGATGCTCCGGCAGCTGCGGAAAGAGATGAACCAGAAGTGATGAGAGCACAGATTCAGGAGAGGGATGACACTATTACCCAAATGGCAAAGAGAATGGAAGAGATGGCTGCTGCCTTAGCCACTCTCCAGAGTCAGGTACAACCTCAGAAAGAAACACCCCGAGAAATCATCCATATTGCAGACGGGGGAAAGGAGATCACATCCGTCAACGGAGACGAACCACCAAAGAAGGATTCTACACAAAGCATGATTCCAAAAAATGACATTAAGAGCATGGTAGAACAGCAAGAGCGAAAAGGCCCTAGCACAATCCAAGAGTGGAGCATCTATTCAGATGGGTAGACCTTACCCCGAGGAGTTCGATTCAGTCTAGTACCCGAAAGGCTTCGTACTACCTCTGTTTAAGACTTTTGATGGAACAGGAAACCCTCGGCAGCATGTCGCACATTTTTGTGCTAGTTGCTGCAATGCAGGTGGGAGCGACGCTTTACTCTTCCGCCGGCCCGTCGTCAGCTTGTCGTGGATTGCCTTCGACCGGTAACCGAATTGTCGAACGGTTCAGCAAAGACCTTTTCGCAGCTCGGAGAATCTCTTCGTTAAACGATTTGTCGGGGCTCAGCACCACATCACTATCAGTGATCTAGTGGTGGAGCAACAGAAGCCGAATGAGACTTTAGTGGATTACATACTTTGATGGAGAAACTTAAGCATGAAGTGTGAACCACAGCTTCAAGAACAACATGCAGTCTGCATCCTACTTAAAAATATCAATGGCCCGATAGCACTTCTCCTTAAAGGATTTACAATTAAGACTTTTGAGAAGTTGCTTAGCAAGGCCGAGAGCTTGCAAGAGGAAGCAAAGCAGTTAAGTTTTGCGGAGAAGAACGATAAGCAGAAGCCCAAGAAAACATTTGAAAAGAAATCTGGAATCGTCGCGGCAGTAGATAAGGGCAAGCAGCCAATGCAGATACAGTCAGAGCGGCCACAGTCTAGTTATCAACCACCGCAACGAACATACCAACAACCTCAGCAGGGTTATCAGCAACCTCGTCCGAGCTATCAGTCTCCTCAGCATTATGAACAACCGCCTCGTTCGTCACGTACTTTAAGAGAACTTCTAAATAGAGAATATCCATTCAAAACTGAAGCAATAGCAAAGATGTTCCACGAACTTAATGAAGACACCAGATTTTCAGCTGCCAGAGCCCAAGAAGCCGGAGGAAGTCAATAAGAAAGATAATCCAAACTATTGCGCTTACCACCAGATGCTCTGACACAAGATAGAGGATTGCATCACTTTCAAGAGTTGGCTTGATGACAATCTCCGGAAAGGGAACATAACGAACCCAAAGGAATACATGAAGGAACCCCAGAAAGGAGGTTCCGTCAATGTTATTTCAACGGATCCCATGTTCCGATAAACCCGTACACGACTGATGATGGATGGAGTACTGTCTGGACAAGATCATCGAAGAAAATTTTGGATCACATCCAAACCGCTTCAGTACGCGCTTTAACTCAGAGTCTGAAACCTGTCGAGTCGGCACTATCACTTGAGATTGAAGAACCGCCCCAGATGAAGGAGAAGATCGTTGAAGAAAAGAAGACCGAGGCTCCAAAGGGTAGACTAGGGGCAGCTTATCCTAGGATGGTTTTTTCCGATTCGGGGGAGAAATCCCTCAAACTCCTGACTCTGTATGATTATCTGCTCGCTCCGGCGGGATCTTATAATGATAAGGGTTATGGTGTTGGCTACGTTTTGACTGTTTCTAACGATTACGTAACTAACGACAACCGGCTTAATTCGGATCTCGATTCCAATACAAATAACGATTCTCAAATCATACACAACCTCGACGACCATGATGAAGAAGATGTTCACAAAGGAGGCTACGAAAGCGCGACAAGCAACGAGTCCATTTATGAATTCCAAGGGGCTCCGATCACGATAGAATTAGAACCATCAGACACCGAAGCAACTTCAAAAGAGCCAGTTGTTCCAATTCCATAGGACACACCGGCAGATTCAACACCGAGTTCAGAAGAGATAACTGAAGTAAATTTAAGAAGTGGAAAAGTTTTACCTCCGAGAATGGGTCCAAAAGATAAAGGAAAGCAGGTGGTTGCTCAGGAAGAGCTAACCCCAGTAGAGGAACTGCCCATTCGGGAAGAAACCGAGGAACACGATAATAAAGTGGACTACAATGTGCTAGCCCATCTTAGGAAGCTACCAGCCAAACTAAGCATATACGACGCTCTGATCCTATCAAAGGAGATGAGAGAAGCTCTGATCAAGGCTCTACTTGATCCAGAGATTTTTTAGCTCAAATGGCCGGTAATTCCTTCGACGAGGTTTGCTCGTTAAAAAAACAGCGAGGTGTTACCTTCACGGACAATGATCTGTTACTGGGAACAGCTGATCACAACCGACCGTTATACATTTCAGTCACTATTAGAAAGTTTACGCTCTCCAGAGTGTTGGTTGATCCGGGAGTGTTGACCTCGTTTTTGATGAGGTCTTCTCTTCTTCTTTGTAGTACTTAGGATCTAGCCTTAGGCTTTTCCTTTGACTATCCTAGAGGATTAGAATTGGGACCCACCATTTAGAAATTCAAACCACTTCTTAACTCCCTGCAAACTCCACAAAATTAATTGTAGACCCCTAATCACCTAGAGGGTTGGAATCAAATGTGGAAGTTTAAAGGACGAGTTCCTCTAGGACTCTTTGGCCTTAGGACTACCCTGGGTGGCCTGGTCTGGTGAAGGGGTTGACTTACACACACTACACCTATACACTACATTTTCACACACACACCTCCTAAAACCACACCCATACCCAATTTGACCTCCCCGACTCATGCGAGTGATTCACATGGATGGTCTTTAACCCCTAAGCCCTCGCAGCAGAGGGTTAGGAACAACATAATGAATGCCTCAAATGAGTCCTCTCATGGCTCATATAGGCTTAACATGGCTTCATGGCTCAACCAAAATGATTTCATTCCACTTACATTTACCCAATCTTCAATTTTCCAAATTTTCAATTTTTGACCCCCGGGACCCTACACCCGCCTAGCCTACCCAAAACCCTCAAATTACCCAAATTTCACAAAATTTCCAAATCACCCAAAATTCCTCAAAAACAATCCCAAACATTCCCACATTACTCAAATTGATCATTCATAGTCAAAAGTACCAAAAATTCCAAAAATACCTCTCAATACCCTCCAAATACCCAAAATGCCCCTCTTAGCCAAAAAATCCAAAAATTCAGAAAATTCCCAGAAAATTCCAGAAAATGCCAAATATTCCCAATTTCATTTTGTTCAACTACACCATGGGCCAATTTTTGTCAATTTACCCCACTTTTATCAAAACCCCCAATTTGACCCATTTTGACCCAAAGTGAACCCAATGTCAAACCAAACCTACCCAAATGACTCAAATTCTGGTCCAATTCAATTCTAGACTTCAATTCAACATCCCCAACACCAATCTAGACCAAATCCAGGCCCAATTTGATTGGCATTTGGATCCAATTTCACTTTTGGCCTTAAAGCCCAATTTGGACCCATGACCCAAACCTAACCCAAACTAACCCAATTCAACTCCAATTAACTCTAAATCTTTTTTAAACCTTCCTTAACATTCCCACAAACAACACACTAACATGATTTTCCCAAAATTTGGACCCAAACCCCACTCAAATTCAACCCAAAGCTAAAAGGCCCAATTTTGACCTAAACCCAAACCTAACCCAAATAAGCCCAAACCCCAAAATCAAAACCCAACCAAAGCCAAAACCTCTTTGAAACACTCCCATAAACATTTTCCAACATTTATTTTACATCAATTTCAACCCTAGCCCAACATTGGCCCAAGTTAGCCCAATTTGACCTATATTGGCCCATTCACCAAGGAAGCCCAAATTCAACCCAATTCAAACCCAAATCACTCCCAACTTGCTTCAAATCACTCATGACACACCCATGAGCTAAACCCAACATTTGTTTGGCCCAATCCTTCACAAAATTCCCATCCATAAATTTATTTTCAAACCAAAAGCCCATTTTCTTAAACCTTCCTAAAAGCCCAAACTTCATGCTAAAGCCCATATGACAAATTCTTCTCATCATACCCTTAATTAAAATCATCCCTAAGTTCAAATCAATCATCAAATGGTTCCAAATCAAGCCATGTGCCAAATTCCATCAAATCACTCCTAAATTACCAAAATTCATAAAAACCTCTTTCATGAAAGTCGACTTAGCTTTTTCCAAGCCAAAGGCAAGCCATGAAGCCATGCATGAGCCACATGGAAGCCATGAAAGCCCTTTACATATCACCATGCTATCTTGGGCAAATGGAGGGGGTCCTTTCCATATTCCCTTAAGGTGATTAACCATGTTCATGTCTCCCCTAAACCATGTTAGATCTTAATTGTACTTGGATGGTGACCTTTCCCCACTAATCAAGCTGACCTAAACCACTTTCTCTTCAGCCCAAACTAGCCATGGGGAGGTGCACCTAGCCCAAAAGGATGGGTTGACCCAAATCAAGCCAAAATGGCCTCTCCCCCATACCATTTTAATCCAAGCCCTTCACACATGTCCATGGCCAATTGACAGCACAAACTTCCAGCCCTGACCCACCCGGACTCCGAGGGTGATCCATGCCTGCCGGCCACCCGCCCGGGTCGCCGGAAAACACCATGGACGAGACCTCGGGAGGAGCCAAACTTTGGAATTCCACCTCGCCGAGTCGCCCCATGCCTAATGGCCACCATGGCTGTTCGCCCTCGACCTAAGCAGCCGATCCCAAGCCCTAACTCCCCCGGGAGGCCCTCCACCCTCTCCTATTTAAACACCACCCCCTCTCGACCATGAGAGGTGCCGAACCGCGACCTCATCGAAACTCTGCCAAAATTGCTCTAGATCACTCTCCATACTTAGAGCAAGCTTGATCCCCAGTGCACAATTTGCCCTAATCCCCACCAACAGAGCCCAATTTCTCAGCCAAAATTCCACACAAAACCAGGACACTTCTCCACAGATGGATCAATCCTTAAATCGATTGGTCCTACACCTTCACCAAACCAAGGGAAGAAGTCCACCAAGCAAGAGCCCCCTCTCCAAGCCACCCATCCGTTCTGTACTCCAAGCTTCAGTGATCGGGCTTGGTCGAAATCATACCTGAGGCAATTCACCGCACCAGAGACTTCATCCGGAGCTTGTCAGGATCCAATCGAAGGTGACACAACCCTCAGATTGAAGCCACACTTCTCTGAGCAAAGGTATGATCTAACTTTTTATCCCGAGCTTCTGGAGATTCTCCATTTCAAATGCCTTAATTTCAATACATGATCACCGTATAGATGTGTTCGTCTCTTCAAGACGAATCCACAGAGCACAAGAACACGAAAATCTGTTAAGTATTGAGTGAGATATTAGGGATTTAGTGTGGATGGTTCTCGGTTAGGAGGTTGGGGACGATGAACGGATGCCGTTCATTTAATACACGCGCGGACGGACGGCCGTGATCGCGCCGGATGAGGAGACGGAACGATACGGCGGGCCCCCGGAGCGCCGAGTCGGATGGCGGCATCGAATCGAAAGCACCACGCGGCGCTTCGGAGCTGCCTAGGATGAGCGCGCCGCCGTTTTAAATAGAAAATTAGGGTATTTTCTTATTTATTTAATTCCCTAAACTTCAAAAATGCATAACTTTGTGTAGAAAAATCAGAAAAATAAAATAAAAATGCCCTCTTGCTCAGTGAACAGAGGAGAATAATGTGGAAAAGAAATCATTTAATTTCATCAAGTATTTTATTTTTAATTATTTATTTACCCTCTCGCATTGTTTTAATTCTCCATGCATATAGGAAATTCACCATGGCATGTGACCATAGGGCTTTTGAAGCCTCCGAATTTGGGAACATTCCCCGAATTTTCCAAAGTCGAGGCCATCCCTATAAGAAGTTATTGATTTTTCTAATTCATGTTACTCGTTTTGAGTATTTTAAATCCAATAATTAGCATGTTGTGAAATAAATTCTAGGAAAATTTGGTGATGTTTCTTATGACCAGTAGGACCCTAGGAAAAATAGGTTTTGAATTAATTCACTTGAATTACCCTAATCTGGCTTAAACGAACCTAAATAGGTCTTTAATTAATTAGAGCTAATCATACACCAAATTGACTTGAAATCAATTCTCCACTGACCTTTAGGATCAAAGGAACCCACCATAAAAATTTGAAGTCAATCGACTTGGTTAAGTCTCTACTAAATGGGCTGATTAAGCCATTTAGCCAATTTAAACTTTAAAAATTCATAACTTTCAAAATGCTTTTCAAAAATTCACCAAATTGGTTTTGGAGCCTCTCTGATATTAGGGAATTTAAGAAAATTAAAATTTCAATTTTCTAAAAAAGTTAATTTTTTGCATTATTTTAATATTTTAATAAATAAAAAATAATAAAAATCACAAAAATAATTAAATTCACTAAAATGTCACATTTTGAATTCTAATCACTCAGGAACAAACCCCATATTTTTCTTAAGTCTCTATAATGAGATATTAAATTTTAAAGCCCTAAGGTAATTTTAAAATTTTAAAAATGTATATTTCTAGTATTCCCATTAAAATAATTCTAATAAATCAAAGAAAAATCAAAAAATTGTAAAAATTGATTCTCTGATTTCCTTGATATCAGAGAGATTTTTGAAAAATATAAAATTCATTTTTCAAACCTTATTTTATTTTTAAATTAATTAATACTCCAAAATTTAAAATAATTATAATAAAAATATTATAATTCAAAAAATCACCAAAATTGGTCCAAGTGGTCCTCCAGTCATTAGGAATGTCCCATAATTTTCTTAAGGACAGAAACTTTCCCTTGGTCATGTTATTGAATTTTCCTTGGAAATCCCTATTTTCCACCAAAAATAATTACATAAATAAATTAAATACAGAAAAATCACATTTTCTCCACTCATGTCTTTATTGACATATGAGTGAAGTTACATAAAAATTTCAAGTTCATTTAAGCTCAATTTAGTGAGTTATGAAATTATTAAGCTTGAAGGGCAAAATGGTAATTAAAATTTTAACCCTTAATTAAAACTTTAGGTTTAATAAAATTAAAGAGTAAAATATTTGATCCTAATCTGACTTGGATGATTGAAATTTAATAATTAAAGGGTAGAAACCTATTAAACAATTCAAAAATAATTAAAATAAACCTTAATAAAATAATTAATTAAATTTGGAAGAATAATAAAATTGGAATTATTAAAATAGGGATATTATTAGGAAGAGATTTGTTCTTTAATTTAAGAATCCCTAAATTAATCATCTCAATAATATTTAATTCCTAATTAAAATGATAATTCAAATTTAAAATTTAAAATGCTAAAAGACTTAATCATTAAATTAAATTAAAGTTAAAATTATCTAAATTAAATCCTTTTAAAATTTCAATTGAATTAATACTTTAACAATTAAAATTAAATCATCTTTAAAACATAAAAAATAAAATATTAAATTAAAATTAAAAAAAATTAAATAAAATTAAATTAAAACATATTAAATTAAATCAAGTTAAATCAAATTAAATTAAATTAAATCAAATCAAATTAAATCAAATTAAATTAAATCAAATTAAATTAAATTAAATTAAATCATATTATATTAAATTAAATTAAATTAAATTAAATTAAACCACATTAAATTAAATTACATCAAATTAAATTGAATTAAAAATAACATCACCTAAGACATAAAAATTCAAAAATAAATCTAAAACAACTCGAACACTATTCCAAACTTAAATCCATTAACTGAAATTAAATTAAATCATAAATCACTTGAACATCAATTTGCCCTCGAAAGCTTTTGTCGTCATAACTCCTAAACGGAACGTTAAGTGAAGTGTTACTTCACTTATGGGATATTCAAATGTCCTAGTTCACTGAGCAAGATAACAAAACTTGAACTCCTGGACGATTAATTCATTTGTATAATTAAATTCTCTCGACTTAAAATAATCCTAGAAATATTGAAAAGATGTTTAAGATTTGTCTTAAGAACTTCCTCGATATGATAGGATGTTTATAAGAAAAATTGAACTTAATTGTTCTTTGATGAAGAAAATCGTCCTCAAACCAAAATACAAGAACCTAGACGTCATAGGAGATGACTAGCTATAGGATTAGGAACTTGGTAGAAAACCATAACCCTTCCCTTAGCTTTACCTAGGAATCTGTTTTAAATGCTTAAATATTCTAATTGCGCTTTAAGTGCAGCTTGGGATGACGGGAAGACCCTCCAGTACGCTTTTATTTTATCGCAATTTACCTTATTGCAATTTATTTAATCGCATCGCACTTACTTTTCTTGCATGATAAACAACTCGTTGCATGAAAACCCACACCTTTAGGATAGTCCCTAAAACCGAAACCAAAACTAAAGTAAAAGTCATCGCAAGATAAAATTCACCGTCACAACGATTTCAAAATAAAAACAACTCAAAATTTAATCACAAACGTAACACAAAACTACAACTACAACTAAATTAAAACGTCTTGTTGGATGATCGGGAATACCTCGGATGATGTAACCTACGTGTTGCTAACGGGATTTCCCACGGTCTAAATGAATGTGTGGAACTCATTCAACTGAGTTTAGCAAATTCATCCGGACTAAGTGAATCCGATAAAAATAACGATGCCGGAAGGATGGAACCGCGGGATCTTAACCGGTGTTATTATAATCAACTTTAAGATTTGTTTTAATTAAAACATAAAAAACACTTGGAAATTAAGACTTTCTCTAAACCGAACACTTCTCTCATCTCCTCGATTTATGATTTCTAAAACTAAACCTCTCGCAACAACAAGGAGCTCGAAGCATGGTGGGCAAGCACGGCCATCGTCGTCATCAAAACCGAAATCTACATCAACAAAACCATTCTTAGAATTAAATAACCAAGCCATAGGATTTCGAGGTAGTTTGCCTAGTGCAACATAAATCCTCAACTTTTCGTTAGGCATTTGCATAATCATGTTATGCAAATTAAGCCCTAACCGGTTTTAGGATTCCGAGGTAGTTGTTTGGTACGACATAAACCCTCGAATCTTCGAGGCCATTTGTATGATTTTATCATACGAATATAAGTCCTAATTAATTAAAATTGGCAAGATCAAAACATTAAATAAATATTAGGACTTTCCTAAGTTCAAGCCAAATAGTAGGATAGTCGGGAAATTACCGAAATTCGCTTCGAATCTGTGATTTCTCCTACCTTTCTTCCTTTGGATTCCCAAAATAAAATGTTCTAAATTTGATCCATTCCCTATTGAAATTCCAAAATTCAATCCTCGAAGACTTAAACTTTGAAATTCTCGAGAGCAGTAACTACCGATTATTATCGAGAGTTTTCTTAGGTGATTCCCATCACTTAAGATGTAATTAACTATAGGGGCTTGCCCTTATATGGAATTTTAAGAACCCAGTAATATAAACCCCGTTTAATGTTTTCATATTAAGCAGGGAACTTGTCGGCTTATAAAATTGGTTCGCGGACCAAACGAATGTCTCAAATTTCCTAGTTTATTTAATCGAGCCCCATCATCGCAGCGGTGTCTATTCTTCGGGATAGACACATGGCTTGTGGTGCGGTGCTCGTTTATATAAACTATTCTGGGATGCGAGATTGGTTTGATTTCATATCTTAAAACTTTTAAACTTAAAATTACTTTCAAAATCAAATGTTATCTTTTAAACTATATATATATTTAAATTAAATTTAAAATATGAAAATTCACCGACAATTTCTGTAGGCGACCCCTTTTCAAAACACATAACCTAAAAATATGCCGACAATTTCTGGCGACTCCGCTGGGGAAAATTCCTCTCTCCATTTTTTTAATCAGATAGTTCTGCTTTCAAAAATCGGTAGTGTATCCATGTCCCTAGTGGATCAAACTACCCTTCTTTCCGTTGGAATACTATGTTCATTTCTACCTTGAACGAGTATAGCCAACATTCTCTCGGATTTAGGAGCCACTGTTTAGACACCCCTAAACAGAGAGGTTCCGAGATCCTTTCACCTCATTTCTGAGGTGGGGTGGACCCCCAAAAGGTGTTAGTTTAGGAAGTGATCCTTCGAGTCGAGAAGTCTTGCAAAAGACTTTCTTTTCCTTTCCAACTCTGAATCAGATTCATTACCTTCTCTACACCTTTGAACACTCCGTTCTAAATAAACAAACCCTCTAATGAATGACTCTTTTAATAAATATACATGAACAAGAATGTGTTCGGACTCTTTTAGATTCCTTTCTTTTCGTCCTGATGAGAAGAAGCATAACTCGGGACCGACAATCGAATCTACCCCGCAGAAATGGAAGCCCCAAAGCCGATTTTCTCCATCACCAATGGACTAGACTTCGCTGTTTACAAGGATGAGCTGCCCGACAATGGGATCATCTGGCTTGGACAAGGATTCGAGAACACAAATGTCAAGATCGCTGACGTTACCCTCTTCGCGCTGACAAACAAAGTATCTGAAACTGAAAGACCCTTGATCGAGTTCAACCTTAAGTCAACTCAAGAGTTTCCTCCCCGCAAAGGGTTCCAACTGAAAGGAGTACCGCCGTCCATGGAAGGACCGTTATCTCTACCCCCACCTGGTCTATTCGTCTCCGCACCTACCCCGGCTCCCGCCAAACCGAAGGGGAAGGAAGTTCAAATTTGTAACGAGCATGCTACCGTGGAGGGTACGATTTCCGTGCGAGACCTTCTCGTTTTTGAAATTGGGTCCAACTCAAGGGTTCCCCCTAACACGGACTCGCAGAAGAAACAGAGGTAGGAAGATCGCTAGGAAGGCCGTAGCCGCTGAAGTCGCTTTCTTAAGAAATCCCCGAGTACACACCATTACCCGAATACATACCATTGCTCGAATATACACCCCTTTTGGAAGGAAGTAGATTCCATCCCCTTTCCACCGCAAATCGACGAGGAAAATGTCTGCAGGATTGCCTCCACATTACCTCGACCTGCATACTATAGCGACAACAGAAAGAAAAGGGCAAGGATTACACCATTTTCCCGACTACAGACTGTGATTGAGAAGTTAGTAAAGAAAGAAAAATGCCCTGTATCGGAAATTTTAAGAAGGATAGGGCGGGTGCCGGCCAAATCCCGTCTTGGGCTACGAGTAGAACCCGCCATCGCTACGAAGAGCCGAATAAGAAGATGAAAGCTAGTCCACCCGTCGTTGTTTCGTGACTACGCGATTAGGGAGGATACCACCTTCCAAGCATTTGGTCGGCAGCACCATCCGGTCCTAAACCTTCCGCTGCTAGAAGGATGGTATGGCGTCCCAATACCGGACAATTAAGATTGAAACAACGACTCGAGAAGGAAAGTCCGGTCGTGAGACTCGAATCCGAAGAAAGTGCTACCGTAGTAAAGGGGACTCATGAGAAGGAAACCCGACAGCTATCACATGACAACCGCAAGGATGTACGTAAAAGACCACTAGAAGATGCTATGGAAAAGTTAAGGACCGATATTCGACGATTAGCAAGGGAGAGAGAAGAGAAATTCGGAGATGAGATTGACTCGTCGCAGTTCATGGATGATGAGTATGCGTAAATTAACATGGTTGAAACACGAGCTTCGTCGGCTTCACAAGGTGCTCGCTGCACCGCAGAAGAGAGGAGCCGAAGTAATGAGGAGGCAGCTTCAAGAGAAAGATGATACGATCGCCCAAATGGCAAAAAGGATGGAAGAGATGGCCGTAGCCCTAGCCACTCTCCAGAGTCAAGTTCAACCCCAAAGAGAGACACCCCCAGAGGTCATTCACATCGTAGACGGAGGAAAGGAGATTACATCCGTCAACGGGGATGATCAATTAAAGAAGGATGCAACACAAAGCATGATTCCAGAAAAGGATATCAAGAGCCTGGTGGAACAGCAGGTGCGAGAAGCCTTGGCACAATCAAAGAGCGCGACATCCATTCGGACGGGTAGACCTTACCCTGAAGAATTCGATGCTGTCCAATATCCGAAAGGCTTTGTACCACCTTTGTTCAAGACCTTTGATGGAACCGGAAACCCTCGGCAAAGATGTTGCACATTTTCGTGCCGCTTGTTGCAATGTCGGCGGAAGTGATGCCTTACTCTTCGTACAATTTGTCGCGACTCGTCGTGGATCGCCTTTGATTGGTATGCGAATTACCGAACGGTTCGGTGAAGACATTTTCGTAACTAGAGAACCTCTTCATCAAGCGATTTGCCGGAGCTCAGCACCACATCACTATAGGTGATTTAGTGGTAGAGAAGCAGAAACCGAACGAAACATTGGTGGACTACATACTTCGATGGAGGAACCTAAGTATGAAGTGTGAGCCGCAGCTACAAGAACAACATGCAGTCGGCATTTTTACTAAAAAGCATCCATGGCCCGATAGCACTTCTCCTCAAGGGATTTACTATTAAGACTTTCGAGAAGTTGTTAAGCAAGGCCGGAAGCCTGCAAGAGGAGGCGAAGCAATTAAGTTTCACCGACAAAACGTACAAACAGAAGCCCGTGAAAACTTTTGAAAAGAAGTCCGGGATCGTTGCAGCAGTCGACAAAGGCAAGCAACCAAAACAAATATCGTCAGAACGGCCGCAGCAACCTCAACAGAATTACTAAAGAACCCCGACTCCAACTATCACTCATCTCAACAAGATGAACAACCGCCTCGTCCGCAACGTACGTTAAGGGAACTTCGAGCAGGAGTATCCGTTCAAGAATGAGGCAAGTAGTCGAAAATGTTCCGCAGATTCGATGAAGACTCCGGATTTCCAACTCGCCAGAGCCTAAAAGACTAGAAGAAGTCGACAAGAAAGGTGATCCCAACTTTCGCCCTTACCACCGGATGCTTGGACACAAGATGTAAGATTGTATTACCTTCAAAAGTTGGCTCAACGACAATCTTCGGAAAGGGAACATAACAATCCCGAAGGAATACATGAAGGAACCCCGTAAAGGAGGTTCCGTCAATGTTATCTAGACGGATTTCATTTTTCCGATAGATCCCTATGCGATCGACGATGGATGGAGTACCGCTTGGACAAAGTCTTCGAAGAAGATTTTGGATCGCATCCAAACCACTTCGGTGCGAGCTTCAATTCAAAGTTCGAAACCTGTCGAGTCGGCACTATCACTTGCGATAGAAGAATCACCTCAATAGGAGATGATTGAAGAAAAGAAGAAAATTGATGAAGAGGAAAAGACCGAGGCTCGTAAGGCTAGACTAGGGGCTGCTTATCCTAGGATAGTTATTTCCGATTCGGGGGAGAAATCCCTCGAACCTCCGACTCGTATGATTATTCGCTCACTCCGGTGGGATCTTATAATGATGAGGGTTATGGCGTTGGCTACGTTTTGACTATTTCTAACAATTACGTAACTAGCAACAATCAACCTAATCCAGACGTCGATTCCGATACAAATAACAATTCTCAAATCATGCACAATCTCGACTATCACAATGACAAAGAAGACATCTACCAAGGAGGCTACGAGAGTTCAACAAGCAAAGAATCTATTTGCGAGTTTCGGGGAGCTCCAGATCACAATAGAGTTAGAGCCTTCAGACTCCGAAGCTAATCCAGAAGAACCTGTCATTCCGATTCAGAAAGAGACACCAGCAAACTCAATACTAGATTCAGAAGAAATCACAGAAGTCAACTTAAGAAGTGGAAGAGTTCTACCTCCGAGAATGGGTCCGAAGGACAAAGGAAAGCAGGTGGTTGTTCAGGAAGAATCAACCCCGGCAGAGGAAATACCCATTCGGGAAGAAAACGAGACACATGAAAATAAAGTGGACTACAATGTGCTAGCCCATCTTAGGAAACTACCAGCCAAATTGAGCATCTACGACGCTCTCATCTTATCAAAGGAGATGAGAGAAGCTCTGATCAAGGCCTTACTTGATTCGAAATTTGCTAGCTCAAATGACCGGAGATTCCTTAGATGAGGTTTGTTCGTTAAAGGAACAACGAGGTGTCACCTTCATGGACAATGACCTACTACTTGGACGCAGCACCACAACCGACCGTTATACATTTCAGTTCACAATTGGGAGGTTTACACTCTCCGTAGTATTGGTGGATCCAGGAGCATCAATTAATATAATGAATCTTCGAACGCTAGCATACTTGGAAATTGATGCTCGCGAGCTCGAAGCGTACAAAATGTTATTAAGAGGATTCAACCAGTAAAGGAGAAAGGGCCCTCGCATCGATAACACCGCTAATGAAGACCGGTGACTTGGCAAAGACAACCGCGAAATTTCACATAATCGATTCGAAACATCATTCAACGCTCTACTGGGCCGACCATGGATACATGAAAATAGGATGGTACCATCATCTCTACATCAATGCATCAAATACTACGATGGAGGGGAACAGTGCATCAAAGGTGACTTACAACCATTCTCCGTACATGAAATTGGAATCCATGAAGATGCAGCTTATTACGCACCCCCGAAGAAAACAATCTTCTCCAGAGATACCATAACAAATGAAGCAAAAGAAATTTGGGACGACGAAGAACCTGAAGTTCTAGTCCAACAGTCACTCACAACTCCCTTACGGCGAGATGGTGAAGGTTTCTCCACAACTCGCATCCGAGGTCGAGGCCGGGGACGAGGTCGTGGCAGAGACGTTAGGACAGTTGGACAGAGAAAACCAGCCATCAATGTTGAATGGGAAGATAGTTCTGAAGAAGAAAAAGAAATCAAGCAAGAAGCAGCGACAATAAGTCGGAAGAAGCCGCAATTCAGGATCTCTCTCGAGGATGAAAAGAACGAAGAATATAAATCGATGTACGAGAAGATTAACCACTATGTACATACTATGACCCTGACCCCGATCCATTCTAATAAGATCGAGGGTATGGTGGTCAAAGAGGTACGCAGCGGCAGTACAAAGCCCATCAAGTTCTACCGTGGTGCTCCTTCCTCCGAAACTGAAAACAATGTACAATTTGAAGATGCTACTTCATCAGAATTAATGGAATTACCTTTTGAGTTGTACTCTCCCCGTGTTCAAAATTTAATTCAGCAGTGGTTTCTTACCTCGATAATGGACAAAAGGTCAATCACAACATTTTGAAAATTTATGGAATAACTCCGGTGGTCCACCCAATTCAAAGCATGGTCTCGGATTCGGCACAGTAGGATCAGCCGACGATACCGAATTTTACTTGGTTGTCACTTGCGAGTCTAATGAAAACCGCATGGAAGCTACGGAAGAACTCGAAGATTTACAAATTGGAAACGCTCCACCAGAAATTCAAAGAAGAGATCAAATCTATAATAGATGAGTTAACGGAAGTTAACTTAGGTACTAGCGAAGAACCTAGACCTACCTTTGTTAGCTCCTTACTCAATAAAGAAGACTCCGAAGAAATAATCAAGTTATCGATGGAATTTAAAGACCGTTTTGCTTGGAACTACGATGAGATGCTAGGATTAGCTCCAGTAGGTCGCAATCCATAAGCTAGGAGTGGATCCTACTGCTCCGACGGACAAGGTCCCGAAGAATTCGTCTAGAGATCGAACAACAAGTTATAACTGAATTTAAAAAGCTAATAGATGCTAAATTTATCCGTGAAGAACAATACCCAACTTGGTTGGCCAATGTAGTACCAATCAGAAGAAGAATGGTCGATCGAATTTGTGTGGATTTCGTAGATTTAAACAAGGCATGTCCGAAAGATGAATTCTCTACCGATCCCGAATTAATGATCGACATTGCTTCAACACATGAAATATTCTCATTCATGGATGGATCTTCGTGATACAACCAGATAAAAATGGCTCCGTAAGATGAAAAGCTTACAGCATTCGAACGCCGATCGGAGTATATTGCTACACAAAGGATGCCATTCGGATCGAAGAACGCAGGAGCAACCTACCGTAGAGCGATGACAAGAATTTTTGATGATCTCATCCACAATCAAGTCGAATGCTACGTGGACGATGTGGTCATCAAAAGCAAAGTAAAGGACAACCACCTATATGATTTGAGAATTGTTTTCAAACGATTAAGACAATTTAACCTTAAGATGAATCCCTTAAAATGCGCCTTCGGCATCACCTCCGGGAAATTCTTAGGATTCGTTGTCTGACATCGTGGAATTGAAATCGATCCGAAAAAGATAAAAGCCATCTTAGAAATGCCGCCTCCCAAAACTTTAAAACAACTACGATCTTTTCAAGGGAAGTTGGCATATCTTCGACGCTTTATCTCGAACTTGTCAGGTAGGTGTCAGCCTTTCTCGGCACTAGTTAAAAAGGACGCCAAATTTATTTGGGAAGAGAAATGCCGTAGGGCCTTCGAGGACATTAAACAATATTTAATGACACCTCCCGTCTTAGCAGCCCCAGTCTCAGGTAGACCGCTGATACTTTATACCGCGGCTTTAGACGACTCTCTCGGAGCTCTGTTAGCTCAGGTCAATGATGAGGGTAAAGAAAATGCTCTTTATTACTTAAGCCGTCGTTTACTTCGGATGGAAATAAGGTATCCCGCAATTAAAAAGCATTGTTTGGCCCTGATCTTCGCCGCTGAAAAGCTCAGGCACTACATGCTTTCTCATAAGGTCAACCTGATCTCGAAATTTAATCCATTGCAATACTTGATGACCCATCCAATGCTTTCCGGCAGACTTGCCAGATGGTCAATGATATTATTGCAATTCGATATAACTTTCGTGCCTCTTCGTGCCGTAAAGGGACAAATCCTAGCAGACTTCCTCGCAAAGACACCCTTTGTCGGCAGAATCTCCTCTCAATGACGACTTGCCGTACGAACAAATAATGAGCTTAGAAGACCCCGATGATCGATGTTGGGAATTATATTTCGACGGAGCATCTTCAGCACACAAAGACGAAGAATCACAAGTGATAGTGCCCGGTAAGGCAGGGATCGGACTAACCTTTATAACACCGGAGCGGGGGATGTTAAGATACTCCTACCACTTAACAGAGCCATGTACAAACAACGAAGCAGAATATCAAGCCCTCATAACAGGATTGGAGTTAACTATTCAAATGGGGATAACAAACATCAACATCTACGGGGATTCGCAGTTAATCATTCAACAGATCGCCGGATAGTACAGAATTTTAAAACCAAGACTCGAGCAGTATTTCCAGTATGTCATACAGTTGTTGGAACAAATTCCGAATGTGACGATCTACAAAATTCCCAGAAAAGAAAACGCTTTAGCAGATGCGTTAGCCCGCCTCGCAAAAGAATTTGCCTGCTTGCAAGATGAATCGATGGAAGTGTCGGTTCACGGACATCAGTCCTATCACAGCTCGACATGACACAATACACAAATCGAAAAAGAAGAAGAATCGCGTTACAACAGTGACGTAAAAACACGGAAGATTGGCGACAACCATTAATAGTACTACTCGCAAACAGGAAAACTACCGTGACGATAGGTCGTTAGCCCATCGTATCAAGAAAAGAACTCGTCCTACGCATTAATAAACGATACGTTATACGGAAGGTCTTTCGATCAAATGTGGCCGAGGTGCCTAAGCGGGTCCGAGGCTCGTGAAATCGTTAAAGAGGTGCATTCGGGACTCGTGGCGCTCACCGCCGGGTCCGAAGATGAAAATGAAAATTAAAAGACTAGGGTACTACTGGACCTCGATGATGACCGACTGCATGAAAATCGCCAAGAGCTATCACCAATGCCAAGTGCACGGAGTGGTTCTACACCAACCTCCAAATGTGCTACATCCGACAATTGCGTCGTGGCCGTTTGAAAGTTGGGGCACAGATATAGTGGGTCCGATAGAACCACCATCTTCAAAAGGACATCGCTTCATTCTTGCGGCTACAAATTACTTTTCAAAGTTGGCAGAGGTAGTTCCACTCAGAGAAGTGAAAGCACACCACGTGCTACAGTTTTTCAAGAACCAAGTTGTCTACCGTTTCGGAGTGCCACGCAGGATCATCTCAGATAATGGGTCAGCCTTCAGAAGCACGCAAATCAACAACTTTTTCAGGAGACACGGAATCGACTGGCGGTATTCAACAATTTACTACCCAAGAGCGAACGGCCTAGCTGAGGCTTTTAATAAAACTCTCGTTCAAATCTTAAAGAAAACCTTGGACGATAATAAGAGAAATTGGCACGAGAAGTTGTTAGAAGCCTTGTGGGCCTACCGGACAACCTTCAGAACTCCTACTCAAGCTACACCTTATGCTCTGGTGTATGGGTCCGAGGCGATGTTACCTTTTAGAGGTCCAGACTTCCTTCACTCGAATTGCGGTTGCAAACAAAATCACGACGAAGAGAATGCCAAATTACGACTAGAAGAATTGGAAAGCTCCGGAAGGAAAAGACTTGCAGCATGCACGAGAATTTAGAACTATACCAAGCTAAGATGGTTCAAGCTCATGACAGACCGGTCCGCCCAAGAACCTTCAAAGTTGGTGACTTAGTTCTCGTTCTCAAGAGACCTATCCTCGCACACCGCAAGATAGGAGGAAAATTTGAACCCACTTGGGAAGGACCGTTTGTTGTTGAGGCAGCTACTCAGGAGGCTCCTACCAGCTAGTGAACTGCCAAGGGGAAAGACATATGCTTCCGATCAACGGACGATACTTGAAAAAGTATTACGCTACCTGATGTTTCGAAAGAATGAATTCTTCATCCCTAGAAGCACGGGCGAAGTAGTTACTTATGACCGGGTCTGAACCCAAAAATAATAAAAAATATGCTAAAATAAATAAAATCATGATAATAAAGTTTTCCTTGTTTTCTTTTCCAAATCAAAATCTCTTTCCTAATCTTATCCCACTTCATTCATGTTGAATTTAAAAATATAAAAGGAATAATAATAAAAAAACTGTCTTTAATAAACATTTTCTTAATGTTCTTGTTCTTAGTACAACCCCTGATCCTTTTCCTTGTCTTTTCACAGGGAAATGTAGAACGGGCGGTTGGTCCTGAACTTTAGAAATGGCATAAGCCTTGCACTCGACGAAAAGAGGGTGAAAGATGGAGCGATAATCGAGATCGACTCGTACTTCGCACCGAGAGGCCCGCAATACGAGGAAGGTGACTGGGTCCCAGTTGATCGAGAGGAACTGCCCAGTCAGACAGTAATGAAAGTGGGTGGCCCAAGCCACCAATCCAGCAGCAAGAAAAGGAAAACAAGCACTGAAGAAGACAAGAGAATCAAGTCTGTAGTCGCTACAGCAGAGGGCAGGCTTGTCAGCGCCACGCCCACAGAAATTCAGGAAGTACGAAGAGCTACTCTCACAGCAACTCAGCGAAGAAACAAAAATCGCCGTATCCGCAAGATGTTAACTAAACTAGCAACGGACCGGCGCGACGAGGCAGCTAGCTACGCCGCTGCATATACTTCAAGGATACCGGTTTGCCGAGAACCCGAAGAAAGAAGGCCGACTCCGAGGATAACGAAGAGACCGGGGAAGTCTCAAGAAGAACGAGAGGAAAGAAGGCTACAACGCCACCGTACAAAGCCACCGTAATGCATAACCTTGTTGCAGAAGCAACCCCGGAGGATGTCCCGACGGACACCATCCCCGAGGAGCCGAGGTATGCAGGAGAACGTGAAGGGATTGAACCATATATCCCACAATACGTCACCAGGCCTCGCCATTTGCAAATTATTCCAGAATACGAGCTAGAAAGGATGCAGAATGTCGAGAAGAAAACTTTTGAATACTTCGAGAGAATCAGAGGCAGGAGGATCAATATACTAGAAGGCCTCGAGCTACACACGTACGTGTTCTCGCAGCACGAACAACAACAAATCGTAGACCGCATCCGGGATTTGAAAAGAATGGGCCGAGCGGGCCGCCTAATAGAAAACACTTACTCAGAACCCCGGAGATGGATGCCAGGGAAAGGTAGAATTACCATACAGTGTGGGTGCTGCTACAACTTCGCAGAAGACAGGAAGGGAAACGCGCCGGGAATACTCCGTCATGGCCAGGTGGATCCAATGCCATTAGTCATCAAAAGGATGGTAAAAAGAATGATAACCCAGCAGATTGCATACCCAACAATTGCATCATTAACATTTATAAGAAGGGTGACTGCATACCCCCGCACATAGATCACCACGATTTTGTCGACCTTTCGCACGCTTTCTTTTCGAACGAATGTAATATCATGTTCGGATCCGACCTCCGGATAAGCAGGCCCGGGTGAGTTCCGAGGGCCGACAAAGATACCATTACCGGTAGGTTCCGTCATAATACCGAAGGGCAACGGAGCAGATGTCGCTAAACATTGCATACCGGAGTACCAATGAAGCGGATCTCAGCTACTTTCGAAGGATGGACGACAGAAAGCACCTTATCACTTCCGACTGCACCCGGAGCTAGAGAGCCTCCGGCCTTACGAGCCGTGAGTTACATGGAAAGTATCACACATCCAACGTACATCCATACGGCATCCTTGCAAGGATGGCTTGGAAGGTGATGTTATTGACCATGTACCTCACTATTCAGACATGGATTTTTGACAGATGCCTTTTGGATAGATCGACAAAGATCATACATAGTCCGTTTTGAGTCTATATGGATTGTATGAGTTGTATTCCGCATCGAGTTGTATGATGTATCTTCAAGCATGATTGGAATGAAAGTGACCATGTCACATTTTTGGCCTTCACCTCTTTTGTGCAAGCCGATCGAGAAACGCCATTAAAGTTAAATGAACTTCGAACAAAGAACAGAAAAGAAACAAAAAGAATAAAAGAAAACTTTCCTTGAAAATCTAAAAAATAATAAACTCCAAATTCACGATAAAATAAAATTTGAATCGTTAAAGGACAAACAAAATGACCACAAATTTTAAATCAAATTTCAAATTCAATCTTTCCAGATCTCAAATCAAATCTCAATCAAATTTTAAATTCAATCTTTCCAAATCTCAAATCAAATCTCCATCAAAATTCAAACTTTTGGGGTCGAGGATTTTACATCCGAGACCGTATCGCTTTAGGATTCTTTCCCTATCGCAATGAAATACATCAAAATCAAATTTTTGGGGTCGAGGATTTTACATCCGAGACTCGCATTTCTTTAGGATTCTTTCCCTATCGCAATGAAATACATCAAATTCAAACTTTTGGGGTCGAGGATTTTACATCCGAGACTCGCATTGCTTTAGGTTCTTTCCCTATTGCAATGAAATACATCAAAAATCAAATTCTTGGGGTTGAGGATTTTACATCCGAAACTGCATTGCTTTAGGATTCTTTCCCTATCGCAATGAAATACATCAAATTAAAACTTTTGGGGTTGAGGATTTTACATCCGAGATTGCATTGCTTTAGGTTCTTTCCCTATCGCAATGAAATACATCAACATCAAAATCAAATTCTTGGGGTTGAGGATTTTACATCCGAAACTGCATTGCTTTAGGATTCTTTCCCTATCGCAATGAAATACATCAAAAATCAAATTCTTGGGGTTGAGGATTTTACATCCGAAACTGCATTGCTTTAGGATTCTTTCCCTATCGCAATGAAATACATCAAATTCAAACTTTTGGGGTTGAGGATTTTACATCCGAGACCGCATTGCTTTAGGTTCTTTCCCTATTGCAATGAAATACATCAAAATCAAATTCTTGGGGTCGAGGATTTTACATCCGAAACCGCATTGCTTTAGGATTCTTTCCCTATCGCAATGAAATACATCAAATTCAAACTTTTGGGGTTGAGGATTTTACATTCGAGATCGCATTGCTTTAGGTTCTTTCCCTATTGCAATGAAATACATCAAAATCAAATTTTCGGGGTTGAGGATTTTACATCCGAGATCGCATTGCTTTAGGTTCTTTCCCTATTGCAATGAAATACATCAAATTCAAACTTTTGGGGTTGAGGATTTTACATCCGAAACTGCATTGCTTTAGGATTCTTTCCCTATTGCAATGAAATACATCAAAATAAAATTTTTTGGGTTGAGGATTTTACATCCAATACCGCATTGCTTTAGATTCTCTTCCTATTGCAATGAAGCACACCAAATAAAACTCTTGAGGTTAAGGATTTTACACCCAATATCGCATTGCTCTGAGATCTCTCCTCATTGTAATGATTCGATCCAATCAATCCAATTTTCTTTTGAGGTTGAAGATGTTACATCTAAAACCACAAAATTTCAATTTTCATTTCAAGTTCAAATCCCTTCAAATTAATTTTGACAAAACTTCAATCTAAATTAAAACTCCAAATTGAAATCTAAGCTCACACATCAAAACATAAACCAAAACAAAATGAAATCTAAATCGAAATTCCCCGCATCATGTGATTTGGAATTCACCTCCTTTTCCTTTCCCTGGCGAGAATTCAAGAATCTCCGATCCCGAGATATACTTGACACTCCCCAAGTGAAATTCTTCTACTTTGTCCTAAGTTTGTCACTTGGACATCCGTGTTGGTTTTGTTGATCTTTTCGGTCAACGCCAATACGCGCGGTGTGCTTTGTTAGCACACCACACCTATTCGGGGTCCATTTGTTGACCTCATTTTCGATGAGGTCTTCTCTTCTTCTTTGTAGTACTTAGGATCTAGCCTTAGGCTTTTCCTTCGACTATCCTAGAGGATTAGAATTGGGACCCACCATTTAGAAATTCAAACCACTTCTTAACTCCCTGCAAACTCCACAAACTTGATTGTAGACCCCTAATCACCTAGAGGGTTGGAATCAAATGTTGAAGTTTAAAGGACGAGTTCCTCTAGGACTCTTTGGCCTTAGGACTACCCTGGGTGGCCTGGTCTGGTGAAGGGGCTGACTTACACACACTACACCTATACACTACATTTTCACACACACACCTCCTAAAACCACACCCATACCCAATTTGACCTCCTGACTCATGCAGGTGATTCACATGGATGGTCTTTAACCCCTAAGCCCTTGGCTAAGAGGGTTAGGAACAACATAATGAATGCCTCAAATGAGTCCTCTCATGGCTCATATAGGCTTAACATGGCTTCATGGCTCAACCAAAATGATTTCATTCCACTTACATTTACCCAATCTTCAATTTTCCAAATTTTCAATTTTTGACCCCCGCGACCCTACACCCGCCTAGCCTACCCAAAACCCTTGAAATTACCCAAATTTCTCAAAATTTCCAAATCACCCAAAATTCCTCAAAAACAATCCCAAACATTCCCACATTACTCAAACTGATCATTCATAGTCAAAAGTACCAAAAATTCCAAAAATACCTCTCAATACCCTCCAAATACCCAAAATGCCCCTCTTAGCCAAAAATTCCAAAAATTCAGAAAATTCCCAGAAAATTCCAGAAAATGCCAAATATTCCCAATTTCATTTTGTTCAACTACACCATGGGCCAATTTTGTCAATTTACCCCACTTTTATCAAAACCCCCAATTTGACCCATTTTGACCCAAAGTGAACCTAATGTCAAACCAAACCTACCCAATTGACTCAAATTCTGGTCCAATTCAATTCTAGACTTCAATTCAACATCCCCAACACCAATCTAGACCAAATCCAGGCCCAATTTGATTGGCATTTGGATCCAATTTCACTTTTGTCCTTAAAGCCCAATTTGGACCCATGACCCAAACCTAACCCAAACTAACCCAATTCAACTCCAATTAACTCCAAATCTTTTTTAAACCTTCCTTAACATTCCCACAAACAAAACACTAACATGATTTTCCCAAAATTTGGACCCAAACCCCACTCAAATTCAACCCAAAGCTAAAAGGCCCAATTTTGACCTAAACCCAAACCTAACCCAAATAATCCCAAACCCCAAAATCAAAACCCAACCAAAGCCAAAAGCTCTTTGAAACACTCCCATAAACATTTCCCAACATTTATTTTACATTAATTTCAACCCTAGCCCAACATTGGCCCAAGTTAGCCCAATTTGACCTATATTGGCCCATTCACCAAGGAAGCCCAAATTCAACCCAATTCCAACCCAAATCACTCCCAACTTGCTTCAAATCACTCATGACACACCCATGAGCTAAACCCAACATTTTTTGGCCCAATCCTTCACAAAATTCCCATCCATAAATTTATTTTCAAACCAAAAGCCCATTTTCTTAAACCTTCCTAAAAGCCCAAACTTCATGCTAAAGCCCATATGACAAATTCTTCTCATCATACCCTTAATTAAAATCATCCCTAAGTTCAAATCAATCATCAAATTGTTCCAAATCAAGCCATGTGACAAATTCCATCAAATCACTCCTAAATTACCAAAATTCATAAAAACCTCTTTCTTGAAAGTTGACTTAGCTTTTTCCGAGCCAAAGGCAAGCCATTAAGCCATGCATGAGCCACAAGGAAGCCATGAAAGCCCTTTACATGTCACCATGATATCTTGGGCAAATGGAGGGGGTCCTTTCCATATTCCCTTAAGGTGATTAACCATGTTCATGTCTCCCCTAAACCATGTTTGACCTTAATTGTACTTGGATGGTGACCTTTCCCCACTAATCAAGCCGACCTAAACCACTTTCTCTTCAGCCCAAACTAGCCATGGGGAGGTGCACCTAGCCCAAAAGGATGGGTTGACCCAAATCAAGCCAAAATGGCCTCTCCCCCATACCATTTTAATCCAAGCCCTTCACACATGTCCATGGCCAATTGACAGCACAAACTTCCAGCCCTGACCCACCTGGACCTGAGGGTGATCCATGCCTGCCGGCCAGCCGCCTGGGTCGCCGGAAAACACCATGGACGAGACCTTGGGAGGAGCCAAACTTTGGAATTCCACCTTGCTGAGTTGCCCCATGCCTAATGGCCACCATGGCTGTTCTGCCCTTGACCTAAGCAGCTGATCCCAAGCCCTAACTCCCCCTGGGAGGCCCTCCACCCTCTCCTATTTAAACACCACCCCCTCTCGGCCATGAGAGGTGCTGAACCAGACCTTACTGAAACTCTGCCAAAATTGCTCTAGATCACTCTCCATACTTAGAGCAGTTGATCCCCAATGCCAATTTGCCCTAATCCCCACCAACAGAGCCCAATTTCTCAGCCAAAATTCCACCCAAAACCAGGACACTTCTCCACAGTGGATTAATCCTTAAATTGATTGGTCCTACACCTTCACCAGACCAAGGGAAGAAGTTCACCAGCAAAAGCCCCCTCTCCAGGCCACCCATCTGTTCCAAACTCCAAGCTTTGTGATCGGGCTTGGTCGAAATCATACCTAGGCAATTCACCAGACCAGGAGACTTCATCTGGAGCATGCTGGGATCCAATCGAAGGTGACACAACCCTCAGATTGAAGCCACACTTCTCTGAGCAAAGGTATGAGCTAACTCTTTTGTTGACCTCATTTTTGATGAGGTCTTCTCTTCTTCTCTTTAGTACTTAGGATCTAGCCTTAGGCTTTTCCTTTGACTATCCTAGAGGATTAGAATTGGGACCCACCACTTAGAAATTCAAACCACTTCTTAACTCCCTACAAACTCGACAAACTTGGTTAGTAGACCCCTAATCACCTAGAGGGTTGAAATCAAATGTGGAAGTTTAAAGGATGAGTTCCTATAGGATTCTTTGGCCTTAGGACGCCCTACGGGTGGCCCAGTGCGGTGAAGGGGCTGACTTACACACACACTACATCTATACACTACACTTTCACACACCTCTTGAAACCACACCCATACCCAATTTGACCTCCTGACTCATGAAGGTGATTCACATGGATGGTCTTTAACCCCTAAGCCCTTGGCTAAGAGGGTTAGGAACAACATAGTGGGTGCCTCAAATGAGTCCCTTCATGGCTCATACGGGCTTGATATGGCTTCATGGCTCAACCAAAATGATTTCATTCCACTTACATTCACCCAATCTTCAATTTTCCAAATTTTCGATTTTTGACCCCCGGGACCCTATACCCGCCTAGCCTACCCAAAACCCTTGAAATTACCCAAATCTTCCAAAATTTTCAAATCACCCAAAATTCTCCAAAACCATTCCTAAACATTTCCTCACCAATCAAATTGATCATCCATAGCCAAAAATACCAAAAATTCCAAAAATACCTCCCAATACCCTCCAAATACCCAAAATGCCCCTCCTAGCCAAAAAATCCAAAAATTCAGAAAATTCCCAGAAAATTCCAGAAAATGCCAAATATTCCCAATTTCATTTTGTTCAACTACACCATGGGCCAATTTTGTCAATTTACCCCACTTTTATCAAAACCCCCAATTTGACCCATTTTAACCCAAAATGAACCCAATGTCAAACCAAACCTACCCAATTGACCCAAATTCTGGTCCAATTCAATTCTAAACTTCAATTCAACATCCCCAACACCAATCTAGACCAAATCCAAGCCCAATTTGATTAGCATTGGGATCCAATTTCACTTTTGGCCTTAAAGCCCAATTTGGACCCATGACCCAAACTTAGCCCAAACTCACCCAATTCAACTCCAATTAACCCCAAATCTTTTCTAAACCTTCCTTAACATCCCCATAAACAAAACACTAACATGATTTGCACAAAATTTAGACCCAAACCCCACTCAAATTCAACCGAAAAGCTAAAAGGCCTAATTTTGACCTAAACCTAAACCTAGCCCAAATAGACCCAAACCCCAAAATCAAAACCCAACCAAAGCCAAAACCTCTTTGAAACACTCCCATAAATATTTTCCAACATTTATTTTACATCAATTTCAACCCTAGCCCAACATTGGCCCAAGTTAGCCCAATTTGACCTATATTGTCCCATGTACCAAATGAACTCAAATCCAACCCAATTCAAGCCCAAACCACCTCAAATTTATTTCAAATCATTCATGACACATCCCTAAACCAAACTCAACAATTATTTGGCCCAACCTCTTTACAAAACTCCCATCCATAAATTCATTTTTAAACTAAAAGGCCCATTCCTTAAATCATTTTAAAAGCCCATCTTTTACCACATCCAAAGGCCCAAAATTGGTCCCAAAGCCCATATGACATTTCCCCTCATCATACTTTCAATTAAACTCAATACCTAAATCCTAAATTCATCATTGGATTATTCCAAAATTAAACCTCATGACAACTCTCACCAAAATGCCAAAATTCACAAAATCCATTTCCATGAAATTGACTAAACTTTTCCCTAAGCCACATTGAGCCATGCATGAGCCATTCACAAGCCATATGAAGCCATGAAAGTTTGGCATGTGACCATGCCATTAATGGTAAAAGGAGGGGCTCCTTTCCTAATCTTTCATTAGGCCTTTTTAACCTTATTCATGACACACACTAAACCATGTTTAGCCACCTCATCATGGATAAAGACCACACCATCCTCTCTTGGCGACCCAACTGATCCTCTCGGCCCAAAATCGAGCCATGGGGAGGTGCACCCAACCCAAACCAATGGGTTGACCAAATTGAAGCCAAAATGACCCCTTCCCCATTCCATTTTAATTCAGCCCCTTTACACATGGCAATTGCCAATTGCTTGCACCAAGTCCCAGCACTGACCCACCTGACCTTGAGGGTGATCCATGCCTGGCCGGCCAGCCACCACAGCCGCCGGAAACCACCAGGCCGAGAGCTCACATGTGAGCTCAACTTGGAATTCTCACCTGCTGAGCTGCCTCATGCCCAATGGCCACCATGGCTGTTCTTCACATGCCAAGAGCAGCTGATCCCAGCCCTCAACTCCCTCTGGGAGGCCCTCCAGCCTCTCCTATTTAAACCCCTCACCCTCTCGGCCAAAGGAGGTGCTGAACCAAACCTTAAGGAAACTCTGCCAAAATCATTCCAGATCACTCTCCACACATAGAGCACTTGATCCCCACTGAATTCCAGCCCCAATTCCCTCCAACGTGAGCTCAATTTTGAGCTCAAACTTTAGCCCAAAACCAGGACACTTCTTCACGAGTGAGCCAATCCCCAAATTGATTGGTCCTACACCTTCACTGGACCAAAAGGAGAAGTTTCCCACTGAAAGCCCCATCTCCAGGCCACCCAGTTGCTCCAGCCTCCAAGCTTTGTGATCGGCTGTGGTCACTTTCATAGCTAGACAATTCACCAGGCCAAGGGACTTCATCTGGAGCTTGCTTGGACCCAATCGAACGTGACACAACCCTCAGATCGAAGCTTCACTTCTCTGAGCAAAGGTATGAACTCCCTCTTCTGCCCGAGCTTCAGTCGATTCTCCATTTTGATTGGCTTGATTTCATAGCATGTTCACCGTATGGATGTGTTCGTCTCTTCAAGATGAATCCATAGAGCATAAGAACACAAAAATCCGTTGAGAATCGAGTGAGTTCTTAAGGTTAGAGTGTGGACGGTCACGGGATCGCACCCGGTCGTAGACGATGACCGAGAGCCGTCGGATCGCGCGTGTATCGGATGGACGGCTTGGATTGCGTCGGACGCGACGAGATGGTACGTGAACCGCGGGGCCCGGACAGCCGAGTCCGATGGCGGCGCCGAACCGGGGAGCGACGCGTGTCGATTCGGAGCCGCCGAGGTTGAGTCGACGCCGATGTGGATAAGTAGAAAATTAGGTATTTTCTCGATTTATTTAAATACCGAAATTCGAAAATCCATATCTTTGTGTAGAAAAATCACAAAAATAAAATAAAAATACCCTCTTGCTCAGTGAATAGAGGAGAATAATGTGGAAAAGAAAATAATTAATTTCGTCTAGTATTTTATTTTTAATTAATTATTTACTCCCTGCATTGTTTTAATTCTCCATGCATGTACACAATTCACCATGGCATGAGACCATAGGGCTTTTGAAGCCTCTGAACTTAGGAACATTCCCTGAATTTTCCAAGGTCAGAGGCCATCTCTGTGAAAAGTTATTGACTTTTCAAATGCATGTTGCTGTTTTGAGTATTTTAATTCCAAAAATTAGCATGTTGTGAAATAAATTCTAGGAAAATTTGGTGATGTTCCTTATGACCAGAGAACCCTAGGAAAAATAGGACTTGAGTTAATTCACTCAGATTAACCCTAATTGGCGTAAATACCAAAAATTGAACTTTAATTAATTAGAGTTAACCATAGATCAAATTGACTTGAAATCAATTCTCCACTGACCTTTAGGATCAGAGGAATCCACCATAAAAATTTCAAGTCAATTGGACTTGGTTAGCCTCATCAAATGGGTTGATTAAGCCACTTAGCCAAAATTAAACTTTAAAATTTCATAACTTTCAAAATACTTTTCAAAAATTCACCAAATTGGTTTTGAAGCCTCTCTGATATTAGGGGAATTCAAGAAAATTAAAATTGCAATTTTCTAAAAAAGTTGATTTTTTATCATTATTTTAATATTTTAATAATTAAAAAATAATAAAAATTACAAAAATAATAAAATTCACCAAAATGTCACATTTTGAATTATAACCACTTAGGAACAAACCCCATATTTTTCTTATGTCTCTAGGTTGAGATATTAAATTTTAAAGCCTTGGGGTAATTTTTAAAATTAAAAAATACATTTTCTAGCATTTCCACTAAAATAATTCCAATAAATTAAGGAAAAATCAGAAAATTGTAAAATTTGGTTCTCTGCAATCCTTGATATCAGAGAGAATTTTCAAAATTATAAAATTTATTTTTCAACTTATATTCTATTTTTAAATTAATTAATACCCCAGAACTTAAAATAATTTTAATAAATAGAATATAATTGAAAAAATCACAAAAATTGGTCCAAGTGGTCCTCTGGTCATTAGGAATGTCCCATAATTTTCTTAAGGACAGAAACTTTCCCTTGGTCATATTATTAAATTTTCTTTGGAAATCCTTATTTTCCACCAAAAATAATTACATAAATAAATTAAATACAGAAAAATCACATTTTCTCCTCTAATGTCTTTATTGACATATGAGTGAGGTCACATAAAAATTTCAAATTCATTTGAGCTTAATTTAGTGAGTTATGAAATTATTAAGCTTGAAGGGCAAAATGGTAATTAAGATTTTAACCCTTAATTAAAACTTTAGGCTTAATAAAATTAAAGAGTAAAATATTTGATCCTAATCTGATTTGGATGATTGAAATTTAAATAATTAAAGGGTAGAAACCTATTAAACAATTCAACAATAATTGAAATGAACTTTAGGTAAATAATTAATTAAAATTGGAAGAATAGTAAAATTGAAGTTATTTAAAATAGGGATGTTAATAGGAAGAAATTTGTTCTTTAATTTAAGAATCCCTAAATTAATCATCTCAATAATATTTAACTCCTAATTAAAATGATAATCCAAGTTTAAGATTTAAAATGCTAAAAGACTTAATCATTAAAATTAAGTTAAGGATAAATTATTTAAAGCAAATCCCTTTAAAATAAATATTAAATTAAATTAGATTAGATTAAATTAAATTAAATTAAATTAAATTAAAAACAAATTAAATTAAATTAAATTAAAACAAATTAAATTAAATTAAATCAAATTAAATTAAATTAAATTAAAAAAAATTAAATTAAATTAAAATTAAATTAAGTCATGTTAAATTAAATTAAATTAAATTAAATTAAATTAAATTAAATTAAAATTAAATTAAATTAAAACTAAATTAAATCATATTAAATTAAATTAAATAAAATTAAATTAAATTAAATTAAATTAAATTAAATTAAATAAAATTAAATTAAATTAAAACTAAATCAAATTAAATTAAATCAAATTGAATTAAATTAAGCTAAAAGCATATTATATTAAATTAACTTAAAATTAAATGAAATTAAATTAAACCACATTAAATTAAATTAAGTTAAGTTAAATTGAATTAAATTAAATATAACATCACCTAAGTCATAAAGAATTCAAAATAAATCTAAAATAACTTAAACACTATTCCAAACTTAAATCATTAATTTGAACTTAAATATGAATCACAAATCATTAAATATCATTTTGCCCTTAAGAGCTTTTACTATTATAACTCCTAAATAGAGTATCAAACGAAATGTCACTACACTTATAAGGACGTTCAAACATCCTAATTCACTGAGCAAGAAATAAAACTTAACTTAAACACCCTAGATGATTAATTCACCTGCACAATAGAATTCATTTGGACTTAGGACAATTCCTGAAATATTGAAAAGATGTTTAAGATTCGTCTTAAACACTTCCTCAATATGATGGAATGTCCTTAAGAACAAATTGAGCTTAGTTGTTCTTTGGTGAAGAAAGTCATCCTTAAAACCAAAATTGAAGACCTAGACGTCATAGGAGTGACTAGCTATAGGATTAGGATTTTGGTAGAAAACCATAACCCTTCCCTTAGCTTTACCTAGGAAATTGCTATAAATGCTTAAATGCTCTAAATTGTATTTTAAGCTTCAATTCATTTATTCATGTTGCACTTTACCTTTCTTGCATGATAAACAACAGTTGCATGAAAACCTACACCTTTAGGACAGAAACCAAAACTGAAACCCATAACTAAATTAAAAGACACTACAAGATAAAATTCACCGCCACAACATTCAAAATATAAAACAACTCAAAATTTAATCACAAACAGAATAACAAAACTACAACTACAACTAAATTAAAACGTCTCATTGAATGATCGGGAATACCTCGGATGATGTAACCCACGTGTTGCTAACGGGATTTCCCACGGTCTAAATGAAAGTGCGGAACTCATTTAGTTGAGTTTAGCAAATTCATCCGCACTAAGTGAATTCGATGAAAATAACGGTGTCGGGATGACGGAACCGTGGGATCTTAATCGGTTCGTTTAATCAACTTTAAGACTCGTTTTAATTAAAATATTAAAGAACACCTGGATTTTAAGATTTTCTCTAAACCAAAACACTTCTCTCATCTCCGATTTATGAACTTCTAAAACTAAACCTCTGCAACAACAAGGAGCTCGGAGCATGGTGGGCGGCTCGGCCATCGTCATCGTGCAAAACACGAATCTGCTTCGACAAAACTTTTCTTTAGTTTAAACAATCAACTCATAGGACTTCGAGGTAGTTTGCACTGGTGCAACATAAAACCTCGACCTTCTTGTTAGGCATTTGCATGTCTGCAAATTAAGTCCTAATCGACCTTAGGATTTCGAGGTAGTCGTCCGTTACGACATAAACCCTCATATCTTCAAGGCTATTTGTATGATTTTATCATACAAATATAAGTCCTAATTAATTAAAATTGCCAAGATCAAAATATTAAATAACATTAGGACTTTCCTAAATTCAAGCGAAACAATAGGATAGTCGGGAAATTACCGAAGTTCGCTTCGAATGCGTAATTTCTCCTACCTTTCTTCCTTTGAGTCCCCAAAATAAAAATGTTCAAAATTTGATCCGTTCCCTATTGAAATTCCAAAACTCAATCCATTGAAAACTTAAACTTTGAAATTCTTGAGAGCGAACTACTGATTATTATCGAGAGTTTTCTTAGGTGATTCCATCACTTAAGATGTAATTAAGCTATAGGGGCTTGCCCTTATAGGGAATTTTAAGAACCCGAGGTAAAATAAACCACTGTTTAATGTTTTCATATTAAACGGGGAATTTATCGGCTTATAAAATTGGTTCGCGAACCAAACGGATGTCACTAAATCTTCTAGTTTATTTAATCGAGCCCCATCATCGAAGCAGTGTGTCTATTCTTCGGGATAGATACACGGTTTGTGATGTGGCGCTCCTTCATATAAACTATTCGGGATGTGAGATCAGTTTGATTTCATATCTTAAAAATTTTTCAAATTTAAAATTATTTTCAAAATCAAATATTACTTTTCAAATTATTTATTTAAATTAAAATCAAAATACGCCGACATTTTCTGGCGACTCCGCTGGGGACCATTCCTCTCTCCATTTTTAATCGAATAGTTACGCTTTCAAAAATCGGTAGTGTATCCATGTCCTAATGGATCGAACTACCCTTCTTTCCGTTGGAATACTATGTTCATTTCTACCTTGAATGAGTATAGCCAACATTCTCTCGGATCTAGGAGCCTTTGTTTAGACACCCACTAAACGAGAGAGGTTACGAGATCCTTTTACCTCATTTACGAGGTGGGGTGGACCCAATAGGTGTTAGTTTAGGAGTGATCCTTCGAGTCGAGAAGTCTTGCGTAAGACTTTCTTTTCCTTTCTAACTCGAATCGGATTCATTACCTTCTCTACACCTTTGAACACTCGTTCTAAATAAACAAACCCTCTAATGAATGACTCTTTTAATAAATATACATGAACAAGAATGTGTTCGGACTCTTTTAGATTCCTTTCTTTTCGTCCTGATGAGAAGAAGCATAACTTGGGATTGACAATCAGAATCTACCTTGCAGAAATGGAAGCCCCAAAACTGATTTTCTCCTTCACCAATGGACTGGACTTCGTTGTTTACAAGGATGAGTTGCCGACAATGGGATCATCCGGTTTGGACGAGGATTCGAGAACACAAATGTCAAGATCGTCGACGTTACCCTTTTCGCACGATGGACAAGGTGCGAGCGAGAAACCCATGATTGAGTTCGACCTTAAGTCGACTCGAGAATTTCCTCCTCTGCAAAGGGTTTCAGTGAGAGGAATACCGTCGTCCATAGAAGGACCGTTATCTCTACCCCAGCGGTCTAGTCGTCTCTGCACCTACCCGGCTCCTGCCAAGCCGAAGGGAAGGAAGTTCGAATTTGTAACGAGTATGTTACGCGTGGAGGTACGGATTTCCGTGCAAGACCTTCGTTTTTGAAATTGGGTCCGGCTCGAGGGTCCCACCCCTAACACGGACTCGGAGGAGAAATGAGGCGGGAAGATTGCCGGGAAGGCCGGAGGCTGGCTGAAGTCGCTTTCCTAGAAGAAATTCCCGAGTACACACCATTACATGAATACATACCATTGTCTGAGTATACACCCATTTTGGAAGGGAGCAGATTCCATCCCCTTTCCGCCGCAGCTGACGAGGAAAATGTCCGTAGGATTGCTTCTACGTTACCTCGACCCGCATACTATAGCGACAACAGAAGAAAGAGGGCTAGGGTTACACCACTTGCCCGATTACAAACTGTGATTGAGAAGTTAGCAAGGAAAGAGAGATGCCCTGTATCAGAAATTTTAAGAAGGATAGGGCGGGTGCCGGCCAAATCCGTCTTGGGCCGCGAGTAGAATCTGCTTATCGGCTGCAGAAGAGCCTAATAAGAAGATGAAGGCTAGTCCGCTTGTTGTTGTTTCGGGTTTACGGATCGGGGAGGATACCACCTTCCGACGTTCGGTCGACGGACCATCCGGTCCTGGGCCTTCTGCTGCTAGAAGGATGGTATGGCGTCCCATTCACCGGCCGATTAAGGCGAAACAACGACCGGAAAAGGAAAGTCTCGTCGGGAGACTTGAGTCCGAGGAAAGTGCTACTGCGGTAAAGGGGACTCATGAGAAAGAAACTCGACAATTGTCACATGACAAGCTGCAAGGATGTACGGAAAAGACCTACAGAAGATCTTATGGAAAAGTTAAGAACGATATTCGGCGACTAGCAAGAGAAGAGAAGAGAAATTCGGAGATGAAGTTGACTCGTCGAGTTCATGGATGATGAATATGCGAGAAATTAACATGGTTGAGACACGAGCTTCGTCGGCTTCACAGAGTGCTCCTGCTGGCGCATGAAGAGAGGAGCCGAAGTAATGAGGAGGCGGCTTCGAAGAGAAAGATGATACGATCGCCCAAATGGCGAAAAGGATGGAAGAGATGGTCGTAACCCTAGCCGCTCTCCGGAGTCGAGTTCGACCCAAAGAGAAACACCCCGGAAGTTATTCACATTGTAGACGGAGGAAGGGAGATTACATCCGTTAACGGGGATGATCAATTAAAGAAGGATGCAACACAAAGCATGATCCCAGAAAAGGATATCAAGAGCTTAGTGGAACAGCAGGTGCGAGAAGCCTTGGCACAATCAAAGAGCGGGACATCCATTCGGACGGGTAGACCTTACCCTGAAGAATTCGACGTCGTCCAATATCCGAAAGGCTTTGTACCACCTTTGTTCAAAACCTTTGATGGAACCGGAAACCCTCGGCGGCATGTTGCACATTTTCGTGCCGAGTTGTTGCAATGCGGCGGAAGTGATGCTTACTCTTCCGACAATTTGTCGACGACCTGTCGGGGATCGCCTTTGATTGGTATGCGGAATTACCAAACGGTTCGGTGAAGACATTTTCGAGTTAGAGAACCTCTTCATCGAGCGATTTGTCGGAGCTCGGCACCACATCACTATAGGTGATTTAGTGGTAGAGAAGCGAAGCCGAATGAAACCTTGGTGGACTACATACTTCGATGGAGGAACCTAAGTATGAAGTGTGAGCCACGGTTACAAGAACGGCATGCGATCGGCATTTTACTAAAAAGCATCCATGGCCCGATAGCACTTCTCCTCGAGGATTTACTATTAAGACTTTCGAGAAGTTGTTAAGCAAGGCCGGAAGATTGCAAGAGGAGGCGAAGAAATTAAGTTTCACCGATAAAACGAGACAAACGAAGCTCGTGAAAACTTTTGAAAAGAAGTCGGGATCATCGCGGCGGTCGATAAAGGCAAGCAACCGATACAAATATCATCGAACGGCCGCAGCAACCTCAACGAGAATTACCGGCAACCCCGACCCAGCTATCAGTCATCTCAACAATATGAACAACCGCCTCGTCCACAACGGACGTTTAGGGAGTTCTTGAGCAGGGAGTATCCGTTCAAGAATGAGGCAGTGCCGAAAATGTTCCACGACTCGATGAAGACTCCAGATTTCCAACTGCCAGAGCCTAAAAGACCAGAAGAAGTCGACAAGAGAGGTGATCCCAACTTTTGCCCTTACCACGGGATGCTTGGGCACAAGATAGAAGATTGTATTACCTTCAAAAGTTGGCTCCCCGACAATCTTCGGAAAGGGAATATAACGATCCCGAAAGAATACATGAAGGAACCCCATAAAGGAGGTTCCGTCAATGTTATCTCAACGGATTTCATTATTCCGATAGATCCCTATGCTACTGATGATGGATGGACTACCGCTTGGACAAAGTCTTCGAAGAAGATTTTAGATCACATCCAAACCGCTTCGGTGCGAGCTTCAATTCAAAGTTCGAAAACTGTCAAGTCGGCGCTATCACTTGCAATAGAAGAGCAACCTCAACAAGAGACAATTGAAGAAAAGAAGAAAACTGAAGAAGAAGAGAAGACCGAGGCACCTAAGGCTAGACTAGGGGCTGCTTATCCTAGGATAGTTGTTTCCGATTCGGGGGAGAAATCCCTCGAACCTCGACTCGTATGATTATGCGCCACTCCGGTGGGATCTTATAATGATGAGGGTTATGGCGTTGGCTACGTTTTGATTGTTTCTAACGATTACGTAACTAGCGACAATCAACCTAATCCGGACGTCGATTCCGATACAAATGACAATTCTCAAATCATACACAATCTCGACGATCATAATGATGGAGAAGACATCCACCAAGGAGGCTACGAGAGTTCAACAAGCAACGTGTCTATTTGCGAATTTCGAGGAGCTCCAATCACAATAGAGTTAGAGCCTTCAGACTCCGAAGCTAATCCTGAAGAACTTGTTATTCCAATTCAGAAGGAGACACCAGCAAACTCAATGCTAAATTCAGAAGAAATCACAGAAGTCAACCTAAGAAGTGGAAGGTTCTACCTCCGAGAATGGGTCCAAAGGACAAAGGAAAGCGAGTGGTTGTTCAGGAAGAACCAACCCGGCGGAAGAAATACCCATTCGAGAAGAAAACGAGGCACATGAAAACAAAGTGGATTACAACGTGCTAGCCCATCTTAGGAAACTACCGACCAACCGAGCATCTACGATGCTCTCATCTTATCAAAGGAGATGAGAGAAGCTCGATCAAGGCCTTACTTGATCCGAAGTTTGCTTAGCTCGAATGGCCGTAGATTCCTTAGATGAGGTTTGCTCGTTAAAGGAACGACGAGGTGTTACCTTCACGGACAACGACCTACTACTTGGGACGACGGACCACAACCGACCGTTGTACATTTCAGTTACAATTGGGAAGTTTACACTCTCCAGAGTATTGGTGGATCCATGAGCATCGATCAACATAATGAATCTTCGAACGCTAGCATACTTGGAAATTGATGCTCGCGAGCTTGAAGCGGACAAGATGTTATTAAGAGGATTCAACCAGAAAGGAGAAAGAGCCCTCGGATCAATAACACTGCTAATGAAGACCGGTGACTTAGCAAAGACAACCGTGAAATTTCACATAATTGATTCAGAAACATCGTTCAATGCTCTACTGAGCCGACCATGGATACATGAAAACAGGATGGTACCATCATCTCTACATCAATGCATTAAATACTACGATGGAGGGGAAAAGTGTATTACAGGTGACTTGCAACCGTTCTCCGTACATGAAATCGGAATCCATGAAGATGCAGCTTATTATGCACCTCCGAAGAAAACAATCTTCTCCAGAGATACCATAACAAATGAAGCAAAGTAAATTTGGGACAACGAAGAACACTGAAATTCTAGTCCAACGAGTCACTCACCACTCCCTTACGGCGAGATGGTGAAGGTTTCTCCACAACTCGCATCCGAGGTCGAGGCGGGGACGAGGTCGTGGCGAAGACATTAGGACGAGTTGGACGAGGAAACCAACCATCAATGTTGATTGGGAAGATAGTTCTGAAGAAGAAAAAGAAATCAAACAAGAAGCAGCGACAATAAGTCGGAAGAAGCCGCAATTTAGAATCCCTCTCGAAGATGAAAGAAACGAAGAATATAAATCGATGTACGAGAAGATTAACCACTATGTACATACTATGACCCTGACCCCGATCCATTCTAATAAGATCGAGGGTATGGAGGTCGAAGAGGTACGTAGCGGTGGTGCAAAGCCCATCAAATTCTACCGTGGTGCTCCTTCCTCCAAAGCTGAAAATAATGTACAATTTGAAGATGCTACTTCATCGGAATTAATGGAATTGCCTTTTGAATGGTACTCTCCTCGTGTTCAAAATTTAATTCAGCTTGGTTTCTTACCTCGACAATGGACGAAAGGTCGATCACAACGTTTTGAAAATTTATGGAATAACTCACGGTCGTCCACCCAACTCAAAACATGGTATCGGATTCGGCACGGTAGGATCGGTTGACGATGCGGAATTTTGCTTGGTTGTCACTGCGAGTCTAATGAAAACTGCATGGAAACTACAGAAGAGCTCGAAGATTTACAAATTGGAGATGCTCCACCAGAATTCGAAGAAGAGATCAAATCTACAATAGATGAGTTAACGGAAGTTAACTTAGGTACTAACAAAGAACCTAGACCTACCTTTGTTAGCTCCTTACTCAATAAAGAAGACTCAGAAGAAATAATCAAGTTATTAATGGAATTTAAAGGCTGTTTTGCTTGGAGCTACGATGAGATGCCGAGTTTAGCTCCGGAGGTCGCGGTCCATAAGCTAGGAGTGGATCCTACTACATTCCGATCGGACGAGGTCCCGAAGAATGCGTCTAGAAATCGAACAACAAGTCATAGTCGAAGTTAAAAAGCTAATAGACGCTAAATTTGTCCGTGAAGAACAATACCCGACTTGGTTAGCCAACGTAGTGCCGGTCGAGGAAGAAGAATGGTCGGATCGAGAATTTGTGTGGATTTCGAGAGATTTAAACGAGGCATGTCCGAAAAGATGAATTCCCTCTACCGATCCCGAGAATCGATGATCGACATTGCTTCGACACATGAAATATTCTCGTTCATGGATGGATCTTCGGGATACAACCGGATAAAGATGGCTCCGAGAAGATGAAAAGCTTACGGCATTCGAACGCCGATCGGAGTATATTCTTTACACGGTGATGCCATTCGGATCGAAGAACGCGGGAGCGACCTACCGAGAGTGATGACAAGAATTTTTGATGATCTCATCGACAATCGAGTCGAATGCTACGTGGATGATGTGGTCATCAAAAGCAAAGTAAAGGAAAACCACTGTATGATTTGAGAATTGTTTTCGAACGATTAAGACAATTTAACCTTAAGATGAATCCCTTAAAATGCGCCTTCGGCGTCACCTCCGGGAAATTCTTAGGATTCGTTGTCCGACATCGTGGAATTGAAATCGATCCGGAAAAGATTAAAGCTATCTTAGAAATGCCACCTCCCAGAACCTTAAAACAACTACGATCTTTTCAAGGGAAGCTGGCATATCTTCGACGCTTTATCTCGAACTTGTCGAGTAGGTGTCGGCCTTTCTCGGCATTAGTTAAAAAGGACGCCAAATTTATTTGGGAAGAGAAATGCCGAGAGGGCCTTCGAGGACATTAAACAATATTTAATGACACCTCCTGTCTTAGCGGCCCAGGTCTCGGGTAGGCCGCTGATACTTTATACCGCGGCTTTAGACGACTCTCTCGGAGCCTGTTAGCCAGAGATCGATGATGAGGGTAAAGAAAATGCGCTTTACTACATAAGCCGTCGTTTACTTCCGACGGAAATAAGGTATCCCGCAATTGAAAAGCATTGTTTGGCCTCGATCTTCGCCGCTCAAAAGCTCGGGCAATACATGCTTTCTCATAAGGTCGACTTGATCTCGAAATTTAATCCATTGCGATACTTGATGACCCGCCCAACGCTTTCCGGCGGACTTGCCGGATGGTCGATGATATTATTGCAATTCGATATAACTTTCGTGCCTCTTCGTGCCGTAAAGGGACAAGTCTTAGCGGACTTCCTCGCGACACACCCCTCGTCGGCGGAATCTCCTCTCGATGACGATTTGCCGGATGAACAAATAATGAACCTAGAAGACCATGATGATCGACGTTGGGAATTATATTTCGACGGAGCATCTTCGAGCACATAAAGACGAAGAATCGCAAGTGATAGTGCCGGTAAGGCGGGGATCGGACTAATCTTTATAACACCGGAGCGGGGGATGTTAAGATACTCCTACCACTTGACGAGCCGTGCACTGAATAACGAAGCGAGATACGAAGCCCTCATAACGGATTGGAATTAACTATTCGAATGGGTATAACAGACATCAACATCTATGGGGATTCGCAATTAATCATTCAACGGATCGCCGGAAAATACGAATTTTAAAACCAAGACTCGAGCAATACTTCCGGTATGCCATACGATTGTTGGAACAGATTCCAGAATGTGACAATCTACAAAATTCCCGAGAAGAGAACGCTTTAGCGGATGCGTTAGCCCGTCTCGCAAAAGAATTTTCCTGTTTGCAAGATGAATCGGTGGAAGTGTCGGTTCGCGGACGTCGGAGTCCTATCGAGGCTCGACATAGACACAATACACAAATCGAGAAAAGGAAAAAGGATCGATTGCGGCGGTGACGGAAAACACGGAAGATTGGCGACGGCCATTAATAGATTACACCGCAAACGGGAAAACTACCGGACGATAGGTCGTTAGCCCATCGGATCGAAAAGAACTACGTCCTACGCATTAATAAACAACACATTATACGGAAGGTCTTTTGATCGAATGTGGCTAAGGTGCCTAAGCGGGTCCGAGGCCCGTGAAATTGTTAAAGAGGTGCATTCGGGACTCCGTGGCGCTCACCGGTCGGGTCCGAAGATGAAAATGAAAATTAAAAGACTAGGGTACTACCGGCCCTCGATGATGGCCAGAGCGCATGAAAATCGCCGAGAGCGTCACCGGTGCCGAGTGCACGGAGTGGTTCTACACCAACCTCCAAATGTGCTACATCCGACAATTGCGTCGTGGCCATTTGAATGTTGGGGCACGGATATAGTGGGTCCAATAGAACCACCATCTTCAAAAGGACATCGCTTCATTCTTGCGGCTACGGATTACTTTTCTAAGTGGGCGGAGCGGTTCCACTCGGAGAAGTAAAAGCACACCATGTGCTTACAATTTTCAAGAACCAAGTTGTATACCGTTTCGGAGTGCCGCGCGGGATCATCTCGGATAATGGGTCGGCATTCGAAGCACACAAATCAACAATTTTGTCGGGAGACACGGAATCGACTGGCGATATTCAACAATTTACTACCCGAGAGCAAACGGCCTTGCTGAGGCTTTTAATAAAACTCTCGTTCAAATTTTAAAGAAGACTTTAGACGACAATAAGAGAAATTGGCACGAGAAGTTATTAGAAGCCTTATGGGCCTACCGGACAACCTTCAGAACTCCTACTCAAGCTACACCTTACGCTCTTATGTATGGGTCCGAGGCAGTGTTACCCTTAGAGGTCCGACTTCCTTCACTCGGAATTGCGAGTTGCAAACAAGATCACGACGGAAGAGAATGCCAAATTGCGACTAGAAGAATTGGAAAGCTCTGGAAGGGAAAAGACTTGTAGCGCGACGAGAATTCAGAACTATACCAAGCTAAGATGGTTCGAAGCCCATGACAAGCGGGTCCGCCGAGAGCCTTGAAGTTGGTGACTTAGTTCTCGTTCTCAAAAGACCTATTCTTGCACACCGCAAGATAGGAGGAAAATTTGAACCCACTTGGGAAGGACCGTTTGTGGTTGAGGCAGTCTACTTAGGAGGCTTCTACCAGCTAGTGAACTGCCAAGGAGAACGACATATGCTTCGATCAGATGGACGATACTTGAAAAAGTATTACGCTACTGATGTTTCGAAGGAATGAATTTTCCATCCCTAGAAGCACGGGTGAAGTAATTACTTATGATTTGGGTACGAACCCAAAATAATAAAAAATGTGCTAGAATAAATAAAATCATGATAATAAAGTTTTCCTTGTTTTCTCTCTTCCAAATCAAAATCTCTTTCTCTGATCTTTTCCTACTTCATTCTGTTGAATTTAAAAAATATAAAAATAAAAAAATTTTCTTTAATAAACATTTTCTTAATGTTCTTGTTCTTAGTACAGCCCACTGATCCTTTTCCTTGTCTTTTCGCGAGGAAATGTCGAACGGGCGGTTGGTCACGAACTTTAGAAATGGCGTAAGCCTTGCACTCGATGAAAAGAGGGTGAAAGATGGAGCGATAATAGAGATTGACTCGGACTTCGCACCGGCGGGCACTGCAATACGAGGAAAGTGGTCGGGTCCGGTTGGCCGAGAGGAGCCGCCCGGTCAGGACGATAATGAAAGTGGGTGGCCCAAGCCACCAATCCAGCGATAAGAAAAGAAAAACAAACACCGAAGAGGACAAGAGAATCAAGTACGTAGTCGCTACGGCGGAGGGCGGGCTTGTCGGCGCCGCGCCCGCGAAACTCGGGAAATACGAAGAGCTACTCTCACGGCAACTCAACGAAGGAATAAAAATCGCCGTATCAGCAAGATGTTAACTAAATTAGCGACGGACCGGCGCGACGAGACATTGCTGCTGCCGGTGCATATGCTCGAGGATACCGGTTCGCCGGGAACTCGAAGGAAGGAGGCCGGCTCCGGGATGACGGAAGAAACCGGAGAAATCTCGAGAAGAACGAGAAGAAGAAGGCTACTACGCCACCGGATGAAGCCGCCGGTAATGCATGACCTTGTTGCGAAGCAACCCGGAGGATGTCCCGATGGACATCATCCCCGAGGAGCCGAGGTATGCGGGGAGAACGTGAAGGGATTGAGCCATATATCCCACAGTACGTCACCAGGCCTCGCCATTTGCAAATTATCCAGAATACGAGCTAGAAAGAATACAGAATGTCCAGAAGAAAACTTTTGAATACTTCGAGAGAATCAGAGGCAGGAGGATCAATATACTAGAAGGCCTCGAGTTACATACAGACGTATTCTCAGAATATGAACAACAACAAATCGTGGGTCGCATCCGGGATTTGAAAAAGATGGGCCGAGCGGGTCGCTTAAGAGAAAACACATACTCGGAACCCGGAGATGGATGCCGGGGAAGGGGAGAATTACAATACAATGTGGATGCTTGCTACAACTTCGCGAGAAGACGGAAGGAAACCCACCGGGGATACTCCGTCATGGCCGGGTGGATCCAATGCCATTAGTCATTAAAAGGATGGTAAAAAGGATGATAACATGGAGAGTGCTGCCGGCAAGTTGCATACCCGACGGTTGCATCATTAACATTTACAAGAAGGGTGATTGCATTCCCCGCACATAGATCATCACGACTTTGTCGGACCTTTACGCACGGTTTCTTTTCGAATGAGTGTAATATCATGTTCGGATCGACCTCCGGATAGCGAGGCCCGGGTGAGTTCCGAGGGCCGGTAAAGATACCATTACCGGTAGGTTCCGTCATGATACTAAAAGGCAACGGAGCGGATGTCGCTAAACATTGCATACCGGGAGTACCGGTTAAGCGGATCTCGGTTACTTTCGGAAGGATGGACGACGGAAAGCACCTTACCACTTCCGGCCAGGACCGGAGCTAGAGAGCCTCCGACCTTACGAGTTGTGAGTTACATGGAAAATATCACACCTCCGACGTACATCCATACGGCGTCCTCGCCGAGGATGGCTTGGAAGGTGATGTTATTGACCATGTACCTCACTTATTCGGACATGGATTTTTGACGAGATACTTTTTTGGATGGATCGACAAAGATCATACATAGTCCATTTTGAGTCTACATGGATTGTATGAGATGTATTCCAGATCGAGTTGTATGATGTATCTTCAACATGATTGGAATTAAAGTGACCATGTCACAATTTTGGCCTTCACCCCTTTTGTGCAAATTGACTGGGAAACGCCATTAAAGTTAAACGAACTTCGAACAAAGAACAGAAAAAAAAATAATAATAAAATAATAATAAAAATAAAATAAAAAAAATATATAAAAATATAAATAATAAGTGAGAATTATTTTTCCTTAAAAATCCAAACATAAAAAAATAACTTCAAAATCCACGTGAACGTTAAATAAAATTCACATGAACATTAAATATACAGCTAAAATTTTTTTTGGAAAGTTAAAGGACTAACAGAATGAAAATGAATCTCAAATCGGATCCCACTCTAAATTCATCTTTTCAAACATTTTCAAATCAACTCAAAATCGAAATTTATTTCAAGAAGCTTCTAAATTCTCTCTCGAGACAACTCTTCCTCACAAGAGACCCACACTTCAATTTCAAAACCCTAAACCTTTTTTTTTCGTCACATCGAAATCATTTCGACTTTTGTGGCCTACCTTTCTTCCTGTATGGAGATCGACTAGGTCCATTGACACGGAGCCACGAGCTTTGTCGATTTGGTTCGATGGCATGAGGCCAGGTCCCTCTTCACACAAATAAACTTTCGAGATTGGAACTTCGTTCCAATTCTCATTAAACTTTCGAGATTGGAATCCATTTCAATTCTCATTAAACTTCCGAGATTGGAACCGCTTCCATTTCTCTTTAGACCTTCGAGATGGAACAGTTTCATTTCTCTTTAGACCTTCGAGATTGGAACCAGTTTCCATTTCTCTTTAGACCTTCGAGATTAGAACCAGTTTCCATTTCTCTTTAGACCTTCAAGATTGGAATCAGTATCCATTTCTCTTTAAACCTTCGAGATTGGAACTAGTTTCCATTTCTCTTTAAACCTTCGGATTGGAACAGTTTCCATTTCTCTTTAGACCTTCGAGATTGGAACCAGTTTCCATTTCTCTTTAGACCTTCGAGATTGGAACCAGTTTCCATTTCTCTTTAGACTTTCGAGATTGGAACTTCGTTCCAATTCTCATTAAACTTTCGAGATTGGAATCCATTTCCAATTCTCATTAAACTTCTGAGATTGGAACCAGCTTCCATTTCTTTTTAGACCTCCGAGATTGGAACCAGTTTCCAATTCTCATTAGACCTTCGAGATTGGAACCAGTTTCCAATTCTCATTAGAACCTTCGAGATTGGAACCGGTTTCAATTCTCATTAGACCTTCGAGATTGGAACCGGTTCAATTCTCATTAGACCTTCGAGATTGGAACCGGTTCCATTTCTCTTTAGACCTTCGAGATTGGAACCGGTTTCGATTCTCATTAGACCTTCGAGATTGGAACCGGTTTCCAATTCTCATTAGACCTTCGATATTGGAACCAGTTTCCAATTCTCATTAAACCTTCGAGATTGGAACCAGTTTCCAATTCTCATTAAACTTTTGAGATTGGAACCAGTTTCCAATTCTCATTAAACCTTCGAGAGTGGAACTAGTTTCCAATTCTCATTAAACCTTCGAGATTGGAACTAGTTTCCATTTCTCTTTAAACCTTCGAGATTGGAACCAGTTTCCATTTCTCTTTAGACCTTCGAGATTGGAACCAGTTTCCATTTCTCTTTAGACCTTCGAGATTGGAACCAGTTTCCAATTCTCATTAAACCTTTGAGATTGGAACCGGTTTCCATTTCTCTTTAGACCTTTGAGGCTCGGAACCGGATTCCGGTTCTCTTTAAACCTTCGAGACTAGAACCCGATTCCGAGTTCTCGTTAAACTTTCGAGATCGGTATCTAAATTCTGATTCTCATCCCCTTCAATCAATACTTAAACTCCGATTCTCATTACGCATTTGGTACCCCGATTCCGAGTTTTCTCCACGATCCGGGATTGGAACCTCATTTCGAATCCGAACTTCGGATCCAAATTTTCTCAAATTGATTTTAAACCAGACTTCAATCTAAATTGAAACTCAAAATCTAAACTTACACATCAAAACTTAAACTAAAACAAAACGAAAATCTAAATCGAAATTCCCCCAGATCATGCGATTTGGGACTCACCTCCTTTTCCCTTCCCCAGCGAGAGTTCAGGAATCTCCAGTCTCAGATATACTTGACACTCCCCAGCGGAAACTCTTCTACTTCGTCCTAAGTTTGTCACTTGGACATCTATGTTGGTTTTGTTGATCTTTTCGGTCAACGCCAATACGCGCAGTGTGCTTGGTTAGCACACCACACCTATTGGGGGTCCATTTGTTGACCTCATTTTTGATGAGGTCTTCTCTTCTTCTCTTTAGTACTTAGGATCTAGCCTTAGGCTTTTCCTTTGACTATCCTAGAGGATTAGAATTGGGACCCACCACTTAGAAATTCAAACCACTTCTTAACTCCCTGCAAACTCCACAAACTTGGTTGTAGACCCCTAATCACCTAGAGGGTTGAAATTAAATGTGGAAGTTTAAAGGATGAGTTCTATAGGATTCTTTGGCCTTAGGACTGCCCTGGGTGGCCTGGTCTGGTGAAGGGGGCTGACTTACACACACACTACATCTATACACTACACTTTCACACACCTCTTGAAACCACACCCATACCCAATTTGACCTCCTGACTCATGAAGGTGGTTCACATGGATGATCTTTAACCCCTAAGCCCTTGGCTAAGAGGGTTAGGAACAACATAGTGGGTGCCTCAAATGAGTCCCTTCATGGCTCATATGGGCTTGATATGGCTTCATGGCTCAACCAAAATGATTTCATTCCACTTACATTCACCCAATCTTTAATTTTCCAAATTTTCGATTTTTGACCTCAGGGACCCATACCACTTCAGCTCTACTGCAAAACCTTGAAATTACCCAAATCCTCCAAAATTTCCAAATCACCCAAAATTCCCCAAAACCATTCCAAAACATTTCCTCACCAATCAAATTGATCATCCATAGCCAAAAATACCAAAAATTCCAAAAATACCTCCAATACCCTCCAAATACCCAAAATGCCCCTCTTAGCCAAAAAATCCAAAAATTCAGAAAATTCCCAGAAAATTCCAGAAAATCCCAAATATTCCCAATTTCATTTTGTTCAACTACACCATGGGCCAATTTTGTAAATTTACCCCACGTTTATCAAAACCCCCAATTTGACCCATTTTAACCCAAAATGAACCCAATGTCAAACCAAACCTACCCAATTGACCCAAATTCTGGTCCAATTCAATTCTAAACTTCAATTCAACATCCCCAACACCAATCTAGACCAAATCCAAGCCCAATTTGATTGGAATTGGGATCTAATTTCACTTTTGGCCTTAAAGCCCAATTTGGACCCATGACCCAAACTTAGCCCAAACTCACCCAATTCAACTCCAATTAACCCCAAATCTTTTCTAAACCTTCCTTAACATCCCCATAAACAAAACAATAACATGATTTGCACAAAATTTAGACCCAAACCCCACTCAAATTCAACCCAAAGCTAAAAGGCCCAATTTTGACCTAAACCTAAACCTAGCCCAAATAGACCCAAACCCCAAAATCAAAACCCAACCAAAGCCAAAACCTCTTTGAAACACTCCCATAAACATTTCCCAACATTTATTTTACATCAATTTCAACCCTAGCCCAACATTGGCCCAAGTTAGCCCAATTTGACCTATATTGTCCCATGTACCAAATGAACTCAAATCCAACCCAATTCAAGCCCAAACCACCTCAAATTTATTTCAAATCATTCATGACACATCCCTAAACCAAACTCAACAATTATTTGGCCCAACCTCTTTACAAAGCTCCCATCCATAAATTCATTTTTAAACTAAAAGGCCCATTCCTTAAATCATTTTAAAAGCCGCATCTTTTACCACATCCAAAGGCCCAAAATTGGTTCCAAAGCCCATATGACATTTCCCCTCATCATACTTTCAATTAAACTCAATACCTAAATCCTAAATTCATCATTGGATTATTCCAAAATTAAACCTCATGAAAACTCTCACCAAAATGCCAAAAGTCACAAAATCCATTTCCATGAAATTGACTAAACTTTTCCCTAAGCCACATGGAGCCATGTACGAGCCATTCACAAGCCATATGAAGCCATGAAAGTTTGGCATGTGACCATGCCATTAATGGTAAAAGGAGGGGCTCCTTTCCTAATCTTTCATTAGGCCTTTTAACCTTATTCATGACACACACTAAACCATGTTTAGCCACCTCATCATGGATAGAGACCACACCATCCTCTCTTGGCCGACCCAGCTGACCTCTCGGCCCAAAATCGAGGCCATGGGGAGGTGCACCCAACCCAAACCAATGGGTTGACCAAATTGAAGCCAAAATGACCCCTTCCCCATTCCATTTTAATTCAGCCCCTTTACACATGGCAATTGCCGATTGCTTGCACCAAGTCCGACCACGACCCACGACCTTGAGGGTGACCCATGCACGGCCGGCCGGCCACCACGGCCGCCGGAAACCACCGAGCCGAGAGCTCGCATGTGAGCCCGAGCTTGGAATTCTCACCTGCCGAGGTGCCTCATGCCCAATGGCCACCATGGTTGTTCTTCACATGCCAAGAGCGAGTTGATCCTAGCCCTCGGCTCCCCCAGGGAGGCCCTCCGGCCTCTCTGGCCTAAACCCCTCACCCTCTCGGCCAAAGGAGGTGCTGAACCAAACCTTAAGGAAACTGCGCAAAATCATTCCGGATCACTCTCCACACATAGAGCACTTGATCCCCACTGAATTCCAGCCCCAATTCCCTCCGGATGAGCTCGATTTTGAGCTCGAACTTTAGCCCAAAAACAAGGACACTTCTTCACGGTGAGCCAATCCCCAAATTGATTGGTCCTACACCTTCACCTGGACCAAAAGGAGAAGTTTCCACCGACAGCCCCATCTCCGAGGCCACCCGGTTGCTCCGGCCTCCAAGCTTTGTGATCGGCTGTGGTCACTTTCATAGCTAGACAATTCACCGAGCCGAGGGACTTCATGCGGAGCTTGCTTGGACCCGATCGAACGTGACACAACCCTCGGATCGAAGCTTCACTTCTGCGAGCAAGGTATGAACTCCCTCTTCGCCCGAGCTTCGATCGATTCTCCATTTTGATTGGCTTGATTTCATAGCATGTTCACCGTATGGATGTGTTCGTCTCTTCGAGACGAATCCATAGAGCATAAGAACACGAAAATCCGTTGAGAATCGAGTGAGTTCTTAGGGTTAGAGTGTGGACGGTCACGGGATCGCACCGGTCGTAGACGATGACCGAGAACCGTCGGATCGCGCGTGTATCGGATGGACGGCTTGGATTGCGTCGGACCGGTAGATGGTGCGTGAACCGCGGGGCCCCGGACAGCCGAGTCAGATGGCGGCGCCGAACCAGGGAGCGACGCGTGTCGATTCGGAGCCGCCGAGGTTGAGTCAGCGCCGATGTGGATAAGTAGAAAATTAGGTATTTTACGATTTATTTAAATACCGAGAACTTCAAAAATCCATATCTTTGTGTAGAAAAATCACAAAAATAAAATAAAAATATCCTCTTGCTCAGTGAACAGAGGAGAATAATGTGGAAAAGAAATTAATTAATTTTGTCCAGTATTTTATTTTTAATTAATTATTTACTCCCTGCATTGTTTTAATTCTCCATGCATGTACACAATTCACCATGGCATGAGACCATAGGGCTTTTGAAGCCTCTGAACTTGGGAACATTCCCTGAATTTTCCAAGGTCAGAGGCCATCTCTGTGAAAAGTTATTGACTTTTCAAATGCATGTTGCTTGTTTTGAGTATTTTAATTCCAAAAATTAGCATGTTGTGAAATAAATTCTAGGAAAATTTGGTGATGTTCCTTATGACCAGAGAACCCTAGGAAAAATAGAACTTGAGTTAATTCACTCAGATTAACCCTAATTGTCCTAAATACCAAAAATTGAACTTTAATTAATTAGAGTTAACCATAGATCAAATTGACTTGAAATCAATTCTCCACTGACCTTTAGGATCAAAGGAATCCACCATAAAAATTTCAAGTCAATTGGACTTGGTTAGCCCCATCAAATGGGTTGATTAAGCCACTTAGTCAAAATTAAACTTTAAAATTTCATAACTTTCAAAATACTTTTCAAAAATTCACCAAATTGGTTTTGAAGCCTCTCTGATATTAGGGAATTCAAGAAAATTAAAATTGAAATTTTCTAAAAAGTTGATTTTTTATCATTATTTTAATATTTTAATAATTAAAAAATAATAAAAATTACAAAAATAATAAAATTCTCCAAAATGTCACATTTTGAATTCTAACCACTTAGGAACAAACCCCATATTTTTCTTATGTCTCTAGGTTGAGATATTAAATTTTAAAGCCTTGGGGTAATTTTTAAAATTAAAAAAATACATTTTCTAGCATTTCCACTAAAATAATTCCAATAAATTAAGGAAAAATCAGAAAATTGTAAAATTTGGTTCTCTGCAATCCTTGATATCAGAGAAAATTTTAAAAATTATAAAATTTATTTTTCAACTTATAGTCTATTTTTAAATTAATTAATACCCCAGAATTTAAAATAATTTTAATAAATAGAGTATAATTCAAAAAATCACAAAAATTGGTCCAAGTGGTCCTCTGGTCATTAGGAATGTCTCATAATTTTCTTAAGGACAGAAACTTTCCCTTGGTCATATTATTAAATTTTCTTTGGAAATCCTTATTTTCCACCAAAAATAATTACATAAATAAATTAAATACAGAAAAATCACATTTTCTCCTCTAATGTCTTTATTGACATATGAGTGAGGTCACATAAAAATTTCAAATTCATTTGAGCTCAATTTAGTGAGTTATGAATCTATTAAGCTTGAAGGGCAAAATGGTAATTAAAATTTTAACCCTTAATTAAAACTTTAGGCTTAATAAAATTAAAGAGTAAAATATTTGATCCTAATCTGATTTGGATGATTGAAATTTAAATAATTAATGGGTAGAAACCTATTAAACAATTCAACAATAATTGAAATGAACTTTAGTTAAATAATTAATTAAAATTGGAAGAATAGTAAAATTGGAGTTATTTAAAATAGGGATGTTATTAGGAAGAAATTTGTTCTTTAATTTAAGAATCCCTAAATTAATCATCTCAATAATATTTAACTCCTAATTAAAATGATAATCCAAGTTTAAGATTTAAAATGCTAAAAGACTTAATCATTAAAATTAAGTTAAGGATAAATTATTTAAAGCAAATCCCTAAATAAATATTAAATTAAATTAAATTAGATTAAATTAAATTAAATTAAATTAAATTAAAAACAAATTAAATTAAATTAAATTAAAACAAATTAAATTAAATTAAATCAAATTAAATTAAATTAAATTAAAATTAAATTAAATTAAAATTAAATTAAATCATGTTAAATTAAATGAAATTAAATTAAATTAAATTAAATTAAATTAAAATTAAATTAAATTAAAATTAAATTAAATCATATTAAATTAAAGTAAATTAAATTAAATAAAATTAAATAAAATTAAATAAAATTAAATAAAATTAAATAAAATTAAAACTAAATCAAATTAAATTAAATCAAATTGAATTAAATTAAGCTAAAAGCATATTATATTAAATTAACGTAAAATTAAATGAAATTAAATTAAACCACATTAAATTAAATTAAGTTATGTTAAATTGAATTAAATTAAATATAACATCACCTAAGTCATAAAGAATTCAAAATAAATCTAAAATAACTTAAACACTATTCCAAACTTAAATCATTAATTTGAACTTAAATATGAATCACAAATCATTAAATATCATTTTGCCCTTAAGAGCTTTTACTATTATAACTCCTAAATGGAGTCTCAAATGAAATGTCACTACACTTATAAGGACATTCAAACATCCTAATTCACTGAGCGAGAAATAAAACTTAACTTAAACACCACTAGATGATTAATTCACCGCACTGATAAATTCATTTGGACTTAGGACAATTCCTGAAATATTAAAAAGATGTTTAAGATTTATCTTAAACACTTCCTCAATATGATGGAATGTCCTTAAGAACAAATTGAGCTTAGATGTTCTTTGGTGAAGAAAGTCATCCTTAAAACCAAAATTGAAGACCTAGACGTCATAGGAGTGACTAACTATAGGATTAGGATTTTGGTAGAAAACCATAACCCTTCCCTTAGCTTTACCTAGGAAATTGCTATAAATGCTTAAATGCTCTAAATTGTATTTTAAGTGCAGCTTGGGATGACGGGAAGACCCTCCGGTACTCTTTTATTTTATTGCGATTTATCTTACTTGATTCATTTATTCATGTTGCACTTTACCTTTCTTGCATGATAAACAACAGTTGCATGAAAACCTACACCTTTAGGACGAAACCAAAAGCTGAAACCCATAACTAAATTAAAAGACACTACAAGATAAAATTCACCGCCACAACATTCAAAATATAAAACAACTCAAAATTTAATCGGAAACGAGAACAACAAAACTACAACTACAACTAAATTAAAACGTCTCATTGAATGATCGGGAATACCTCGGATGATGTAACCCACGTGTTGCTAACGGGATTTCCCATTTGTCTAAATGAAAGTGCGGAACTCATTTAGTTGAGTTTAGCAAATTCATACGGATTAAGTGAATTCGATGAAAATAACGGTGTAGGGATGACGAAACCGGTGGGATCTTAATCGGTTCCGTTTAATCAACTTTAAGACCTGTTTTAATTAAAATATTAAAGAACACCTGGATTTTAAGATTTTCTCTAAGCCAAAACACTTCTCTCATCTCCTGATTTATGAACTTCTAAAACTAAACCTCTGCAACAACGAGGAGCTCGGAGCATGGTGGGCGGCTCGGCCATCGTCATCGACGAAAACACGAATGCATTTCAATGAAAACTTTTCTTTAGTTTAAACAATCGACTCATAGGACTTCGAGGTAGTTTGCCTGGTGCAACATAAAACCTCAACCTTCTTGTTAGGCTTTTGCTTTGTAAAGTAAGTCCTAATCGACCTTAGGGTTCCGAGGTAGTCGTCCGTTACGACATAAACCCTCACACCTTCGAGGCTATTTGTATGATTTTATCATACAAATATAAGTCCTAATTAATTAAAATTGGCAAGATCAAAACATTAAATAAACATTAGGACTTTCCTAAATTCAAGCCAAACAATAGGATAGTCAGGAAATTACCGAAGTTCGCTTCGAATCTGTAATTTCTCCTACCTTTCTTCCTTTGAGTCCCCAAAATAAAAATGTTCAAAATTTGATCCGTTCCCTATTGAAATTCCAAAACTCAATCCATTGAAAACTTAAACCTTGAAATTCTTGAGAGCAGAACTACTGATTATTATCGAGAGTTTTCTTAGGTGATTCCTGTCACTTAAGATGTAATTAACTATAGGGGCTTGCCCTTATAGGGAATTTTAAGAACCTGAGTAAAATAAACCCTGTTTAATGTTTTCATATTAAACGGGGAATTTGTCGGCTTATAAAATTGGTTCGCAGACCAAACGGATGTCACAAATCTTCTAGTTTATTTAATCGAGCCCCATCATCAAGTAGTGTGTCTATTCTTCGGGATAGATACACAGCTTGTGATGTGGTGCTCCTTTATATAAACTATTTGGGATGTGAGATCAGTTTGATTTCATATCTTAAAAATTTTTCAAATTTAAAATTATTTTCAAAATCAAATATTACTTTTCAAATTATTTATTTAAATTAAAATCAAAATACGCCGACATCTTTATCCCGAGCTTCTGGAGATTCTCCATTTCAAATGCCTTAATTTCAATGCATGATCACCATATAGATGTGTTCGTCTCTTCAAGACGAATTCACAGAGCACAAGAACATGAAAATCCGTTAAGTATTGAGTGAGATATTAGGGATTTAGTGTGGACGGTTCTCGGGTTAGGAGGCTTGGGGACGATGAACGGATGCCGTTCATTTAATACACGCGCGCACGGACGGCCAGGATCACGCCGGATGAGGAGACGAAACGATACAGCGGGCCCCTGGAGCGCTGAGTCGGATGGCGGCGTCGAATCAGAAAGCGCCACGCGGTGCTTCGGAGCTGCCTAGGATGAGTCAGCGCCGCCGTTTTAAATAGAAAATTAGGGTATTTTCTTATTTATTTAATTCCCTAAACTTCAAAAATGCATAACTTTGTGTAGAAAAATCAGAAAAATAAAATAAAAATACCCTTTTGCTCAGTGAATAGAGGAGAATAATGTGGAAAAGAAATCATTTAATTTCATCAAGTATTTTATTTTTAATGATTTATTTACCCTCTGCATTGTTTTAATTCTCCATGCATATAGGAAATTCACCATGGCATGAGACCATAGAGCTTTTGAAGCCTCTGAATTTGGGAACTTTCCTTGAATTTTCCAAAGTCAGAGGCCATCCCTATGAGAAGTTATTGATTTTTCAAATTCATGTTACTGTTTTGAGTATTTTAAATCCAATAATTAGCATGTTGTGAAATAAATTCTAGGAAAATTTGGTGATGTTTCTTATGACCAGAGGACCCTAGGAAAAATAGGTTTTAAATTAATTCACTTGGAATAACCCTAATTGGCTTAAACACCCTAAATAGGTCTTTAATTAATTAGAGCTAATTATACACCAAATTGACTTGAAATCAATTCTCCACTGACCTTTAGGATCAGAGGAACCCACCATAAAAATTTGAAGTCAATTGGACTTGGTTAGCCCTACTAAATGGGTTGATTAAGCCATTTAGCCAATTTAAACTTTAAAAATTCATAACTTTCAAAATACTTTTCAAAAATTCACCAAATTGGTTTTGGAGCCTCTCTGATATTAGGGGAATTTAAGAAAATTAAAATTTCAATTTTCTAAAAAAGTTAATTTTTTGCATTATTTTAATATTTTAATAAATAAAAAATAATAAAAATCACAAAAATAATAAAATTCACTAAAATGTCACATATTGAATTCTAATCACTTAGGAACAAACCCCATATTTTTCTTAAGTCTCTATAATGAGATATTAAATTTTAAAGCCCTAAGGTAATTTTAAAATTTAAAAAATGTATATTTCTAGTATTCCCATTAAAATAATTCTAATAAATCAAAGAAAAATCAGAAAATTGTAAAAATTGATTCTCTGATTTCCTTGATATCAGAGAGATTTTTGAAAAATATAAGATTCATTTTTCAAACTTTATTTTATTTTTAAATTAATTAATACTCCAAAACTCAAAATAATTATAATAAAAATAATATAATTCAAAAAATCACCAAAATTGGTCCAAGTAGTCCTCTGGTCATTAGGAATGTCCCTTAATTTTCTTAAGGACAGAAACTTTTCCTTGGTCATGTTATTAAATTTTCCTTTGAAATCCCTATTTTCCACAAAAAATAATTACATAAATAAATTAAATACAGAAAAATCACATTTTCTCCTCTGATGTCTTTATTGACATATGAGTGAAGTTACATAAAAATTTCAAGTTCATTTAAGCTCAATTTAGTGAGTTATGAAATTATTAAGCTTGAAGGGCAAAATGGTAATTAAAATTTTAACCCTTAATTAAAACTTTAGGTTTAATAAAATTAAAGAGTAAAATATTTGATCCTAATCTGACTTGGATGATTGAAATTTAATAATTAAAGGGTAGAAAACTATTAAACAATTCAAAAATAATTAAAATAAACCTAAATAAAATAATTAATTAAATTTGGAAGAATAATAAAATTGGAATTATTAAAATAGGGATATTATTAGGAAGAGATTTGTTCTTTAATTTAAGAATCCCTAAATTAATCATCTCAATAATATTTAATTCCTAATTAAAATGATAATTCAAATTTAAAATTTAAAATGCTAAAAGACTTAATCATTAAATTAAATTAAAGTTAAAATTATCTAAATTAAATCCTTTTAAAATTTCAATTGAATTAATACTTTAACAATTAAAATTAAATCATCTTTAAAACATAAAAAATAAAATATTAAATTAAAATTAAAAAAAATTAAATAAAATTAAATTAAAACATATTAAATTAAATCAAATTAAATCAAATTAAATTAAATTAAATCAAATTAAATTAAATCAAATTAAATTAAATCAAATCAAATTAAATTAAATTAAATCATATTATATTAAATTAAATTAAATTAAATTAAATTAAACCACATTAAATTAAATTACATCAAATTAAATTGAATTAAAAATAACATCACCTAAGACATAAAAAATTCAAAAATAAATCTAAAACAACTTGAACACTATTCCAAACTTAAATCCATTAACTGAAATTAAATTAAATCATAAATCACTTGAACATCAATTTGCCCTCGAAAGCTTTTGTCGTCATAACTCCTAAACGGAACGTTAAGTGAAGTGTTACTTCACTTATGGGATATTCGAATGTCCTAGTTCATCGAGCAAGATAACAAAACTTGAACTCACGGACGATTAATTCATTTGTATAATTAAATTCTCTTCGACTTAAAATAATCCTAGAAATATTGAAAAGATGTTTAAGATTTGTCTTAAGCACTTCCTCGATATGATAGGATGTTTATAAGAACAATTGAACTTAATTGTTCTTTGATGAAGAAAATCGTCCTCGAACGAAATACGAGAACCTAGACGTCATAGGAGATGACTAGGTATAGGATTAGGAACTTGGTAGAAAACCATAAACCTTCCCTTAGCTTTACCTAGGAATCTGTTTTAAATGCTTAAATATTCTAATTGCGCTTTAAGTGCAGCTTGGGATGACGGGAAGACCCTCCAGGTACGCTTTTATTTTATTGCAATTTACCTTATTGCAATTTATTTAATCGCATCGCACTTACTTTTCTTGCATGATAAACAACTCGTTGCATGAAAACCCACACCTTTAGGATAGTCCCTAAAGCTGAAACCAAAACTAAAGTAAAAGTCATTGCAAGATAAAATTCACCGTCACGGCATTTCAAAATATAAAACAACTCAAAATTTAATCACAAACGAACACAAAACTACAACTACAACTAAATTAAAACGTCTTGTTGGATGATCGGGAATACCTCGGATGATGTAACCTACGTGTTGCTAACGGGATTTCCCACGGTCTAAATGAAAGTGTGGAACTCATTCGGTTGAGTTTAGCAAATTCATCCGGACTAAGTGAATCAGATAAAAATAACGATGCGGAAGGATGGAACAGTGGGATCTTAACCGGTGTTATTATAATCAACTTTAAGATTTTTTTTAATTAAAACATAAAAAACACTTGGAAATTAAGACTTTCTCTAAACCGAACACTTCTCTCATCTCTCGATTTATGATTTCTAAAACTAAACCTCGCAACAACAAGGAGCTCGAAGCATGGTGGGCGGCACGACCATCGTCGTCGGCAAAAGCGAAATCTACATCGGCAAAACCATTCTTAGAATTAAATAACCAAGCCATAGGATTTCGAGGTAGTTTGCACAGTGCGACATAAATCCTCGACTTTTCGTTAGGCATTTGCATAATCATGTTATGCAAATTAAGCCCTAGCTTGGTTTTAGGATTCCGAGGTAGTTGTTTGGTACGACATAAACCCTCGCATCTTCGGGGCCATTTGTATGATTTTATCATACGAATATAAGTCCTAATTAATTAAAATTGGCAAGATCAAAACATTAAATAAATATTAGGACTTTCCTAAGTTCGAAGCGAAACGAGTAGGATAGTCGGGAAATTACCGAAGTTCGCTTCGAATGCGTGATTTCTCCTACCTTTCTTCCTTTGGATTCCCAAAATAAAATGTTCTAAATTTGATCCATTCTCTATTGAAATTCCAAAATTCAATCCCTTGAAGACTTAAACTTTGAAATTCTTGAGAGCAGAACTACTGATTATTATCGAGAGTTTTCTTAGGTGATTCCCATCACTTAAGATGTAGTTAACTATAGGGGCTTGCCCTTATAGGGAATTTTAAGAACCCAGGTAATATAAACCTCGTTTAATGTTTTCATATTAAGCGGGGAACTTGTCGGCTTATAAAATTGGTTCGCGGACCAAACGGATGTCGCAAATCTCCTAGTTTATTTAATCGAGCCCCATCATCGAGCGAGTGTGTCTATTCTTCGGGATAGACACATGGTTTGTGGTGCGGTGCTCGTTTATATAAACTATTTGGGATGTGAGATCGGTTTGATTTCATATCTTAAAACTTTTAAACTTAAAATTACTTTCAAAATCAAATGTTATCTTTTAAACTATATATATATTTAAATTAAATTTAAAATATGATAATTCGCCGACAATTTCTGTAGGCGACCCCTTTTCAAAACACATAACCTAAAAATATGCCGACAGGGAGCATCGATCAACATAATGAATTTTTAGACGCTAGCATATTTGGAAATTGATGCTCGAGAGCTTGAAGCAGACAAGATGCTATTAAGAGGCTTCAATCAAAAAGGAGAAAGAGCTCTTGGATCGATAACACTACTAATAAAGACCGGTGATTTAGCAAAGACAACCGCAAAATTCCACATAATTGATTCTGAGACATCGTTCAATGCTCTATTGGGTCGGCCATGGATCCATGAAAACCGGATGGTACCGTCGTCTCTGCACCAGTGCATAAAGTACTACGAAGGAGGGGAATAGTGTATCAAAGGTGACTTGCAACCGTTCTCTGTGCACGAAATTGAAATTCATGAAGATGCGGCCTACTACGTGCCCCCGAAGAAAACAATCTTTTCCAGAAATACCATACCAAATGAATCAAAAGAAATTCGAGACGATTAAGAACTTAAAGTTCTAGTCCAACAGTTACTCACCACTCCCTTACGGCGAGATGGTGAAGATTTCTCCAGAAGTCGCACCCGAGGTCGAGGCCGGGGACGAGGACGTGGAAGAAATGTTGGAATAGTTGGACAGAAGAAATCGGTCATCGATGTTGATTGGGAGAACACTTCCAAAGAAGAAGAAGAAATCAAGAAAGAAGCAGCGATAATAAGTCAAAAGAAACCCTAGTTCAAGATCTCTCTCGAAGATGAAAAGAATGAAGAATATAAATCATTGTACAAAAAGATTAACCATCATGTACATACTATGACCCTGAACCCGATCCATTCTAATAAGATCGAGGGTATGGTGGTCAAGGAAGTTCATGGTGGTGGTATTAAGCTAATCAAGTTTTACCGTGGTGCTTCTTCTTCCAAAACTGAAAAAGATGTACAATTTGAGGTTGTTACTTCATCTGAATTAATGGAATTACCTTTTGAGTGGTATTCTCCCTGTGTTTAAAATTTAATTCAACGTGGTGTCTTACCTTGACAATGGACAAAAGGTCAATCACAACATTTTGAAAGATTATGGAATAATGTCGGTCGGCCTTCCAATTCAAAACATGGTCTCGGATTCGGCACAGTAGGATCAGTTGATTATACAGAATTTTGTTTTGTTGTCACTTGCGAACTTAATGAAGACTGCTTGGAAGCCTCAGAAGATCTTGAAGATTTCTAATCGGTGACACCCCACCAAAATTTGAGGAAGAAATCAAATCTACAATAGACGAGTTAATGGAAGTTAACTTACGTACTAGCAAAGAGCCTAGGCCAACCTTTGTTAGCTCCATACTCAATAAAGAAGATTCTGAGGAAATGATTAAGCTACTAATGGATATCAAGGACTGTTTTGCTTGGATTTACGATGAAATGCCAGGATTAGCTCCAGAAGTCGCAGTTCACAGGCTAGGAGTGGATCCTACTTCCATTCCAGTCAGACAAGCTCCCAGAAGAATGCGTCTAGAATTGAGCAACAAGTAATAGCCAAAGTTAAGAAGCTAATAGATGCTAAATTTGTCCGTGAAGAACAATACCCTACTTGGTTAGCCAACGTGGTACCAGTCAGAAAGAAGAATGGTCAGATCAGAATCTGCGTAGATTTCAGAGATTTAAATAAAGCTTGTCCAAAGGACGAATTTCTACTACCAATCCCAGAACTGATGATCGACATTGCTTCAACACATGAAATATTTTCATTCATGGATGGATCATCAGGATACAACCAGATAAAGATGACACCAGAAGACGAAAAGCTCACGGCATTCAGAACGCCGATCGGAGTGTATTGCTACACAGTAATGCCATTCGGACTAAAGAACGCAGGAGCAACGTACCAAAGAGCGCTGACGAAGACTTTTGATGATCTCATTCACAACCAAGTTGAGTGCTACGTGGATGATGTGGTCACCAAAATCAAACTGAAAGAAGATCACCTGTATGATTTGAGAATTGTTTTCGAACGTCTAAGACAATTTAACCTTAAGATGAATCCCTTAAAATGCGCCTTCGGCCTCACCTCAGGGAAATTCTTAGGATTTGTTTTCCAACATCGCGGGATTGAAATTGATCCAGAAAAGATTAAAGCTATTTTAGAAATGCCACCTCCTAAAACCTTGAAACAGCTGCGATCCTTTCAAGGAAAGTTGGCATATCTTCGACGCTTTATATCGAATTTGTCAGGAAGGTGTCAGCCTTTTTTTGCTTTGGTTAAGAAGGATGTCAAGTTTACTTGGGACTCCAAATGTCAACATGCCTTCGATGACATCAAACAATACTTAATGATACCTCCTATCTTAGCAGCCCCAGTCTCGGGTAGACTCGTTGATACTTTATACCGCGGCTTTAGACGACTCCTTGGAGCCTCGCTAGCCTGAGTCGATGACGAGGGGAAAGAAAATGCTCTCTACTACTTAAGCCGTCGTCTAATTCCGACGGAAGTAAAGTATCCTCCGATTGAGAAGCATTGTTTGGCCCTGATCTTCGCCGCTCAAAAGCTCAAGCATTACATGCTTTCTCATAAGGTCAACCTTATTTCGAGAGTTAATCCGTTGCAATACTTGATGACCCGACCGACGCTTTCTGGCAGACTTGCCAGGTGGTCGATGACACTATTGCAATTTGACATAACTTTCGTTCCTCTTCGTGTCGTAAAGGGACAAGTCCTAGCAGACTTCCTTGCAACACACCCTTTACCGTCGGATTCGCCTCTCGACAACGATTTTCCTGATGAGCAGATAATGAGCCTAGGGGACCCTGATGATCGACATTGGGAACTATACTTCGATGGTGCATCCTCAGCACAGAAGAACAAAAAATTGCAAACGATAGTGCCCGGTAAGGCAGGAATCAGACTAATCTTTATAACACCGGAGTGGGGGATGTTAAAATACTCCTACCACTTAACAGAACCGTGTACAAACAACGAGGTAGAATACGAAGCCCTTATAACCGGATTGGAATTAACCATTCAGATGGGAATAACGAACATCAACATCTACGGAGATTCTCAGTTGATCATTCAATAGGTCGCCGGACAGTACATAATTTTAAAGACAAGACTCGAGCAGTACTTTCTGTACGCCATGAAATTGTTGGAACAAATTCCAAACGTAACAATCTACAAGATTCCTAGAAAAGAAAATGCTCTCACCGATGCGTTAGCCCGCCTTGCAAAGAAATTTGCCTACTTACAGGGTGAGTCAGTTGAAGTGTCAGTTCAAGGACGACAGTTCCTATCACAGCTCAACATGGATACAATACACAAATCAGAAAAAGTAGAAGAAATAATTGCAGCAGTGACAGAAAATATAGAAGATTGACGGCAGCCATTAATAAACTACTTGCAGACAGGAAACCTACCGGACAATAAGTCATTAGCCCATTAAATCAAGAAAAGAACTTTGTCTTATGCATTAATAAACAATACATTATACAGAAGGACTTTTGATCAGATGTGGCTAAGATGCCTGAGCGGATCCGAGGCTCATGAAATCGTTAAAGAAGTACATTCAGGACTTTGTGGCGCTCATCAGTCGGGTCCAAAAATGAAAATAAAGATTAAAAGACTAGGGTACTACTGGCCCTCAATGATGACCGCCTGTATGAAAGTTGCCAAAAGTTGTCACCAGTGCCAAGTGCACGGAGTGGTTCTACACCAACCTCCAAATGTACTACATCCGACAACCGCGTCGTGGCCATTTGAGTGTTGGGGCACAAATATAGTGGGTCCGATAGAACGACCTTCTTCAACAGGACATCGCTTCATTCTTCCAGCTACAGACTACTTTTCTATGTGGGCAGAAGCTATACCACTCAGAGAAGTGAAGGCACACCACGTGCTACAGTTTTTCAATAATCAAGTCGTCTACAGTTTTGGGGTGCCGCGCAGGATCATTTCAGATAATGGGTCTGCATTCAAAAGTACAAAGATCAACAATTTTGTCAGAAGACATGAGATTGATTGGCGATACTCAACAATCTACTACCCAAGAGCAAACGGCTTGGCCGAGGCTTTTAATAAAACTCTCGTTCAAATTTTAAAGAAAACTTTGGACGGCAACAAGAGAAATTGGAACGAGAAGTTGTTAGAAGCCTTATGGGCCTACAGGACGACTTTTAGGACTCCTACTCAGTCTACGTCTTACGCCTTAGTGTACGGGTCTGAGGCCGTCTTGCCCCTGGAAGTTCAGCTTCCGTCACTCTGAATTGCAGTTGCAGAAAAGATCACCACAGAAGAAAATGCCAGACTACGACTGGAAGAATTGGAAAGCTTGGAAGGGAAATGACTTTCCGCACAGCAGAATTTGGAACTGTATCAAGCCAAGATGATCCAGGCCCATGATAAACTGGTCTGCTCAAGAACTTTCACAATCGGTGACTTAGTTCTTGTTCTCAGAAGACCTATTCTTGAACATCGCAAGATAGGAGGTAAATTTGAACCAACATGGGAAGGTCCATTCATCGTCGAGACAGTCTACTCAGGAGGTTCCTACCAGCTTGTGAATTGCCGTGGAGAACGACCTATGCTTCCAATCAATGGACGGTATTTAAAGAAGTATTACGCAACCTGATGTTTCGAAGGGTGGCCTCTAAAGTAGAATTTTATCCCTAGAAACACGGGTGAAGTAATCACTTTGTGACTGGGTCCGAACCCAAAACAAAATAAAATGGATGATAAAAAAAATCTCATCAACAAAAATGTTAAAAAGAAAACATGGGAAATCCTAATAATAAAATGTCACTCCTTCCTTCTAAATCCATTCAGTCCTGATATTTTCTCATCTCTTCCTACTTCCTTTAAATTTAAAAAAAAGTTAATAAGAATTTTTAAGTGTTTTTTCTTATTGATCTTGTTTTTAGTACAGCCCCTGATCCTTTCCTTGTTTTTTCGCAGGGAAATGTCGAACGGGCGGTTGGTTCTAAACTTTAGAAATGGCGTGAGTCTAGCACTTGATGAAAAGAGGGTGAGGGATGGAGCACCGATAGAGATTGACTCGGACTTCACACCACGTGGCTTACAATACGAAGAAAATGATTGGATCCCAGATTGATCGAGAAGAACTTCACGACCGGACAGGTGATGAAAATGGGTGGCTCGAGCCACCAATCCAGCAACAAGAAAAGAAAAGCAAATGCAGTGCATGCAACCAGAGAAGATAGGAAAATTAAGTCCGTGGTTGCCACAACAGAGGGTAGGCTTGTCAGCACCGCACCCACAGAAATTCAAGGGGTAAGGAGAGCTACTCTCACTGCTACCCAGCGAAGAAATAAAAATCGTTGCATTCGCAAAATGTTGACAAAGTTAGCAGAAGATCAACATGAACAGACAGTGGATACTGTTAGTGCAAATGCTCCAAGGAGACCAGTTAGTCAGGAACCAAAAAGAAGAAAGTGGATTCCAAGAAGGTCGGAATAGATAAAAGAAAGACCATGAAAAGCAGAAATAGAGTCGGTACCTCGACGCCGAGCATATGAACCAGATTCGAAAAATCTTGTTGCGAAAGCAACCCGGAGGATGTCCCTACAGAGACTATCCCCGAGGAGTCGAGACATGCAGAAGAACGTGTTGGGGTTGAGCCATACATCCCGCAGTATGTTACTAGACACCGAGGACTTCAGATAATCCCAGAATACATGCTGGACAAAATGCAACTAGTTGAGAAGAAAACCTTTGAGTACTTTGAAAGAATTGGAAACAAGAGGGTCAACATCTTGGAAGGCCTCGAGCTACATACAGATGTTTTCTCAGATTATGACCAACAACAAATTGTAGATTACATCCTTGAATTGCAGAAAATGGGTCGAGCTGGCTGCCTGAGAGAAAAGACATATGCAGAACCCTGACGATGGATGCCGGGAAAGGGAAGAGTTACAATCCAATGCGGATGTTGCTACAATTTTGCCACAGACAGAAAAGGAAATCCGCCAGGGATACTCCGTCGCGGTGAGGTGGATCCAATGCCAAGAGTCATCAAGAGAATGGTGAAAAGGATGATAACATGGAGGGTATCGCTGCCTGCAGATTGCATACCCAACAGCTGCATTATCAACATCTACAAGGAAGGCGACTGCATACCTCCACACATAGACCATCATGACTTTGTTAGACCATTTTGCACAGTGTCATTCCTCAGCCAGTGCAACATCATGTTCGGAACTGACCTCCGGATTGTAGGTCCCGGTGAGTTCCGAGGGCCGGTGGAGATACCACTACCGGTAGGTTCCGTCCTGGTGTTAAAAGGAAACGGAGCAGACGTTGCGAAGCATTGCATTACAGGAGTGCCTGTGGAGCGGATCTCAGTTACTTTTATAAGAATGGACGAAAGAAAGATGCCTTACCACTTTCAGCCAGATCCAGAATTAGAGAGTCTCCGGCCCTATGAGCTGTGAGTTACATGGGAATAACACACCTCCAATGCACATCCATGCGGCACTTCTGCCAAGGGTGGCTTGGAAGGTGATGTTATTACCCATGTTTCTTACTATTCAGACATGAATTTTTGACAGACGCTTTTGGATGGATCAACAAGAATCTGACACAATCTGTTTTGGATTTACATGGATTGTATGAGACATAAAATTTCTGAGAAAAATGTCATCATGACTAGATCAAGTTGTATGATGTACTTTCAACAAGTTGGAATGAAAATGACTACGTCATATTTTGCCTTCACCTCTTTTTGTGCAAATTGACTGGGAAACGCCATTAGAGTTGAATGAACTTTGAACGAGGAACAGATAAGAAAAGAAAATAAATGAGAATTTTCCTTAAAAATTCTGAATATTAAAATGAACTTCAAAATTCACATGAACCCTAAATAAACACCAAAAATAAAAAAATGGGATCGTTAAAGGACAAACAAAACGAATCTAAATCTCAAATTGAATTCCGATCTGAATCCTCTGATTCGAACCTTTCAGTTCTTTCCTCAATCAAAATCTGTTTGAAACTCTTTTGAAATTTGAATATTTTCCTCGACTTATTGCTAAGTCAAGTCTTTTCAGCTTGGTACACTTACCAACTCCTTTCAATTCTTTTTCTTCTGTGTCCTAGAGGATCGACTAGTTCTATTGACACGGTGCCACGGACTTTGTTCGATTTGGTTCTAATAGCATGAGACTGGGTCCCTCTTCATACAGATAAATCTTCGAGGCTAGAGCCTAACTTCTAGTCCTCTTTAAAATTTTGAGACTGGTACCTAAATTCCAGTTCTTATTGCGAGGTCGGTACCTAAATTCCGACTCTCATTCGAGATCAATACATGAATTTTGATTCTCTTTCGAATTGATACCTAAATTTCAATTCTAATTTCCGAGACTGGTACCTAAATTCCAGTTCTCTTCCTTCGAGGTCCGTACGTAAATTCTGACTCTCATTCGAGATCGATACCTAAATTTCGATTCTCTTTCGAATTGATACCTAAATTTCAATTCTAAATTTCCGAGACTGGTACCTAAATTCCAGTTCTCTTCCTTCGAGGTCGGTACCTAAATTCCGACTCTCATTCGAGATCGATGCCTAAATTTCGATTCTCTTTCGAATTGATACCTAAATTTCAATTCTAAATTCTGAGACTGGTACCTAAATTCCAGTTCTCTTCCTTCGAGGTCGGTACCTAAATTCCGACTCTCATTCGAGGTCGATAGCTAAATTTTGATTCTCTTTCGAATTGATACCTAAATTACAATTCTAAATTTCTGAGACTGGTACATAAATTCCAGTTCTCTTCCTTAGAGGTTGGTATCTAAACTCCGACTCTCATTCGAGATCGATGCCTAAATTTCGATTCTCTTTCAAACTGATACCTAAATTTCAATTCTAAATTTCCGAGACTGGTACCTAAATTCCAGTTCTCTTCCTTCGAGGTCGGTACCTAAATTCTGACTCTCATCCGAGGTTGATACCTAAATTTCGATTCTCTTTCAGGTTTGATACTTAAATTCCAAATCTCACTCTCTCGAGATCAGTACCTAAATTCTGATTCTCATCCTTTTTCCATCGATACTTAAACTCTGATTCCCACTCCGAGGCTGGTACCTAAATTCCAGTTCTCTTCGCAATCCCGAGGTTGAAACCCATGTTTCAATTCTCATTTCAAATCCAAATTTCAAATTCAAAATCTCCTTAAATCTATTTAAAATTAAACTTCAAATTGAAATTCAAACTCACACATTGAAACTTGAAATTTAAAATTAAACTAAAATCTAAGTTGAATCCCCCAGATCTTGTGCTTTGGAGTTCACCTCCTTTTCCATTCCCTAGCAAGAGTTCAGGAATCTCCAGTCTTGGAAATATACCTAATACTCCCCAGCGGAAATTCTTCTACTTCGTCCTAAGTTTGTCACTTGGAAATCTGTGTTGGTTTTGTTGATCTCTTCGGTCAAAGCTAATACGCGCGGTGTGCTTGCTTAGCACACCACTCCTATTGGGGGTCCATTTGTTGACCTCATGTTTAATGAGGTCTTTTTCTCCTCTCTTTAGTACTTGGGACCTAGCCTTAGGCTTTTCCTTTGACTAATCTTAGAGGACTAGAAGTGGAACCCACCCCTTTAGAAATTCAAACACCTCCTGACTCCCTCCAAACCCCACAAGCTTGATTGTAGACCCCTAATCACCTAGAGGGTTAAAATCAAATGTGGAGGTTTAAAGGATGAGTTCCCTATAGGACTTCTTGGCCTTAGGATTACCCTGGGTGGCCTGGTCTGGTGAGGGTTGACCTGCACATACACTACACGCACACACACGTTCGAAGTCCTAAAACCACACTCTCACCCAACTTGACTTCCTGACTCATATAGGTAATTCACATGGATGGTCCTTAGCCCCTAAGCTCCTGGCCAAGAGGGTTAGGAACAACATAGTGAATGCCTCAAATGAGTCCTCTCATGGCTCATATGGGCTTAATATGGCTTCATGGCTCAACCAAAGTGATCCCATTTCACTCAAATTTGATCAATCTTCATTTTTTCAAAATTTCAATTTTTGACCCAGGGGCCCCGGACCCACCAAACCCACCAAACCTACCAAATGCCCTTGGAGCTGCCCAAAATTTGCAAAATTACCTAAATTACCCAAAATTCCTCAAAATCAGTCCTAAACATTTCCCCCCACTTAAATTGATCATCCATAGCCAAAAATACCAAAAATTCCAAAAGTACCCCCCAATACCCTCTAAATACCCAAAATGCCCTTCTTAGCCCAAAAATCCAAAAATTCCAGAAAATCCCAAATATTCCCAATTTCATTTTGTTCAACTACACCATGGGCCAATTTTGGCAATTTACCTCACTTTTACCAAAACCCCCAATTTGACCCATTTTAAATCCAAGTGAACCCAATGTCAAACCAAACCACCCCAATTGACCTCAATTCTGGTCCAATTCAATTCTAAACTTCAAGTCAACATCCCCAATATCAATTTAGACCAAATCTAATTCAAATTTAATTGACATTTGAGCCCAATTTCAATTTGAGGCCTAAGGCCCAATTTTGGCCCATGACCTAAACCTAGCCCAAACCTAGTCCAATTCAACTCCAATTGGCCCCAAATCTTTTCTAAAGCCTTCCTAACACCCCCATAAACAAAACACTAACTTGATTTGCCCAAAATTTGAACGTAAACTCCACCCAAACCTAACCCAAAACCAAAATCTCTTAAATTGACCTAAGCCCAAACCTAACCTAAATGGGCCCAAATCCCAAAATCAAAGCCCAACCAAAGTCGAAAACTCTTTGTAACACTCCCACAAATATTTCTCAACATTAATTTTACATCAAATCCATTTTTAGCCCAACCTTAACCCAAGTTAGCCCAATTTGGCCCACTTTGGCCCCTTTAACTAAAGACCCCACATTAAACTCAATTCCATTCAAAATCACTTCACACTTGTTCCAAACCACTCATGACACATACCTAAACCAATTGCAACATTTATTTGGCATGATCCCCCACAAAATTTCCATCCACCAATTTATTTTCAAACCTAAAGGCCCACTTTCTTAAACCATTCTAAAAGCCCACTTCCACCAAATCCAAAAGCCCAAAATTCATCCAAAGCCCACATGACATTTCTCTACATCATCCATTCAATTAAAATCATCCCTAAGTCCTAAACCAATGATCAAATAATTCAAATAAAGCTTCATCCAAATTTCCACCAAAAATGCCAAAATTCGTAAGATCCCCTTTTATGAAATTGACCAAACTTTTTTCAAGCCAAATGTGAGCCATTAAGCCATGTACAAGCCACATGGAAGCCACTTTCCACCTCATCAAGCCATTAATGGCAAGAAGAGGGGACCCTTTCCTAATCTTTCACTAAGCATTTTTAACCATACTCATGTCACACTCTAAACCATGCTTAGCCACCTCACCATGGATGGAGACTTCACCACCCCTTCCAAGCTGACCTAAATGATTCCCTCAGCTCAAAATCAGGTCTTAGGGAGGTGCACCAAGCCTATTTCAATGGATTGACCAAACCAAGCCCAAAATACACTCTTCCCCATTCCATTTTAATCAAGCTTTTTACACATGTCAAACTCCAATTGACTTCAACAAATTCAACCCCTGACCCCACTAAGTCAGATGGTGACCCATGCTTGGCCGGCCAGCCACCACAGCCACCGGAAAACACCATGGCCGAGAGCTCCATGTGAGCTAAAAAATTCAATTCTCCCTTGCTGAGCTGTCCCAACCCTAATGGACACCAGAGCTCTTCTTCTTCTCCCCGAGCGGCCGATCTCGGTCTCCGATTGCCCACAGGAAGCCCTCCGGCCATGCCTATTTAAACACCACCACCTCTCGGCCAAACAAGGAGATGAACCAGACCTTAAGAAAACTCTGCCAAAATTGCTCCAGGACCTTCTCCTAACCCAGAGCAGTTGATCCCCAGTGTTCCTTTGTCCTAATCCCCATTAACAGAGCTCAATTTCTGAGTTGAAAATCTACCCAAAAAACATGACACTTCACCACAGTGAGCCAATCTCCAAATTGATTGGTCCTACACCTTCACTAGACTAAGAGGAGAAGTTCCCCAGCAAAAGCTCCCTCACCAGGCCAGCCATTACTTCTAGCCTCCAAGCTTTGTCATCGAGCTTGGTCACTTTCACACCTAGAAAATTCCCCAGAGCCAGAGACTTCATGTGGAGCTTGCCTGGACTCAATCGAAGGTGACACAACTCTCAGATCGAAGCTTCACTTCTCTGAGCAAAGGTATTAACTCACTCTTCCTCCCGAGCTTCCAACAATTCTCCATTTTGTTTAAGTTAATTTTAGAGCCTATAAACCGTATGGATGTGTTCGTCTCTTCAAGACGAATCCATAGAGCATAAGAACACAAAAATCCATTGAGAATCAAGTGAGATCTTAGGGTTTTAGTGTGGACGGTCACAGGTGCACACCAGTAGTAAACGATGACATGGAGCCGTTGGATCGCGCGTTTATCGAGAGGACGGTCGAGATCAAGTCGGACGGCGCGATGGTACATGAACCGCGGGACGCATGGCTACTGACTCAAGTGGCGGCATCAAATGGGAATGCACCGCGTGGGCTTTCGGAGCTGCCGATGTTGTGCTGGCGCCGAGTCAGATAAGTAGATAAATAGGGTTTTTTTGAATTATTTAAATGTCCTAAACTTCAAAAATTCATATCTTTGTACAGAAAAATCACAAAAATAAAATAAAAATACCCACTTGCTCAATGAACAGAGGAGAATAATGTGGAAAAGAAATCAAATTAATTGGATTAGTATTTTATTTTTAATAATTTATTTACTGTTTTTAGTATTTTAATTCTTCATTTGCATAGATAATACACCATGGCATGAGACCATAAGACTTTTGAAGCCTTTGATCTTGGGAACATTCCCTAAATTTTTCAAGGTCAGAGGCCATCTCTGTGAAAAGTTATTGAATTTTCAAGTTTATGTGACTATTTTAGGTATTTTAATTCCAATAATTAGCATATTGTAAAATAAATTCTAGAAAAATTTGGTGATGTTCCTTAGGACCAGGGGACCTTATGAAAAATATATTTTGAGTTAATTCATTCATATTAACCTTAATTGGCCTAAACCCCTAAAACTGAACTTTAATAAATTAGGGTTAACCACACATCAAAAGAACTTGAAAATAATTCTCCACTGATTTTCTGGATCAGAGGAACCTTATATAAAATTTTGAAATCAATTGGACTTGATTAACCCCACCAAATAGATTGATTAAGCCTCATAAGCAAAATGGAACTTTAAAAATTCATAAATCCAAAAATACTTTTCAAAAATTCAGAAAAATGGTTTTGGAGCTTCTCGATATCAGGGGAGTTCAGGAAAATTAAAATTGGAATTTTCTAAAAAAGTTGATTTTTCACAATATTTTAATATTTTAATAATTAAAAAATAATAAAAATCATAAAAATATTAACAATCATAAAATGTCACTTTTTGACTCCTAATCATTTAGGAATAAACCAAATATTTTTCCTAAGTCCCTAGGATAAGATATTGAATTTTAAAGGCTTAATGTAATTTTTAATATTAAAAAATGAATTTTCAACCTCTTTTCACTAAAATAACTCTAATAAATCAAAGAAGATTCAGAAAATTATAAAATTAGTTTCTCTGGACTCCTTGAGGTCAGAGAGATTTAAGAAAAATATAAAATCCATTTTTCAACTTTAATTTTATTTTATAATTAATTAATACTCTAAAAGTCAAAATAATTATAATAAAGAAAATATAATTCAAAAAAACCACCAAAATTGGTCCAAGTGGTCCTCTGGTCATTAGGAATATCTCATAATTTTCTTAAGGACAGAAACCTTTCCTTGGTCATGTTGTTGAATTTTCTTTGAAAACCCTATTTTCTGCTAAAAAATAATTGTATAAATAATTTAAATTTATAAAAATCACATTTTCTCCTCTAATGTCTTAATTGACATGTGAGTGGGGTGACATAAAAATTTCAAATTCATTTGAGCTCAATTTAGTGAGTTATGAAATAAATAAGCTTAAAAGGGCATAAAGGTAATTAAAAATTTTAACCCTTAATTAAAACATTAGGTTTAATCAAAATGGGGGGGGGGGGTAAAATATTTGATTTTAATTTTCTCTTGGATGATTGAAACTTAGGGAAATTAAGGGGTAGAAACCCATTAAGCACTTTGAAAATATCAAAATGAAACTTTAATTAATTAAATAATTTAAATTTTGGAAAGAGTACATTTAAAATTTGGATTATTAAAATAGGGATATTATTAATAGGATATTTATTCTTTAATTTAAAAGTCCCTAAATAAGTCACTTTAATAATACTTAATTCTTAATTAAAAATTAAAATAATAATCCAAATTAATAATTAAAACAAAAATTAAACTAAAATTAAAACTAAAATTAAAACAAATTAAATTAAAATCAAATTAAAATTAAAGTTAAACTAAAACTAACAATTAAAGTTAAAATTAAAATCAAAATTTAAATAAAATTAAATTCAATTAAAATTAAAATTAAAATCAAAATTTAAATTAAATTAAATTCAACTAAAATTAAATTAAATTTAAAATTAAATTAAAATTAAATTAAATTAAAATTAAATTAAAATTAAATTGAATTAATAATTAAAATTAAATTTAAATTAAATTAGATTTAAAATTAAATTAAAATTAAATAAAATTAAATTAAATTAAAATCAAATTGAATTAAAATCATTTAACAACAAACCTAAATGAAATCATTAAGAATTAAATCTAAAATAATTTGAACACTATTCCAAACTTAAAATTATCGATTAAAACCTCATTATTAAATTAAAACACTTTAAACCATTAATTCAAACTTTTAATTAATTATGATTAAAATTCTCGATAAACCAATTTGCCCTTAAAGGCTTAAATTATTATAACTCTTAAATAGAGTATTAAGTCAGATGTCACTTCATTCATCTAAGTTCACTGAGCAAGAAACAAAGTTTAACTAAACTCCTGGATGATTAATTCACTCGTGCAACTAAATTTACTTGGACTCAAAATATTTAGATAGAATCTAAACATAGTATTTAGAATTAAACACATCACAAAAATCATGATAATAATTTTTGAAAATATATTATTTGAGAACATATAATAGTTAAGATTTTCTTCATGCAAACTTAAATTTTCTTATAAATAGAAATGGTACATGGGTGAAAAGAAAAATTCTAAATATAAAATTACTTTTGCACTTTAAGCATTTTTATCTTTTTGAAATTTGCGAGTTCTTCTCAAACTCTCTAATTTCAATGAAACTGTAATATTAAACTTCTTTAACACATATACGGTTTAGAATTTTGCGGGGGTAATAGAATTTTAAAACAAGTATATATAACTATACATTAAAAAAAAACAACTAATATGTACATAGGACATATGCATTCCTGACAAAAAACGAGCAGGTTTACAATTTAAACTAAACGGTTCACAATTACACTTACTATTGCACGGATATACAAACTAAAAATTAAAATGCAAACTACCACCTTAAACACATATTACGAGAAATAAAGCATAGTCCATGATACAATCCATAAAAATAAAAGTTCAACAACTTAAATAAAAACAAACATAAACGCAAACAATACATCACTATCAAATGATCAAGCATCAAAATCCCACACCAATGTCTTCATCCTGCTGATCGAGCGAAGGATTGGTGATGTGGTATATCCCAGGGAACTACACGGAAAAGTCACATACGGCTCTCCTTGGTAGTATCTAACACAGTATGTGTACGCCATCTTAATCTGGTCTGCAGAAGATGCTCACTATCATGATCATGTCTTCGCTCTAGCCCTTCGATCACGTGATAAATCCTTCCCAATATTTCATCTGTTCTCCAAACATTTCCTTTAAGGTCATGTGCCATTCATCTTGAGATCTACTTCAAGGTAGGGAACTAGAGGCGAAGGGTCATAGCTAGTAGAAGGGATATCTCTACTAGTTGAAGGTTCTTTGCTCCTACTCCCTGATCTCCCCTTTCCTCGTAGGGTGCCTCGTCTTTATGTTCCCTTTAGTAAATAGTCTCGTAGGATAAACCGTTCCACTTGACATCTCTCGCTTCTTACCGAAGTTGACAAAGTGCATAAATAAGGCCGGGATACTTTTAATATGCTTGTCTCACTCTTCGTAGTAGTCATAATATTCTTATGGTTATCTTCCACATTAATTCTTATTATTACGAGATACGAAATTGACTTTCTCAGGGCTGCTATGATGGTATGTAGGCAGCGAGTTGAACGGATGAAATAATGTCATGCTGTAGCATTGACATTCATCATAGACGATGGAAAGTTAATCCGTTCATGATTTTTTAATTTTTCAAACTCTTTCATAGGTAAATCAATAACATCATTTAATGGACCTTATTGTTAGAAAGTTTCGAACTACATTGTAGTATGTGAACAGGGAAGCTCGTAAAAAAGGGATTAGTTTGATTAACACTAAATTCAACGAAAATCCTTTACTTGGACAAGCTCATCCTCAGTTTGAGTCGGATTCGAATAAAATTATCTAACAACTTTGACGGCGGCCTTGTTTGTTGTATAGCAGAAATTCTCTAGCTCCTCTCTCTTTGATAATTCATTCCGCCTCTCCTCCAGATTCTCGAAAACTCTATACGGAATACACTTCTTACTTTGAAAGAGTGAAGTGTACCTCGATTGGGCTTTCGCATTAACGAATCAAGTTTCGTCAAATTCAAGTCTTCTCTTTTGTCTTGGAGCCATCGTTTCGATCATCGAATCCTGGTCCAGTAATCTCTAAAATAATAACACGTGGCTTCTAAATGGGGTTTAAAACAATCTAAATTAATTTCCATGAATTCCTTCCAAGTCTTTTTTCTACATTTTTCAAATTTCCCAATTTTCTCCAATGTGGAAGAAATTCATGGTGAAAATAAAAAAATTTTACATAGGTGAAGCCCATACCGAGGAAGATGAAATCCAGTGTTAGAATTTGTTGGAAGTCGCTCAGATCTAAGATCTCTCGAAACCCCAGGTCAGTTTTCGAGTAAAAAGGGGGAAGAGATGACGAATTGTGGCGTTTGACCGGTCAAAATCACGGTAAATAGGTATTTTCGCAGGCGGCCATTGACGAGCTGTCCGGAACGTTGGCGAGCTACATGGAATTAATATCCTATTTTTTCGGGAAAAATCGCGTCGTCGGCGAGATTCTTAAAAATTGAACATTTTGTGATTTTTCATAATTTTAAGCCTCATCGTCATCCGTCGATCCTTTTTATCATTTATTTTAATTAATTTAGTGTTGTATTAACACGAATAAACGTACGGACAACAAACTTCACTTTTATATATTGAATCCAAGTTTTTGCAACACACAATACATAACACACATAAAGTAGGTATTCTTTCAACCTAAATCCATCTATCAGCGTCACAATCCAAGCCACAACATTAGCTCGAAAACAAACATTTTAAACTTAATTTCATATATATTGAGATTAAAGCAAGAAATTTAATAAAACACCTGAATGATCTGGAAGCCGTTATGTGCGCCAAAAACTTGACTCCATTTGGATAAATATATGTCTTTGATGATTTAGATATGAAAATTATGATTTTATAATATGGGATACTACGCAATTATACGTATCGTTTATCGAAATAATATTAAAGAACTTCCCGATTAAACTAGAATGAACCAGGGAAAGTGATATATCTTAAAAGAAATAAGAAAATTATCTTTTTACTTTTTTTAATTGGCTTTTGAAAGTATGTTCTGATTTTGAAATGTTTGATAGTTGATTTTTCTCTTTAAATTTTCTTATAAAATTGAACAAAGAAATTAAAATGATAATAACATTAATAACGGTATGAAAAATACTTATTAAGCAGAATTGGTATGAAAAACACTATTAACTAGAATATCTTTTTCTTTCTTTTTATAAAGTAGTAATAATTATGAAAATATTGTTGTGGAAGTATTTAAATTTGTTGTGAAAAATAGAAGCAAATGTATTCTTTACCACTTACTTGGTTCTATAAAAAACATTGGTTAATTTGAAATTTTATCATTTTGAACGTGATTAGGCGAGAGAAGATGTAACCTCTCACTCTGAAATTTCCTAGTTCCTCCCACACGAGGCTAACTTCTCAAAACAAATTAAAACTTCAAACCAATTAGGGGCTTTTAGCACAATACATAATTATAATTTTACTCCCACTTTTTAAACATCTTACAATATATTACATTCGATTATATGAACTACAATTTTCACCATATAATTGCATGTGATTTTCTTACTAACTTTTATGAGACAATACCGCATTGGATCTTACATAATCACCACAAATTTTACATCTTAACGAGCCAAATTAAGAAGTAAATAAAGTTTATAGAATCGATTTATGTCTTGAAAGCTTTAAACACATATACACTTTCCCTGACAATTCTTCATGAATTGTACTTCTTAATTTAAGAAAGAGAAAGATAAAGTAAACTACTTAGAATGCATTGAGAAAATCCAAAAGCATTGATTTAAAATTAAAAACCATAAGAAAAACAACAAACAAAAATAAGTATTAATTTAAAAAAACTAAATGAAAGAATAAAAGTAAACACTTATCTAAAAATCCTCTTTACAAGACACAGGAAGTTCCTCTGAAACTTTGACTCTTCACTAAACTACTCCTCAGAGCAAGTCTCCAAACTTTGTTGACTCGGAATACGAACTTCGGACTTGATAAAAACTAAGCCAAACTAAAGGAAAGAAAAGTAGTGGAAAGAAGAGCTTGATCTACCATTTTTCTCTTTTCTACTCTCTACTCTACTCTCCTAATTAAAAAAACTAAATAAAAACTCTGTAAATGAAATGGAAGAACCCTTCAAAATGCAAAGGAAGAGCTCCTTCTTTTTTCTAGACTCTCTTTAAATATTAAACGAAAAGGTGCCTTGGTGTCTCTTAAAAGTAACCGTGCCGATTCGATGTATCCACCAAAGAATGCCTTCATTCAAACTTGCCGCCCAAAGGAAGTTATGGAAGTTATCACCAAGAGTTGCATCATCCCCTTTGAATATGGCGCCAGAATTCGAATTAAACTCGAAATGTTGCTTGTGGCGACTAAGTGCGGCCCCGTGACATAGCCTTGATAAATATATTTTCATTTTTTCATTTTTTGCTCAAATTTAATCCAATTTTATCTTTCATCATAATTATATTTTCATCATACCTGCAAAAAAAACACAAAATACCTTCCATTAAAGTACAATGTCATAAAAAATAGGTATAAAAATGTGCATAAAAATTCTTATATTTTAGGTGTATCAAAATCTGAGCTTAAAATGTTACTTGTCCTCAAGTGACAGTTAATCTCATAGAAAAATTTTAACATGCACCTTATGTAATGAGTTTCTTACGAAGATAACAAAATTTTGTTCTAAAAATAGAATAGTCCAATTTAGAAAAAAATTCAGTAATTAAGACCAACTTAAAGTTTAGAAAGTTCTTAAGGAAAAAAAAATGACAAATATAAGTCTCTATTTAATTCAGAAATATTTGTAGATTCTGCAAAATATAGGATTCAAACATCTTATTTTTCTCACGTAAAAATCTTTATTTGAAAATAATTTTACTTACTATATTATAACCTTAAGCTTTAGATTTTCTCTGAACTTATATGTTAAACTTTTAGGTATGGAACCAATTTTTTATTAGGCCCTTAAATCCTCAAGCTTCTCCTCCCTTTTTACATACTGTTTTTCACTTTTTCTTTTTCTTTTTCTTTTTTTTTCTTTTTCTTTTTTTTTCTATGGCAAGGATTACTGTATCTAGATAGGCCTTTAATGATTTTGAATTCCACCCTTCCATTTAAATTAAAGGTAAGATTTATATCTTTCACTTAAAAATCATAATAATAGTATTTGAAAATTATTCCTCAATAAAAGAAATTTAAGCTTTAAAGAATAAAAGTCAAATCTTCTATTTATCTAAAAATATAAAATTTCTTACTAAAGCTAGATAGCTATATCTAACATCTCTTCACTAAGAAAATTTTAACTTTAAGTTTTTCATGATTACTATACATTTTCAACTAAATTTTTTTATTCATTTCTATATTCAAAATTTTTATTCTCATAATTATTCTCAATCAAAAAATAAGATTTATTTTAAGTATTCTTGAGAACAAATAAAATTTTAGGTTCTTGAAAAATTTTTGTTTTGTTTTTTTTTTTAAATTCCCCCCAAAAGTTTAATTTTTAGTTAGGATAAAACATTTAAGCATAAGAAATGATACATGGGTGAGAATTAAAGACTATCCTAAATATGCAAGTATAACAATTTAAACAACAGGTGTAAAATGAAATCAAATTCAATTTTTCAAAACATTTTCTTTTTATAATAAGAAAAGTAAAAATTTCAAAAGACTTCTACAGTAGTGGAGGTTTTCAAAGCAAATACACACCAACTGAAATCACACTGATACTAGATAGCAAATGGTAGTGGTAGATTTTTGTAAAGTTTTTAAGCATGCAATTTCCTAAATAGTACTTTCTATAGTGTTCTCTAATCTCCTAACAATTTTAGAATTAAAGTACACCCTAAAAAAAACTCTAGTACAACATACACATTAAAACATTTACTACCACACACACTACACTCAAAGCAACATATAAAACATCAATCCAACAACAATACATCTGAATATGCATAACAGATAAATAGTACAACTACAATACGCATACTATCGAGTTCACATCACAACACAATCATCAAACAAAATACTAGACAAAGTACACAATAACACAGCACAACAACACAACAATTAAAACAAACAACATACATCTACTCTTCATCCTCATCATCATCATCATCCTGCTCATTCCAATCCCTGGATGGCACATAAGGTATGTAGAATGGATGAGGGGGCATCTCAGCACTCTGATCACCTCTAATCAGTCTATCCAAATAATGCTGATAATTCTCCTCATACTCATCATGTTTTACAATATATCCCCCCACATTATCCATCTTACCATCCATATCTTTCATATGCTCTCGAGTAAGACCCACTTTCTTCAAAAATTTTCTTAATGAACAAGTCTGTGAATCAGTAGATGATGAAGCACGTGAAGTAGTAGCATGAGAAGTAGATGCAGCAGAAGCAGTAGAAGCCCTACCAAATCCTCCTCTCCAGCTAAATTCTAAATGTACATGTTGACCTCATTTTTGATGAGGTCTTCTCTTCTCTCTTTAGTACTTAGGATCTAGCCTTAGGCTTTTCCTTTGACTATCCTAGAGGATTAGAATTGGGACCCACCACTTAGAAATTCAAACCACTTCTTAACTCCCTGCAAACTCTAAAAAATTGATTGTAGACCCCTAATCACCTAGAGGGTTGAAATTAAATGTGGAAGTTTAAAGGATGAGTTCCTATAGGATTCTTTGGCCTTAGGACTGCCTTGGGTAGCCTGGTCGGTGAAGGGGGCTGGCTTACACACACACTACACCTATACACTACACTTTCACACACCTCTTGAAATCACACCCATACCCAATTTGACCTCCTGACTCATGCAAGTAGTTCACATGGATGGTCCTTAACCCCTAAGCCCTTGGCTAAGAGGGTTAGGAACAACATAGTGGATGCCTGTCGGCGTATTTTAATTTTAATTTAAATAAATAATTTGAAAAGTAGTATTTGATTTTGAAAATAATTTTAAATTTGAAAATTTTAAGATATGAAATCAAACTGATCTCACATCCCGAAAAGTTTATAAAAACGAGCATCGCACCACAAACTGTATATCTATCCCGGAGAATAGACACCTTTGCTTGATGATGGGGCTAGATTAAATAAACTAGAAGATTTGTGACGTCCGTTTGGTCTGCGAACCAATTTTATAAGCCGACAAATTCCCCGCTTAATATAAATGAATTAAGCGAGGGTTTATATTACACAGGTTCTTAAAATTCCCTATAAGGGCAAGCCCTATAGTTAATTACATCTTAAGTGACGGGAATCACCTAAGAAAACTCTCGATAATAATCGGTAGTTCTGCTCTCGAGAATTTCGAGGTTTAAGTTTTCGAGGATTGAATTTTGGAATTTCAATAGGGGATGGATCAAATTTGGAACATTTTGTTTAGGGAATTCAAAGGAAGAAAGGTAGGAGAAATCACAGATTCGAAGCGAACTTCGGTAATTTCCCGACTATCCTATTGTTTGGTTTGAATTTAGGAAAGTCCTAATATTTATTTAATGTTTTGATCTTGCCGATTTTAATTAGTTAGGACTTATATTTGTATGATATAATCATACAAATAGCCTCGAAGATGTGAGGGTTTATGTCGTATCAGACGACTACCTTGGAAATCCTAAGACCGGTTAGGGCTTAATTTACATGATATGATCATGCAAATGCCTAACGAAGAGTTGAGGATTTATGTTGCACTAGGCAAACTACCTCAAAGTCCTACGGCTTGGTTATTTAATTCTAAGGAAAGTTTTGCTGAAGTAGACTCAGGTTTTGCTGATGACGATGGTTTTGCTGATGAAGATTCGTCTACGACTGGTGCGATCCCGTGACCGTCCACACTCTAACCCTAAGAACTCACTCGATTCTCAACGGATTTTCATGTTCTTATGCTCTATGGATTCGTCTTGAAGAGACGAACACATCCATATGGTGAACATGCTATGAAATCAAGCCGATCAAAATGGAGAATTGAGCGAAGCTCGGGCGAGAAGAGGGAGTTCATACCTTTGCTCGGAGAAGTGAAGCTTCGATGCGAGAGTTGTGTCACCTTTGATTGGGTCCGAGTAAGCTCCGGATGAAGTCCCTTGGCACAGTGAATTGTCTAGCTATGAAAGTGACCACAGCCGATCACAAAGCTTGGAGGCTGGAGCAAGCTGGGTGGCTTTGGAGATGGGGCTTTCGGTGGGAAACTTCTCCTCTTGGTCCGGTGAAGGTGTAGGACCAATCAATTTGGGGATTGGCTCGCTTGTGAAGAAGTGTCCTGGTTTTTGGGCTAAAGTTTGAGCTCGAAATTGAGCTCGATTGGAGGGAATTGGTGGAATTCGAGTGGGGATCAAGTGCTCTATGTGTGGAGAGTGATGCGAAATGATTTTGGCGAGTTTCCTTAAGGTTTGGTTCAGCACCTCCTTTGGCCGAGAGGGTGAGGGGTTTAAATAGGAGAGGTTGGAGGGCCTCCCGGGGGAGTTGAGGGTCGGGATCGAGTTGCTTAGGTGAGGAGAAGAACAGCTACAATGGCCGTTTGCGGTGAGGCGGCTCGGCGAGGTAGAATTCCAAGCTTGGCCTCTCCCGAGGTTTCGGGCATGGTGTTTTCCGGTGGTCGGGTGGCCGGCCGGCCGGGCATGGGTCACCCTCGAGGTCGGGTGGGTCGGGGCTGGGGCTTGGTGCGAGCGATTGTCGAGTGCCATGTGTAAAGTGGCTGAATTAAAATGGAATGGGGAAGGGGTCATTTTGGCTTCAATTTGGTCAACCCATTGGTTTGGGTTGGGTGCACCTCCCCATGGCCTGATTTTGGGCTGAGAGGATCGGTTGGGTCGGCCGAGAGAGGATGGTGTGGTCTCTATCCATGATGAGGTGGCTAAACATGGTTTAGTGTGTGTCATGGATAAGGTTAAAGAGGCTTAATGAAAGGTTAGGAAAGGAGCCCCTCCTTTTACCATTAATGGCATGGTCACATGCCAAACTTTCATGGCTTCCTATGGCTTGTGAATGGCTCGTGCATGGCTCCATATGGCTTAGGGAAAAGTTTAGTCGATTTCATGAAAATGGGTTTTGTGACTTTTGGCATTTTTGTGAGGGTTGCCATGAGGTTTAATTTTGGAATAATCCAATGATGAATTTAGGATTTAGGGATGATTTCAATTAAAGGGATGATAAGGAGAAATTTCATATGGGCTTTGGGACCAATTTTGGGCCTTTGGATGTGGTAAAAGATGGGCTTTTAAAATGGTTTAAGGAATGGGCGTTTAAGCTTAAAAATGAATTTATGGATGGAAATTTTGTAAAGAGGTTGGGCCAAATAATTGTTGAGTTTGGTTTAGGGATGTGTCATGAGTGGTTTGAAACAAACTTGAGGTGATTTGGGTTTGAATTGGGTTGGATATGGGCCTTTTGGTAAAGAGGCTAAGGTGGGCAAAATGGGCTACCATGGGCCAAAGTTGGGCTAAAGTTGAAATTGATGTAAAATTAATGTTGGGAAATGTTTATGGGAATGTTTCAAAGAGGTTTTGGCTTTGGTTAGGTTTTGATTTTGAGGTTTGGGTCTATTTGGGCTAGGTTTAGGTTTAGGTCGAAATTGGGCCTTTTGATTTTGGGTTGAATTTGAGTGGGGTTTGGGTCTAAATTTTGGGCAAATCATGTTAGTGTTTTCTTTATGGGAATGTTAAGGAAGGTTTAGAAAAGATTTGGGGTTAATTGGAGTTGAATTGGGTGAGTTTGGGCTAAGTTTGGGTCATGGGTTCAAATTGGGCTTTAAGGCCCAAAGTGAAATTGGATCCCAATGTCAATCCAATTGGACTTGGATTTGGTCTAGATTGGTGTTGGGGATGTTGAATTGAAGTTTAGAATTGAATTGGACCAGAATTTAGGTCAATTGGGTAGGTTTGGTTTGACATTGGGTTCATTTTGGGTTAAAATGGGTCAAATTGGGGGTTTTCATAAAACTGGGGTAAATTGACAAAATTGGCCCATGGTGTAGTTGAACAAAATGAAACTGGGAATATTTGGGATTTTCTGGAATTTTCTGGGAATTTTCTGAATTTTTGGATTTTTTGGCTAAGAGGGGTATTTTGGGTGTTTGGAGGGCATTGGGAGGTATTTTTGGAATTTTTGGTATTTTTGGCTATGGATGATCAATTTGATTGGTAAGGAAATGTTTAGGAATGATTTTGGAGAATTTTGGGTAATTTAGGTGATTTTGCAAATTTTGGAGGGTTTCAAGGGTATTGGGTAGGTTAGGCGGGTGTAGGGTCCAGGGGTCGAAAATTGAAAATTTGGAAAATTGAAGATTGGGTGAATGTAAGTGAAATGAAACCATTTTGGTTGAGCCATGAAGCCACATCAAGCCCACATGAGCCATGAAGGGACTCATTTGAGGCATCCACTATGTTGTTCCTAACCTCTTGCCGAGGGCTTAGGGGTTAAGGACCATCCATGTGAACCACTTTGTATGAGTCGGGAGGTCAAATTGGGTATGGGTGGGTTTTAAGAGGTGTATGAAAGTGTAGTGTATAGGTGTAGTGTGTGTGTAAGTCAGCCCCCTTCACCGGACCGAGCCACCGGGCGGTCTTAAGGCCGAAAGAATCCTATAGGAACTCATCCTTTAAACTTCCACATTTAATTTCGACCCTCCAGGTGATTAGGGGTCTACAATCAAGTTTGTGGAGTTTGCGGGGAGTTAAGAAGTGGTTTGAATTTCTAAGTGGTGGGTCCCGATTCTAATCCTCTAGGATAGTCGAAAGGAAAGGCCTGAAGGCTAGATCCTAAGTACTAAAGAGAAGAAGAGAAGACCTCACCAAAAATGAGGTCAACAAATGGACCCCCGATAGGTGTGGTGTGCTAACCAAGCACACCGCGCGTATTGGCGTTGACCGAAAAGATCAACAAAACCAACATAGATGTCCAAGTGACAAACTTAGGACGAAGTAGAAGAGTTTTCACTGGGAGTGTCAAGTATATCTCTAAGACTGGAGATTCCTGAACTCTCGCTGGGGAAGGGAAAATGAGGTGAGTTCCAAATCACATGATCCGGGGGAATTTCGATTTAGATTTTCGTTTCGTTTAAGTTTTGATGTGTAAGTTTAGATTTTGAGTTTTAATTTAGATTGAAGTTTAGTTTAAAATCAATTTGAGGAAATTTGGATTTGAAGTTTAGATTCGAAACGATGTTCCAATCCCGGGATTGTGGAGAAAACTGGAATCGGGGTACCGGCCGCAGAATGAGAATCGGAGTTTAAGTGTTGATTGAAGGGGATGAGAATCAGAATTTAGATACTAATCTCGAAAGTTTAACGAGAGCTGGAATCGGGTTCTAGTCTCGAAGGTTTAAAGAGAACTGGAATGCGGTTCCGATCTCGAAAGGTCTAAAGAGAAATGGAAGCTGGTTCCGATCTCGAAGGTCTAAGAGAAATGGAAGCGGTTCCCAATCTCGAAGGTCTAAAGAGAAATGGAAGCGGTTCCAATCTCGAAGGTTTAAAGAGAAATGGAAGCGGTTCCAATCTCGAAGGTCTAAAGAGAAATGGAAGCTGGTTCCGATCTCGAAAGGTTTAATGAGAATTGGAAACTGGTTCCAATCTCGAAGGTTTAATGAGAATTGGAACGAGATTCCAATCTCGAAAGTTTAATGAGAATTGGAAATGGATTCCAATCTCAAAAATTTAATGAGAATTAGAACGAGGTTCCAATCTCGAAAGTTTAATTAGAATTGGAACGAGGTTCCAATCTCGAAAGTTTAATGAGAATTGGAACGAGGTTCCAATCTCGAAAGTTTAATGAGAATTGGAAATGGATTCCAATCTCGAAAATTTAATGAGAATTGGAACGAGGTTCCAATCTCGAAGGTTTAATGAGAATTGGAACGAGGTTCCAATCTCAAAAGTTTAATGAGAATTGGAAATAGATTCCAATCTCGAAAGTTTAATGAGAATTGGAACGAGGTTCCAATCTCGAAAGTTTAATGAGAATTGGAAAAGGATTCCAATCTCGAAAGTTTAATGAGAATTGGAAATATATTCCAATCTCGAAAGTTTAATGAGAATTGGAACGAGATTCGTTCCAATCTCGAAGGTTTAATGAGAATTGGAAATGGATTCCAATCTCGAAAGTTTAATGAGAATTGGAACGATGTTCCAATCTCGAAAGTCTAATGAGAATTGGAACAAGATTCCAATCTCGAAAGTTTAATGAGAATTGGAACGAGGTTCCAATCTCGAAAGTTTAATGAGAATTGGAAATGGATTCCAATCTCGAAAGTTTAATGAGAATTGGAACGAGATTCCAATCTCGAAAGTTTAATGAGAATTGGAACGAGGTTCCAATCTCGAAAGTTTAATGAGAATTGGAACGAGGTTCCAATCTCGAAGGTTTAATGAGAATTGGAACGAGGTTCCAATCTCGAAAGTTTAATGAGAATTGGAAATGGATTCCAATCTCGAAAGTTTAATGAGAATTGGAACGAGATTCCAATCTCGAAAGTTTAATGAGAATTGGAACGAGGTTCCAATCTCGAAAGTTTAATGAGAATTGGAACGAGGTTCCAATCTCGAAAGTTTAATGAGAATTGGAAATGGATTCCAATCTCGAAAATTTATTGAGAATTGGAACGAGGTTCCAATCTCGAAGGTTTAATGAGAATTGGAACGAGGTTCCAATCTCGAAAGTTTAATGAGAATTGGAACGAGGTTCCAATCTCGAAAGTTTAATGAGAATTGGAACGAGGTTCCAATCTCGAAAGTTTATTTGTGTGAAGAGGTACCCAGTCCCATGTCATCAGAACCAAATCAGACAAAGCTCGTGGCTCCGTGTCAATAGACCTAGTCGATCTCCATACAGGAAGAAAGGTAGGCTACAAAAGTCGAAATGATTTCGATGTGACGAAAAAGGGTTTAGGGTTCTGAAATTGAAGTGTGGGTCTCTTGTGAGGAAGAGTTGTCCCGACAGAGAATTTCAAAGCTTCTTGAAATAAATTTCGATTTGGAGTTTATTTGAAAATGTCTGAAAAGATGAATTTAGAGTGGGATCCGATTTGAGATTCATTTTCATTCTGTTTGCCCTTTAACTTTCCAAAAAAATTTTTTTAGCTGTGTATTTAATGTTCATGTGAATTTTATTTAACGTTCACGTGGATTTTGAAGTTATTATATTTTTTTTATGTTTGGATTTTTAAGGAAAAATAATTCTCACTTATCATTTATATTTTTATTTTCTTCTTTTTTTTATCTTATTTTATTTTTATTATTATTATTTTTTCTTTTCTTTTCTTTGTTCGAAGTTCGTTTAACTTTAATGGCGTTTCCCAGTCAATTTGCACAAAAGAGGTGAAGGCCAAAATTGTGACATGGTCACTTTCATTCCAATCATGTTGAAAATACAACATACAACTCGATCTGGAATACATCTCATACAATCCATGTAGACTCAAAACGGACTATGTATGATCTTTGTCGATCCATCCAAAAAGGTATACGTCGAAAATCCATGTCTGAATAGTGAGGTGCATGGTCAATAACATCACCTTCCAAGCCATCCTTGGCGAGGATGCCGTATGGATGTACATTGGAGGTGTGATATTTCCCATGTAACTCACAGCTCATAAGGTCGGAGGCTCTCTAGCTCCGGTCCGGTCGGAAGTGGTAGGGTGCTTTCACGTCGTCCATTCTTCGAAAGTAGCTGAGATCCGCTTCACTGGCACTCCCGGTATGCGATGTTTAGCGACATCCGCTCCGTTGCCTTTCGGTATCATGACGGAACCTACCGGTAATGGTATCTTTTACGGCCCTCGGAACTCACTCGGGCCTGCTATCCGGAGGTTAGATCCGAACATGATATTACATTCATTCAGAAAAGAAACTGTGCAGAAAGGTCTGACAAAGTCGTGATGATCTATGTGTGGGGGAATGCAGTCACCCTTCTTGTAAATGTTAATGATGCAACTGTTGGGTATGCAATCTGCTGGCGACACCCTCCATGTTATCATTCTTTTTACCATCCTTTTAATGACTAATGGCATTGGATCCACTCGGCCATGACGGAGTATCCCCGGTGGGTTTCCCTTCCCGTCTTCTCGCGAAGTTGTAGCGACATCCACATTGTATTGTAATCCTCCCCTTTCCTGGCATCCATCTCCGGGGTTCTGAGTAAGTGTTTTCTCTTAAGCGACCTGCTCGGCCCATCTTTTTCAAATCCCGGATGCAGTCCACGATTTGTTGTTGTTCGTATTCTGAGAACACGTACGTATGTAACTCGAGCCCTTCAGTATATTGATCCTCCTGCCTACGATTCTCTCGAAGTATTCAAAGTTTTCTTCTCGACATTCCGTATTCTTTCTAGCTCGTATTCCGGAATAATTTGCAAATGGCGAGGCACGGTGACGTACTCGTGGGATATATGGCTCAATCCCTTCACGTTCTCCCGCATACCTCGGCTCCTCGGGGATGATGTCCGTCGGGACATCCTCCGGGGTTGCTCCGCAACAAGGTCATGCATTACTAGTGACTTTATCCGGTGGCGTAGTAGCCTTCTTTCTTCGTTCTTCTTGAGATTTCCCCTGGTTTCTTCGTTATCCTCGGAGCTGGCCTCCTTCCTTCGAGTTCTCGGCGAACCGGTATCCTTGAAGTATATGCACTGGCAGTAGCAACTGCCTCGTCGCGCTGGTCCGCTGCTAATTTAGTTAACATCTTGCGGATACGGCGATTTTTGTTTCTTCGTTGAGTTGCTGTGAGAGTAGCTCTTCGTATTTCCTGAATTCACGTAGGCGCGGCGACGACAAGCCTGCCCTCTGCTCGTAGCGACTACGGACTTGATTCTCTTGTCCTCTTCGGTGTTTGTTTTTCTTTTCTTCTGCTCGGATTGGTGGCTTGGGCCACCCACTTTCATTACTTGTCGGACCGGGCGGTTCCTCTTGGTCGATCGGGACCCGGTCACTTTCCTTGTATTGCGGAGCCCGCCGGTGCGAAGTCCGAGTCAATCTCTATTATCGCTCCATCTTTCACCCTCTTTTCATCGAGTGCAAGGCTTACGCCATTTCTAAAGTTCAGGACCAACCGCCCGTTCGACATTTCCCTGCGAAAAGACAAGGAAAAGGATCAAGGGCTGTACTAAAAACAAGAACATTAAGAAAATGTTTATTAAAGACAATTTTTTTTATTATTATTTTTTAAATTCAACAGGAATGAAGTAGGAAAAGACCAGGAAAGAGATTTTGATTTTGGAAGAGAGAAAACAAGGAAAACTTTATTATCATGCTTTTATTTATTTTAGCACATTTTTTATTATTTTGGGTTCGGACCCAGTCATAAGTAATTACTTCACCCGTGCTTCTAGGGATGAAAAATTCATTCCTTCAAAACATCAGGTAGCGTAATACTTTTTCAAGTATCGTCCATTGCTCGGAAGCATATGTCGTTCTCCTTGGCAGTTCACTAGCTGGTAGGAGCCTCCTGAGTAGACTGCCTCAACTACAAACGGTCCCTCCCAAGTGGGTTCAAATTTTCCTCCTATTCTTGCACACCGCAAGATAGGTGGAAAATTTGAAGGTTCTTGGGCGGACCAGTTTGTCATGGGCTTGAACCATCTTAGCTTGGTATAGTTCTAAATTCTGCTGCGCTGCAAGTCTTTTCCCTTCCAGGCTTTCCAATTCTTCTAGTCGCAATTTGGCATTCTCTTCTATCGTGATCTTGTTTGCAACTGCAATTCTGAGTGAAGGAAGCTGGACCTCTAAGGGTAACACTGCCTCGGACCCATACACCAGAGCGTAAGGTGTAGTTTGAGTAGGAGTTCTGAAGGTTGTCCGGTAGGCCCATAAGGCTTCTAATAACTTCTCGTGCCAATTTCTCTTATTGTCGTCTAAAGTCTTCTTTAAAATTTGAACGAGAGTTTTATTAAAAGCCTCAGTAAGGCCGTTTGCTCTTGGGTAGTAAATTGTTGAATATCGCCAGTCGATTCCGTGTCTCCTGACAAAATTGTTGATTTGCGTGCTTCGAATGTCGACCCATTATCCGAGATGATCCTGCGCGGCACTCCGAAACGGTAGACAACTTGGTTCTTGAAAAATTGTAGCACGTGATGTGCTTTCACTTCTCTAAGTGGAACCGCCTCCGCCCACTTGGAAAAGTAATCTGTAGCCGCAAGAATGAAGCGATGTCCTTTTGAAGATGGTGGTTCTATTGGACCCACTATATCCGTGCCCCAACATTCAAATGGCCACGATGCAATTGTCGGATGTAGCACATTTGGGGGTTGGTGTAGAACCACTCCGTGCACTTGGCACTGGTGACAGCTCTTGGCGATTTTCATGCAGTCGGTCATTATCGAGGGCCAGTAGTACCCTAGTCTTTTAATTTTCATTTTCATCTTTGGACCCGACTGGTGAGCACCACAGAGTCCTGAATGCACCTCTTTAACAATTTCACGGGCCTCGGACCCGGTTAGGCATCTTAGCCACATTTGATCAAAAGACCTTCTGTATAATGTGTTGTTTTTTAATGCGTAGGACAGAGTTCTTTTCTTGATCTGGTGGGCTAACGACCTATCGTCTGGTAGTTTTCCTGTTTGCAGGTAGTCTATTAATGGTTGTCGCCAATCTTTCGTGTTTTCTGTCACTGCTGCGATTGATCCTTTTTCCTTTTCTGATTTGTGTATTGTGTCTATGTCGAGCTGTGATAGGACCTGACGTCCGCGAACCGACACTTCCACTGATTCATCTTGCAAACAGGAAAATTCTTTTGCGAGACGGGCTAACGCATCCGCTAAAGCGTTCTCTTTTACGGGAATTTTGTAGATTGTCACATTCGGAATCTGTTCCAACAATTTGTATGGCATACTCGGAAGTATTGCTCGAGTCTTGGTTTTAAAATTCTGTATTGTCCGGCGATCTGTTGAATGATTAACTGCGAATCCCCGTAGATGTTGATGTCTGTTATACCCATTTGAATAGTTAATTCCAGTCCCGTTATGAGGGCTTCGTATTCTGCTTCGTTATTTGTACACGGCTCTGTTAAGTGGTAGGAATATCTTAACATCCCCCGCTCCGGTGTTATAAATATTAGTCCGATCCCTGCCTTACCGGGCACTATCACTTGCGATTCTTCGTCTTTGTGTGCTGAAGATGCTCCATCGAAATATAATTCCCAACGTCGATCATCAGGGTCTTCTAGGTTCATTATTTGTTCATCTGGCAAGTCGTCATTAAGAGGAGATTCTGCCGGCAAAGGGTGTGCTTGCGAGGAAGTCTGCTAAGACTTGTCCCTTTACGGCACGAAGAGGCACGAAAGTTATATCGAATTGCAATAATATCATTGACCATCCGGCAAGTCCGCTCGGAAAGCGTTGGACGGGTCATCGAAGTAATAAAAAAAGCGTCTTTAATAAACATTTTCTTAATGTTCTTGTTCTTAGTACAGCCCCGATCCTTTTCCTTGTCTTTTCGCAGGGAAATGTCGAACGGGCGGTTGGTCCTGAACTTTAGAAATGGCGGAAGCCTTGCACTCGACGAAAAGAGGGTGAAAGATGGAGCGATAATAGAGATTGACTCAGACTTCGCACCAGAGGGCCCGCAATACGAGGAAAGTGACTGGGTCCCGATTGACCGAGAGGAACTGCCTAGTCAGACAGTAATGAAAGTGGGTAGCCCAAGCCACCAATCTGCGGCAACGAAAAGAAAAACGGACACGAAGGAGACAAGAGAATCAAGTACGTAGTCGCTACGGCGGAGGGCGAAGCTTGTCAGCGCCGCACCCACAGAAACTCAGGAAATACGAAGAGCTACTCTCACAGCAACTCAACGAAGAAATAAAAATCGCCGTATCCGCAAGATGTTAACTAAATTAGCGGCGGACCAGCGCGACGAGGCAGTTGCTACTGCCAGTAGATATACTTCAAGGATACCGGTTCGCGAGGAACCTGAAGGAAGGAAGCCGGCTCCGGGATGACGGAAGAAACCGGAGAAATCTCAAGAAGAACGGAAGAAAGAAGGCTACTACGCCCCCGAATAAAGTCACCGGTAATGCATGACCTTGTTGCGGAAGCAGCCCGGAGGATGTCCCGACGGACATCATCCCCGAGGAGCCGAGGTATGCGAGGAGAACGTGAAGGGATCGAGCCATATATCCCACAGTACGTCACCAGGCCTCGCCATTTGCAAATTATCCCAGAATACGAGCTAGAAAGAATACAGAATATCCAGAAGAAAACATTTGAATACTTCGAGAGAATCAGAGGCAGGAGGATCAATATACTAGAAGGGCTCGAGTTACATACAGACGTGTTCTCAGAATACGAACAACAACAAATCGTGGACTGCATCCGGGATTTGAAAAAGATGGGCCGAGCAGGCCGCTGAGAGAAAACACTTACTCGGAACCCGGAGATGGATGCCGGGGAAAGGGAGAATTACAATACAATGTGGATGCTTGCTACAACTTCGCGAGAAGACGGAAGGAAACCCACCGGGGATACTCCGTCATGGCCGGAGTGGATCCAATGCCATTAGTCATTAAAAGGATGGTAAAAAGAATGATAACATGGAGGGTACTGTCGACGGTGCATACCCGCACGGTTGCATCATTAACATTTACAAGAAGGGTGACCGCATTCCCCACACATAGATCATCACGACTTTGTCGGACCTTTCGCACGGTTTCTTTTACGAATGAGTGTAATATCATGTTCGGATCCGACCTTCGGATAGCGAGCCCGAGTGAGTTCCGAGGGCCGATAAAGATAACATTACCGGTAGGTTCCGTCATGATGCCGAAGGGCCGACGGAGCGGATGTCGCTAAACATTGCATACCGGGAGTGCGGTGAAGCGGATCTCGGTTACTTTCGGAAGGATGGACGACAGAAAGCACCTTACCACTTCCGACCGGGACCGGAGCTAGAGAGCCTCCGACCTTACGAGCTCGTGAGTTACATGGAAAATATCACACCTCCAACGTACATCCATACGGCATCCTCGCCGAGGATGGCTTGGAAGGTGATGTTATTGACCATGTACCTCACTATTCGGATATGGATTTTTGACGGATACCTTTTTGGATAGATCGACAAAGATCATACATAGTCGTTTTGAGTCCATATGGATTGTATGAGATGTATTCCGGATCGAGTTGTATGATGTATCTTGACATGATTGGAATGAAAGTGACCATGTCACAATTTTGGCCTTCACCTCTTTTGTGCAAATTAATTGGGAAACGCCATTAAAGTTAAACGAACTTCGAACAAAGAACGAAAAGAAAAAAATAATAATAAAAAAAATAATAATAAAAATAAAAAAAATATATATAAAAATATAAATAATAAATGAGAATTATTTTTTTCCTTAAAAATCCGAACATAAAAATAACTTCAAAATCCACGTGAACGTTAAATAAAATTCACATGAACATTAAGTACACGGCTAAAAAACTTTGAAAGTTAAAGGACAAACGAATGAAAATGAATCTCAAATCGAATCCCACTCTAAATTCATCTTTTCAAACATTTCAAATCAACTCCAAATCGAAATTTATTTCAAGAAGCTTTGAAATTCTCTGTCGGGACAACTCTTCCTCACAAGTGACCCACACTTCAATTTCAGAACCCTAAACCTTTTTTCGTCACATCGAAATCATTTCGACTTTTGTGGCCTACCTTTCTTCCTGTATGGAGATCGACTAGGTCTATTGACACGGAGCCACGAGCTTTGTCTGATTTGGTTCTGATGACATGGGACTGGGTCCCTCTTCACACAAATAAACTTTCGAGATTGGAATCCATTTCCAATTCTCATTAGACTTTCGAGATTGGAATCCTTTTCCAATTCTCATTAAACTTCCGAGATTGGAATCCATTTCCAATTCTCATTAAACTCCCGAGATTGGAATCCATTTCCAATTCTCATTAAACTTCCGAGATTGGAATCCATTTCAATTCTCATTAAACTTTCGAGATTGGAACCTCGTTCCAATTCTCATTAAACTCCGAGATTGGAATCCATTCCAATTCTCATTAAAATTTCGAGATTGGAATCCATTTCCAATTCTCATTAAACTTTCGAGATTGGAATCCAATTCCAATTCTCATTAAACTTCCGAGATTGGAATCCAATTCCAATTCTCATTAAACTTTCGAGATTGGAACCTCGTTCCAATTCTCATTAAACTTCCGAGATTGGAATCAATTCGATTCTCATTAAACTTCCGAGATTGGAATCCATTTCCAATTCTCATTAAACCTTTGAGATTGGAACCTCGTTCCAATTCTCATTAAACTTCCGAGATTGGAATCCATTTCCAATTCTCATTAAACTTTCGAGATTGGAACCTCGTTCCAATTCTCATTAAACTTCTGAGATTGGAATCCATTTCCAATTCTCATTAAACCTTTAAGATTGGAACCTCGTTCCAATTCTTCATTAAACTTCCGAGATTGGAATCCATTTCCAATTCTCATTAAACTTTCGAGATTGGAACCTCGTTCCAATTCTCATTAAACTTCCGCGATTGCAATCCATTTCCAATTCTCATTAAACTTTCGAGATTGGAATCCATTTCCAATTCTCATTAAACTTTCGAGATTGGAATCCATTTCCAATTCTCATTAGACTTTCGAGATTGGAATCCTTTTCCAATTCTCATTAAACTTCGAGATTGGAATCCATTTCCAATTCTCATTAAGCTTTCGAGATTGGAACCTCGTTCCAATTCTCATTAAACCTTCGAGATTGGAACCGGTTCCATTTCTCTTTAAACCTTCGAGATTGGAACCGGTTCCATTTCTCTTTAGACACCGTGAGATTGGAACCGGTTCCATTTCTATTTAGACCTTTGAGATTGGAACCGGTTTCCATTTCTCTTTAGACCTTTGAGATTGGAACAGTTTCCATTTCTCTTTAGACCTTTGAGATTGGAACCGGTTTCCATTCCTCTTTAGACCTTTGAGATTGGAACCGTTTCCATTCCTCTTTAGACCTTTGAGATTGGAACCGGTTCCATTTCTCTTTAGACCTTTGAGATTGGAACCGGTTTCCATTTCTCTTTAGACCTTCGAGATTGGAACCGGTTTCCAATTCTCTTTAGAACTTCCGGATTGGAACCGGTTCCATTTCTCTTTAGACCTTTGAGATTGGAACCGGCTTCCATTTCTCTTTAGACCTTCGAGATTGGAACCGGTTTCCATTTCTCTTTAGAACTTCGAGATTGGAACCGGTTTTCATTTCTCTTTAGACCTTCGAGATTGGAACCGGTTTCCATTTCTCTTTAGACCTTCGAGATTGGAACCGGTTTCCATTTCTCTTTAGACCTTCGAGATTGGAACCGGTTCCATTTCTCTTTAGACCTTCGAGATTGGAACCGGTTCCATTTCTCTTTAGACCTTCGAGATTGGAACCAGTTTCCATTTCTCTTTAGACCTTCGAGATTGGAACCGGTTTCCATTTCTCTTTAGACCTTTGAGATTGGAACCAGTTTCCATTTCTCTTTAGACCTTCGAGATTGGAACCAGTTTCCATTTCTCTTTAGACCTTCGAGATTGGAACCAGTTTCCAATTCTCATTAAACCTTTGAGATTGGAACCAGTTTCCATTTCTCTTTAGACCTTCGAGATTGGAACCAGTTTCCATTTCTCTTTAGACCTTTGAGATTGGAACCAGTTTCCATTTCTCTTTAAACCTTTGAGATTGGAACCAGTTTCCATTTCTCTTTAAACCTCCGAGACTGGAACCAGATTCCAGTTCTCTTTAAACCTCCGAGACTAGAACCCGATTCCGAGTTCTCTTTAAACTTTCGAGGTACGTACCTAAATTCCGATTCTCATCCCCTTCGATCAACACTTAAACTCCGATTCTCATTCTCAGGTCGGTACCCCGATTCCGGTTTTCTCCACGATCCGGGATTGGAACCTCGTTTTGAATCCGAACTTCAAATCCAAATTTTCTCAAATTGATTTTAAACCAAACTTCAATCTAAATTGAAACTCAAAATCTAAACTTACACATCAAAACTTAAACTAAAACAAAACGAAAATCTAAATCGAAATTCCCCCAGATCATATGATTTGGGACTCACCTCCTTTTCCTTTCCCCAGCGAGAGTTCAGGAATCTCCAGTCTCAGAGATATACTTGACACTCCCCAGCGGAAACTCTTCTACTTCGTCCTAAGTTTGTCACTTGGACATCTATGTTGGTTTTGTTGATCTTTTCGGTCAACGCCAATACGCGCGGTGTGCTTGGTTAGCACACCACACCTATTGGGGGTCCATTTGTTGACCTCATTTTTGATGAGGTCTTCTCTTCTCTCTTTAGTACTTAGGATCTAGCCTTAGGCTTTTCCTTTGAATATCCTAGAGGATTAGAATTGGGACCCACCACTTAGAAATTCAAACCACTTCTTAACTCCCTGCAAACTCCACAAAATTGATTGTAGACCCCTAATCACCTAGAGGGTTGAAATTAAATGTGGAAGTTTAAAGGATGAGTTCCTATAGGATTCTTTGGCCTTAGGACTGCCCTGGGTAGCCTGGTCTGGTGAAGGGGGCTGGCTTACACACACACTACACCTATACACTACACTTTCACACACCTCTTGAAACCACACCCATACCCAATTTGACCTCCTGACTCATGCAAGTAGTTCACATGGATGGTCCTTAACCCCTAAGCCCTTGGCTAAGAGGGTTAGGAACAACATAGTGGATGCCTCAAATGAGTCCCTTCATGGCTCATGTGGGCTTGATATGTCTTCATGGCTCAACCAAAATGATTTCATTCCACTTACATTTACCCAAGCTTCAATTTTCCAAATTTTCAATTTTTGACCCCCGGGACCCTACACCCGCCTAGCCTACCCAAAACCCTTGAAACCCCCCAAAATTTCCAAATCACCCAAAATTCCTCAAAATCAATCCTAAACATTCCCACATTACTCAAATTGATCATCCATACCCAAAAATACCAAAATTCCAAAAAAACCTCCCAATACCCTCCAAATACCCAAAATGCTCCTCTTAGCCAAAAAATCCAAAAATTCAGAAAATTCCCAGAAAATTCCAGAAAATCCCAAATATTCCCAATTTCATTTTGTTCAACTACACCATGGGCCAATTTTGTCAATTTACCCCACTTTTATCAAAACCCCCAATTTGACCCATTTTAACCCAAAGTGAACCCAATGTCAAACCAAACCTATCCAATTGACCCAAATTCTGGTCCAATTCAATTCTAAACTTCAATTCAACATCCCCAACACCAATCTAGACCAAATCCATGCCCAATTTGATTGGCATTGGGATCCAATTTCACTTTTGGCCTTAAAGCCCAATTTGGACCCATGACCCAAACTTAGCCCAAACTCACCCAATTCAACTCCAATTAACCCCAAATCTTTTCTAAACCTTCCTTAACATCCCCATAAACAAAACACTAACATGATTTACCCAAGATTTTCACCCAAACCCTATTCAAATTCAACCCTAAACCGAAATTCCTTAAATGGGCCTACACCCAAACCCAACCCAAATAGGCCCAAGTCCCAAAATCCAAACCCAACCAAAAAATTGAAACTTCTTTAAAACAGCCCCACAAACCCTTCTCAACATTAATTTTACATCAATTTCAACTTCAGCCCAACTTTGGCCCATGGTAGCCCATTTTGGCCCACCTTAGCCTCTTTACCAAAAAGCCCAAATTCAACCCAATCCAAACCCAAATCACCCCACACTTGTTTCAAACCACTCATGACACATCCCTAAACCAAACTCAACAATTATTTGGCCCAACCTCTTTACAAAATTCCCATCCATAAATTCATTTTTAAACTTAAAGGCCCATTCCTTAAACCATTTTAAAAGCCCATTTTTTTACCACATCCAAAGGCCCAAAATTGGTCCCAAAGCCCATATGACATTTCCCCTCATCATACTTTCAATTAAACTCAATACCTAAGTCCTAAATTCATCATCAAATCATCCCAAATCAAGCCTTATCCAAGTTCTCATTAAATTATCAAAAGAATCCCAAAACCCATTTTCATGAAATTGACTAAACCTTTCCCCGAAGCCGAAGGTGAGCCATGGAGCCATGCATGAGCCACATGTGAGCCATGAGAGCCTTGGACACTCCACCATGCCATATTGGGTAAGAAGAGGGAGGGCTTTCCTTAATCCCTAAAGCTCATTAGCCTTAATCATGATTCACCTAAACTTAAATTTAATCCAAATATATTTGGATGGAGACTTCTCCATGCCGAACCAGTGATCCCTTTGATCCCCCACAGCACCCAAAGCCACCTTGAAGGGTGCACCAAGCCTAAATGGGTGAATTGACCCATTTAGACTCAAAACTAGCCATGCCCCATTCTACTTTGGATCAAAGCCTTTACACATGGCAATTGCCGATTGCTTGCACCAAGTCCAGCTACGACCCACCGACCTTGAGGGTGACCCATGCACGGCCGGCCGGCCACCCGGTCAGTCAGGAAAACACCATGCCCGAGACCTTGGGAGTGGCCAAGCTTTGGAATTCTACCTTGCTAAGCTGCCCCATGCCCAATGGCCACCATGGCTGTTCTTCTCCTCACCTAAGCGGCCGATCCCGGCCCTCAGCTCCCCACGGAGGCCCTCCAGCCTCTCCTATTTAAACCCCTCACCCTCTCGGCCAAAGGAGGTGTTGAACCGGACCATACCAAAACTGCGCCAAAATCACTCCTCACTCCCCTCCGGACTTAGAGCAATTGATCCCCATCTGTTCTCCCTGCTCTAATCCCCGATTGATTGAGCTCGATTTTGGAGCTCGATTCTCGAGCCGAACGAGGACACTCCGAATCCTTCACCAAAATCAAATTAAACTCACCTACACCTTCACCGAGCCAAGAGAAGAAGTTTTCCGAGTGAAAGCCCCCTCTCCGGGCCACCCGGTTGTTCCGGACTCCAAAGGTTGTGATCGGCTCGGTGGAAATCATACCTAGACAATTCACCGAAGCCAAGGGACTTCATCCGGAGCTTGCTTGGACCCAATCGAACGTGACACAACCCTCGGATCGAAGCTTCACTTCTCCGAGCAAAGGTATGAACTCCCTCTTCCGCCCGAGCTTCGGTCGATTCTCCATTTTGATTGGCTTGATTTCATAGCATGTTCACCGTATGGATGTGTTCGTCTCTTCAAGACGAATCCATAGAGCATAAGAACACGAAAATCCGTTGAGAATCGAGTGAGTTCTTAGGGTTAGAGTGTGGACGGTCACGGGATCGCACTAGTCGTAGACGATGACCAGGAACCGTCGGATCGCGCGTGTATCGGATGGACGGCTTGGATTGCGTCGGACCGGTAGATGGTACGTGAACCGCGGGGCCCCGGACAGCCGAGTCAGATGGCGGCGCCGAACCAGGGAGCGACGCGTGTCGATTCGGAGCCGCCGAGGTTGTGTCAGCGCCGACGTGGATAAGTAGGAAAATAGGTTATTTTCTTATTTATTTAATCCCCTAAACTTCAAAAATACATATCTTTGTGTAGAAAAATCACAAAAATAAAATAAAAATACCCTCTTGCTCCGTGAACAGAGGAGAATAATGTGGAAAAGAAATTAATTAATTTTGTCTAGTACTTTATTTTTAAATAATTATTTACTCCCTGCATTGTTTTAATTCTCCATGCATTCATACAATTCACCATGGCATGAGACCATAGGAGCTTTTGAAGCCTCCGAACTTGGGAACATTCCTTGAATTTTCCAAGGTCGGAGGCCATCTCTGTGAAAAGTTATTGATTTTTCAAATGCATGTTGCTGTTTTGAGTATTTTAATTCCAAAAATTAGCATGTTGTGAAATAAATTCTAGGAAAATTTGGTCATGTTCCTTATGAGCAGAGAACCCAAGGAAAAATAGGACTTAAGTTAATTCACTCAGATTAACCCTAATTGGCCTAAATACCCAAAATTGAACTTTAATTAATTAGAGTTAACCATAGATCAAATTGACTTGAAATCAATTCTCCACTGACCTTTAGGATCAGAGGAATCCACCATAAAAATTTCAAGTCAATTGGACTTGGTTAGCCCCATCAAATGGGTTGATTAAGCCACTTAGCCAAAATTAAACTTTAAAATTTCATAACTTTCAAAATACTTTTCAAAAATTCACCAAATTGGTTTTGAAGCCTCTCTGATATCAGGGGAATTCAAGAAAATTAAAATTACAATTTTCTAAAAAGTTGATTTTTTATCATTATTTTAATATTTTAATAATTAAAAAATAATAAAAATTACAAAAATAATAAAATTCACCAAAATGTCACATTTTGAATTCTAACAACTTAGGAACAAACCCCATATTTTTCTTATGTCTCTAGGTTGAGATATTAAATTTTAAAGCCTTGGGGTAATTTTTAAAATTAAAAAATACATTTTCTAGCATTTCCACTAAAATAATTCCAATAAATTAAGGAAAAATCAACAAATTATAAAAATTGATTCTCTGATTTCCTTGATATCAGAGAGATTTTTGAAAAATATAAAATTTATTTTTCAAACTTTATTTTATTTTTAAATTAATTAATACTCCAAAATTCAAAATAATTATAATAAAAATAATATAATTCAAAAAATCACTAAACTTGGTCCAAGTGGTCCTCTGGTCATTAGGAATGTACCATAATTTTCTTAAGGACAGAAACTTTTCCTTGAGTCATATTATTAAATTTTCCTTGGAAATCCTTATTTTCCACCAAAAATAATTACATAAATAAATTAAATACGAGAAAAATCACATTTTCTCCTCTAATGTCTTTATTGACATATGAGTGAAGTCACATAAAAATTTCAAATTCATTTGAGCTCAATTTAGTGAGTTATGAAATTATTAAGCTTGAAGGGCAAAATGGTAATTAAAATTTTAACCCTTAATTAAAACTTTAGGCTTAATAAAATGAAAGAGTAAAATATTTGATCTTAATCTGATTTGGATGATTGAAATTTAAATAATTAAAGGGTAGGAACCTATTAAACAATTCAAAATAATTGAAATGAACTTTAATTAAAATAATTAATTAAATTTGGGAAGAATAATAAATTTTGAATTATTAAAATAGGGATGTCATTAGGAAGAGATTTATTCTTTAATTTAAGAATCCCTAAATTAATCATCTCAATAATATTTAATTCCTAATTAAAATGATAATTCAAACTTAAGATTTAAAATGCTAAAAGACTTAATCATTAAATTAAATTAAAGTTAAATTATTTAAATCGAACCCTTTTAAAATAAAATATTAAATTAAAATTAAAAAATTAAATTAAATTAAATTGAAACATATTAAATTAAATTAAATTAAAACACATTAAATTAAATTAAATTAAATTAAATTAAAATTTAAATTAAATTAAATTAAATTAAATTAAATTAAATTAAATTAAATTAAATTAAATTAAATTAAATCAAATTAAATTAAATTAAATTAAATCATATTATATTAAATTAACTTAAATTAAATTAAATTAAACCACATTAAATTAAATTACATCAAATTAAATTAAATTAAGTATAACATCACCTAAGACATAAAGGATTCGATAATAAATCTAAAACAACTTGAACACTATTCCGAACTTAAATCCATTAGCTCGAAATTAAATCATGAACCACTTGAACATCCATTTGCCCTCGAAAGCTTTTGTTGTCATAACTCCTAAACGGAGCATTAAGTGAAGTGTTACTTTACTTATAGGATATTCAGAATGTCCTAGTTCATCGAGCGAGATAACAAAACTTAAACTCCCGGACGATTAATTCATTTGTATAATTAAATTCTCTTGGACTTAAAATAATCCTAGAAATGTTGAAAAGATGTTTAAGACTCGTCTTAAGCACTTCCTCGATATGATAGGATATTTATAAGAACAATCGAACTTAGTTGTTCTTTGATGAAGAAAATCGTCCTCAAACCAAAATGCAAGAACCTAGAGGTCATAGGAGATGACTAGCTATAGGATTAGGAACTTGGTAGAAAACCATAACCCTTCCCTTAGCTTTACCTAGGAATCTTCTTTAAATGCTTAAATATTCTAATTGTGTTTTAAGTGCAGCTTGGGATGATGGGAAGACCCTCCAGGTACGCTTTTATTTTATTGCAATTTATCTTACTGCAATTCATTTATTCGTGTTGCACTTTACCTTTCTTGCATGATAAACAACAGTTGCATGAAAACCTACACCTTTAGGACAGAAACCAAAACTGAAACCCATAACTAAATTAAAAGATACTACAAGATAAAATTCACCGCCACAACATTCAAAATATAAAACAACTCAAAATTTAATCACAAACAGAACAACAAAACTACAACTACAACTAAATTAAAACGTCTCATTGAATGATCGAGAATACCTCGGATGATGTAACCCACGTGTTGCTAACGGGATTTCCACGGTCTAAATGAAAGTGCGGAACTCATTTAGTTGAGTTTAGCAAATTCATCCGGACTAAGTGAATTCGATGAAAATAACGATGCTGGGATGACGGAACCGTGGGATCTTAATCGGTTTCGTTTAATCAACTTTAAGACTTGTTTTAATTAAAACATTAAAGACACATAGAAATTAAGACTTTCTATAAAACCAAACACTTCCCTCATCTCTTGATTTATCACCTTCTACAACTAAACCTCTGCAACAACAAGGAGCTTGGAGCTTAATGGGCAGCACGACCATCGTCATCGGCAAAACATGAATGCGCTCGACAAAACTTTTCTTTAGTTTAAACAATCAACTCATAGGACTTCGAGGTAGTTTGCACAGTGCAACATAAAACCTCGACCTTCTTGTTAGGCATTTGCTTTGCAAATTAAGTCCTAATCGACCTTAGGGTTCCGAGGTAGTCGTCCGATACGACATAAACCCTCACATCTTCGAGGCTATTTGTATGATTTTATCATATAAATATAAGTCCTAACTAATTAAAATTGGCAAGATCAAAACATTAAATAAACATTAGGACCTTCCTAAATTCAAGACAAACAATAGGATAGTCGGGAAATTACCGAAGTTCGCTTCGAATTTGTGATTTCTCCAACCTTTCTTCCTTTGAATTCCCAAAACGAAATGTTCCAAATTTGATCCATCCCCTATTGAAATTCCAAAATCCAATCCCTTGAAAACTTAAACTTTGAAATTCTTGAGAGCGAAGCTGCGATTATTATCGAGAGTTTTCTTAGGTGATTCCCGTCACTTAAGATGTAATTAACTATAGGGGCTTGCCCTTATAGAGAATTTTAAGAACCCGAGTAATATAAACCCTGTTTAATGTTTTCATATTAAGCGGGGAATTTGTCGGCTTATAAAATTGGTTCGCGGACCAAGCGGATGTCACAAATCTTCTAGTTTACTTAATCGAGCCCCATCATCAAGCAATGTGTCCATTCTTCGGGATAGATACATGGTTTGTAATGCGGTGCTCGTTTATATAAACTATTCGGGATGTGAGATCAGTTTGATTTCATATCTTAAAATTTTCAAATTTAAAATTATTTTCAAAATCAAGTATTACTTTTCAAATTATTTATTTAAATTAAATTAAAATTCGCCGACAATTTACGTAGGCGACCCCCTTTCCAAATAAAACACCGAAACCTAAAAATAAGCAGTACAATTTACGGCGACTCCTGGGGATAATTCCTCTCTCCATTTGTAATCGAATAGTTACGCTTTCAAAAATCGATAGTGTATCCATGTCCACTAATGGATCGAACTACCCTTCTTTCCGTTGGAATACTATGTTCATTTCTACCTTGGATGAGTATAGCTAACATTCTCTCGGATCTAGGAGCCACTGTTTAGACACCCCTAAACAGAGAGGTTCCGAGATCCTTTTGCCTCCTTTGTGAGGCGGGGTGGACCCCCAATAGGTGTTAGTTTAAGAGTAATCCTTCGAGTCGAGAAGTCTTGCATAAGACTTTCTTTTCCTTTCCAACTCTGAATCAAATTCATTACCTTCTCTACACCTTTGAACATTCCGTTCTAAATAAACAAACCCTCTAATGAATGACTCTTTTAATAAATATACATGAACAAGAATGTGTTCGGACTCTTTTCGATTCCTTTCTTTTCGTCTGATGAGAAGAAGCATAACTTGGGACTGACAATCGAGAATCTACCTTGCGAGAATGGAAGCCCCAAAGCCGATTTTCTCCTTCTCCGATGGATTTGGACTTGTCATTTACAAGGATGAGCTGCCCGACAATGGGATCATCCGGTTTGGACGAGGATTCGAAAACACAAATGTCGAGATCGCTGACATTACTCTCTTCGCACGATGGACAAAGTGTCGAAGCGAGAAACCCATGATTGAGTTCGATCTTAAGTCGACTCGAGAGTTTCCTCCTCTGCAAAGGGTTCAGGTGAGAGGAATACCTCCGTCCGAAGGAGGATCGTTATCTCTACCCCCAGCTGGTCTAGTCGTCTCGCACCTACCCCGGCTCCCGCCAAGCGAAGGGGAAGGAAGTTCGAATTTGTAACGAACATGTTACGCGTGGAGGGTACGGATTTCCGTGCGAGACCTTCGTTTTTGAAATTGGGTCCGGCTCGAGGGTTCCACCCTAACACGGACTCGGAGGAGAAACAGAGGCGGGGAAGATTGCCGGGAAGGCCGGAGCTGCTGAAGTCGCTTTCTTAGAAGAAATCCACGAGTACACACCATTACTCGAATACATACCATTGTACGAGTATACACCCCTTTTGGAAGGAAGTAGATTCCATCCCCTTTCGCCGCGGTGACGAGGAAAATGTCAGCGGGATTGCCTCTACATTACCTCGACCCGCATATTACGGCGACAACGGAAAGAAAAGGGCTAGGGTTACACCATTTGCCCGACTACGGACTGTGATTGAGAAATTAGCAAAGAAGAAAGATGCCTCGTATCGGAAATTTTAAGAAGGATAGGGCGGGTGCCGGCCAAATCCCGTCTTGGGTCGCGAGTAGAATCTGCTATCGTCTGCGAGAAGAGCCTAATAAGAAGATGAAGGCTAGTCCACTTGTTGTTGTTTCGGGTTTACGGATCGGGGAGGATACCACCTTCCGGCATTCGAGTGACGGACCATCCGGTCCTAGGCCTTCTACCGCTAGAAGGATGGTATGGCGTCCCACTACCGGCCAATTAAGACCGAAACAACGACCGGAAAAGGAAAGTCTCGTCGGGAGACTTGAGTCCGAAGAAAGTGCTACCGCGATAAAGGGGACTCATGAGAAAGAAACTCGACAATTGTCACATGACAAGCTGCGAGGATGTACGGAAAAGACCTGCAGAAGATCTTATGGAAAAGTTAATAAGCGATATTCGGCGACTAGCAAGGGAAGAGAAGAGAAATTCGGAGATGAAGTTGACTCGTCGAGTTCATGGATGATGAATATGCGAGAAATTAACATGGTTGAAACACGAGCTTCGTCGGCTTCACAAGGTGCTCCTGCGAGTGCAGAAGAGAGGAACGGAAGTAATGAGGAGGCGGCTTCAAGAGAAAGATGATACGATCGCCCAAATGGCAAAAAGGATGGAAGAGATGGTCGTAGCCCTAGCCACTCTCCGAGTCGAGTTCAACCCCAAGAGAAACACCCCGGACGTTATTCACATTGTAGACGGAGGAAAGGAGATTACATCCGTCAACGGCGATGATCAATTAAAGAAGGATGCAACACAAAGCATGATTCCGGAAAAGGATATCAAGAGCTTGGTGGAACGGCGGAGTGCGAGAAGCCTTGGCACAATCGAAGAGCGGAACATCCATTCGGACGGGTAGACCTTACCACGAAGAATTCGACAGCTGTCCGATATCCAGAAAGGCTTTGTACCACCTGCGTTCAAAACCTTTGATGGAACCGAAAACCCTCGGCAACATGTTGCACATTTTCGTGCCGGTTGTTGCAATGCGGCGGAAGTGATGTTTTACTCTTCCGACAATTTGTCGACGGCACTGTCGGGGATCGCCTTTGATTGGTATGCGGAATTACCGAACGGATCGGTAAAGACATTTTCGGAATTAGAGAACCTCTTCATCGAGCGATTTGCGGAGCTCGACACCACATCACTATAGGTGATTTAGTGGTAGAGAAGCGAAGCCGAACGAAACTGCGGTAGACTACATACTTCGATGGAGGAATCTAAGTATGAAATGTGAGCCACGATTACAAGAACGGCATGCGATCGGCATTTTACTTAAGAGCATCCATGGCCGATAGCACTTCTCCTCAAGGGATTTACTATTAAGACTTTCGAGAAGTTGTTAAGTAAGGCCGGAAGCTTGCAAGAGGAGGCGAAGCAATTAAGTTTCACCGACAAAACAGACAAACGAAGCCCGTGAAAACTTTTGAAAAGAAGTACGGAATCGTCGCGACGGTCGATAAAGGCAAACAATCGATACAAATATCGTCGAACGGCCACGACAACCTCAACGGAATTACCGGCAACCCCGACCCGGCTATCGGTCATCTCAACGAGTATGAACAACCGCCTCGTACACAATGTACGTTTAGGGAGTTCACGAGCGAGGAGTATCCGTTCAAGAATGAGGCGATGCCGAAAATGTTCCGCGGCTGATGAAGACTCCGGATTTCCAGCTGCCGAGCCTAAAAGACCGAAGAAGTCGACAAGAGAGGTGATCCCAACTTTTGCCCTTACCACCGGATGCTTGGGCACAAGATAGAAGATTGTATTACCTTCGAGAGTTGGCTCGACGACAATCTTCGGAAAGGGAATATAACGATCCCGAAAGAATACATGAAGGAACCCCGAAAGGAGGTTCCGTCGATGTTATCTCGACGGATTTCATTGTGTCGATAGACCCCTATGCGGCCGATGACGGATGGACTACCGCTTGGACAAAGTCTTCGAAGAAGGTTTTGGATCACATCCAAACCGCTTCGGTGCGAGCTTCGATTCGAAGTTCGAAAGCTGTCCAGTCGGTGCTATCACTTGCGATAGAAGAACCGCCTCGACAAGAGATGAGTCGAAGAAAAGAAGAAAATTGACGAAGAAGAAGACCGAGGCACCTAAGGCTAGACTAGGGGCTGCTTATCCTAGGATAGTTGTTTTCGATTCGGGGGAGAAATCCCTCGAATCTCGACTACTGTATGATTATCCGCCCACTCCGGTGGGATCTTATAATGATGAGGGTTATGGCGTTGGCTACGTTTTGGCTGTTTCTAACGATTACGTAACTAGCGACGATCAGCCTAATCCGGACGTCGATTCCGATACAAATAACGATTCTCGAATCATACACGATCTCGACGATCACGATGACGAAGAAGACATCCACCGGGGAGGCTACGAGAGTTCAACAAGCAACGAGTCTATTTGCGAATTTCGAGGAGCTCCAATCACAATAGAGTTAGAGCCTTCGGACTGCGAAGCTAATCTGAAGAACTTGTCATTCCAATTCGAAGGAGACACCGGCGAACTCAATGCTTAAATTCGAAGAAATCATAGAAGTCGACTTAAGAAGTGGAAGAGTTCTACCTCCTAGAATGGGTCCAAAGGACAAAGGAAAACAGGTGGTTGTTCAGGAAGAACCAACCCCGGCAGAAGAAATACCCATTCGAAAAGAAAACGAGGCACATGGAAACAAAGTGGACTACAACGTGCTAGCCCATCTTAGGAAACTACCGAGCCGAGCGAGCATCTACGACGCTCTCATCTTATCGAAAGGAGATGAGAGAAGCTCGATCGAGGCCTTACTTGATCCATAAATTTGCTTAGCTCGAATGGCCGGAGAGTCCTTAGATGAGGTTTGCTCGTTAAAGGAACGACGAGGTGTTACCTTCGCGGACAATGATCTATTACTTGGGACGACGAGACCACAACCGAGCCATTGTACATTTCGATTACTGATTGGGAAGTTTACGCTCTCCGGAGTATTGGTGGATCCGGGAGCATCAATCAATATAATGAATCTCCGAACGCTAGCATACTTGGAAATTGATGCTCGCGAGCTCGAAGCGGACAAAATGTTATTAAGAGGATTCGACCGGAAAGGAGAAAGAGCCCTCGAATCAATAACACTTGCTAATGAAAACCGGTGACTTAGCAAAGACAACCGCGAAATTTCACATAATTGATTCGAAACGTCGTTCGATGCTCTACTTGGGCCGACCGTGGATACATGAAAATCGGATGGTACCATCATCTCTACATCATTGCATCAAATACTACGATGGAAGGGAACGAGTGCATCAAAGGTGACTTACAGCCGTTCTCCGTACATGAAATTGGAATCCATGAAGATGCAGCTTATTATGCACCTTCGAAGAAAACAATATTCTCCCGAGATACCATAACAAATGAAGCAAAAGAAATTTGGGACAACGAAGAACCTGAAATTCTAGTCCAACAGTCACTCACCACTCCCTTACGGCGAGATGGTGAAGGTTTCTCCACGACTCGCATCGAGGTCGAGGCGGGGACGAGGTCGTGGCGAGAGACGTTAGGACGATTGGACGGAGGAAACCTGCCATCAATGTCGATTGGGAAGATAGTTACGAAGAAGAAAAAGAAATCAAACAAGAAGCGACGACAATAAGTCGAAAGAAGCCACAATTCAGAATCCTATTGAAGATGAAAGAAACGAAGAATATAAATCGATGTACGAGAAGATTAACCACTATGTACATCACTATGACCACGACCCCGATCCATTCTAATAAGATCGAGGGTATGGAGGTCAAAGAGGTACGTAGCGGTGGTGCGAAGCCAATCAAATTCTACCGTGGTGCTCCTCCCTCCAAGCTGAAAATAATGTACAATTTGAAGATGCTACTTCATCGGAATTAATGGAATTACCTTTTGAGTGGTACTCTCCCTGTGTTCGAAATTTAATTCGGCGTGGTTTCTTACCTCGACATTGGACGAAAGGTCGATCACAACATTTTGAAAAATTATGGAATAACTCCGGTCGTCCGCCGATTCAAAACATGGTCTCGGATTCGGCACGGTAGGATCGGTTGACGATGCGAATTTTGCATGGTTGTCACTTGCGAGTCTAATGAAAACTACATGGAAACTACGGAAGAACTCGAAGATTTACAAATTGGAGATGCTCCACGGAGTTCGAAGAAGAGATCGAATCTACGATAGATGAGTTAACGGAAGTTAACTTAGGTACTAGCGAAGAACCTAGACCTACCTTTGTTAGCTCCTTACTCGATAAAGAAGACTCCGAAGAAATAATTAAGTTATTAATGGAATTTAAAGACTGTTTTGCTTGGAGCTACGATGAGATGCCGGGTTTAGCTCCGGAGGTCGCGAGTCCATAAGCTATGGGTGGATCACATACATTCGGTCGGACGAGGTCCCGGAAGAATGCGTTTAGAAATCGAACAACAAGTCATAGCTGAAGTTAAAAAGCTAATAGACGCTAAATTTGTCCGTGAAGAACAATACCCGACTTGGTTAGCCAACGTGGTACCAGTCAGGAAGAAGAATGGTCAGATCAGAATTTGTGTGGATTTCAGAGATTTAAACGAGGCATGTCCAAAAGATGAATTCCCTCTATCGATCCCAGAATTAATGATTGACATTGCTTCGACACATGAAATATTTTCGTTCATGGATGGATCTTCAGGATACAACCAGATAAAAATGGCTCCGGAAGATGAAAAACTTACAGCATTCAGAACGCCGATCGGGGTATATTGTTACACAGTAATGCCATTTGGACCGAAGAATGCGGGAGCGACCTACCGGAGAGCGATGACAAGAATTTTTGATGATCTCATCCACGATCGAGTCGAGTGCTACGTGGATGATGTGGTCATCAAAAGCAAAGTAAAGGAAAACCACTGTATGATTTGAGAATTGTTTTCGAACGATTAAGACAATTTAACCTTAAGATGAATCCCTTAAAATGCGCCTTCGGCGTCACCTCCAGGAAATTCTTAGGATTCGTTGTCGACATCGTGGAATTGAAATCGACCGGAAAAGATTAAAGCCATCTTAGAAATGCCGCCTCCCGGAACCTTAAAACAACTACGATCTTTTCGAGGGAAGTTGGCATATCTTCGACGCTTTATCTCGAACTTGTCGAGTAGGTGTCGGCCTTTCTCGGCATTAGTTAAAAAGGACGCCAAATTTATTTGGGAAGAGAAATGCCGAGAGGGCCTTCGAGGACATTAAACAATATTTAATGACACCTCCTGTCTTAGCGACCCCGGTCTCGGGTAGGCCGCGATACTTTATACCGCGGCTTTAGACGACTCTCTCGGAGCCTTGTTAGCCGGGTCGATGATGAGGGTAAGGAAAATGCTCTTTACTACCTAAGCCATCGTTTACTTCCGACGGAAATAAGATATCCCGCAATTGAAAAGCATTGTTTGGCCACGATCTTCGCCGCTCGAAAGCTCGGGCACTACATGCTTTCTCATAAGGTCGACCTGATCTCGAAATTTAATCCATTGCAATACTTGATGACCCGTCCAACGCTTTCGGCGGACTTGCCGGATGATCGATGATATTTTTGCAATTCGATATAACTTTCGTGCCTCTTCGTGCCATAAAGGGACAAGTCTTAGCGGACTTCCTCGCGGCACACCCTTTGCGGCGGAATCTCCTCTTAATGACGACTTGCCGGATGAACAAATAATGAACCTAGAAGACCACGATGATCGACGTTGGGATTTATATTTCGACGGAGCATCTTCGGCACACAAAGACGAAGAATCGCAAGTGATAGTGCCGGTAAGGCGGGGATCGGACTAATATTTATAACACGGAGCGGGGGATGTTAAGATATTCCTACCACTTAACGAGCCGTGTACGAATAACGAAGCGAATACGAAGCCCTCATAACGGGATCGGAATTAACTATTCGAATGGGTATAACGGACATCAACATCTACGGGGATTCGCGAGTTAATCATTCAACGGATCGCCGGACAATACGGAATTTTAAAACCAAGACTCGAGCAATACTTCCGGTATGCCATACGAGTAGTGGAACAGATTCCGAATGTGACAATCTACAAAATTCCCGAGAAGAGAACGCTTTAGCGGATGCGTTAGCCGTCTCGCAAAAGAATTTTCCTGTTTGCAAGATGAATCAGTGGAAGTGTCGGTTCGCGGACGTCAGGTCCTATCACAGCTCGACATAGACACAATACACAAATCAGAAAAGGAAAAAGGATCAATCGCAGCAGTGACAGAAAACACAGAAGATTGGCGACAACCATTAATAGAATACCGCAAACGGGAAAACTACCGGACGATAGGTCGTTAGCCCACCGAGATCGAGAAAGAACTGCGTCCTACGCATTAATAAACAACACATTATACGAGAAGGTCTTTTGATCGAATGTGGCTAAGGTGCCTAGCGGGTCCGAGGCCGTGAAATTGTTAAAGAGGCGCATTCGGGACTCGTGGCGCTCACCGATCGGGTCCAAGATGAAAATGAAAATTAAAAGACTAGGTTACTACTGGCCCTCGATGATGGCCAGTCGCATGAAAATCGCCGAGAGCATCACCGATGCCAAGTGCACGGAGTGGTTCTACACCGACCCCCAGAATGTGCTACATCCGACAATTGCGTCGTGGCCATTTGAATGTTGGGGCACGGATATAGTGGGTCCGATAGAACCACCATCTTCGAAAGGACATCGCTTCATTCTTGCGGCTACGGATTACTTTTCCGAGTGGGCGGAGCGGTTCCACTAGAGAAGTGAAAGCACATCACGTGCTTACAATTTTTCAAGAACCAAGTTGTCTACCGTTTCGGAGTGTCGCGCGGGATCATCTCGGATAATGGGTCGACATTCGAAGCACGCAAATCAACAATTTTGTCGGGAGACACGGAATCGGCTGGCGATATTCAACAATTTACTACCCGAGAGCAAACGGCTCTGGTGAGGCCTTTAATAAAACTCTCGTTCAAATTTTAAAGAAGACTTTAGACGACGATAAGAGAAATTGGCACTAGAAGTTATTAGAAGCCTTATGGGCCTACCGGACAACCTTCGAACTCCTACTCGAACTACACCTTACGCTGCGGTGTATGGGTCCGAGGCGGTGTTACCCTTAGAGGTCCGGCTTCCTTCACTCGGAATTGTAGTTGCAAACAAGATCACGATAGAAGAGAATGCCAAATTGCGATTAGAAGAATTGGAAAGCACTGGAAGGAAAAGACTTGCGGCGCGACGAAATTTAGAACTATACCAAGCTAAGATGGTTCGAAGCTCGACGACAAGCTGAGTCCGCGAGAACCTTGAAAGTTGGTGACTTAGTTCTCGTTCTCAGAGACTATTCTTGCACACCGCAAGATAGGAGGAAAATTTGAACCCACTTGGGAAGGACCGTTTGTGGTTGAGGCGGTCTACTCGGGAGGCTCCTACCGGCTAGTGAGCTGCAAGGAGAATGTCGTATGCTTCGATCGATGGACGATACTTGAAAAAGTATTATGCTACTGATGTTTCGAAGGAATGAATTTTCCATCCTAGAAGCACGGGTGAAGTAATTACTTATGGTCGGGTCCGAACCCAAAATAATAAAAAATGTGCTTAAAGTAAATAAAATCATGATAATAAAGTTTTCTTTGTTCTCTCTTCCAAATCGAAATCTCTTTCACGATCTTATCCTACTTCATTCTGTTAAATTGAAAAATACAAAAGTAATAAAAAAGCTGTCTTTAATAAACATCTTCTTAATGTTCTTGTTCTTAGTACGACCCACGATCCTTTTCCTTGTCTTTTCGCGGGGAAATGTCGAATGGGCGGTTGGTCCGAACTTTAGAAATGGCGTAAGCCTTGCACTCGACGAAAAGAGGGTGAAAGATGGAGCGATAATAAAGATTGACTCGGACTTCGCACCGGCGGGCACGCAATACGAGGAAAGTGGCGGGTCCCGATTGACCGAGAGGAGCTGCCTAGTCGGACGGTAATGAAAGTGGGTGGCCCGAGCCACCAATCCGGCGACGAAAAGAAAAACGGACAACGAAGGAGACAAGAGAATCAAGTACGTAGTCGCTACGGCGGAGGGCGAGCTTGTCGGCGCCGCACCCACGAAACTCGGGAAATACGAAGAGCTACTCTCACGACAACTCAACGAAGAAATAAAAATCGCCGTATCCGCAAGATGTTAACTAAATTAGCGGCGGACCAGCGCGACGAGGCGGTTGCTGCTGCCGGTACATAAACTTCGAGGATGCCGGTTCGCCGGGAACTCGAAGGAAGGAAGCCGGCTCCGGGATGACGGAAGAAGCCGGAGAAATCTCGAGAAGAACGAGAAGAAAGAAGGCTACTACGCCCCCGAATAAAGTCACCGGTAATGCATGACCTTGTTGCGAAGCGACCCGGAGGATGTCCCGACGGACATCATCCCGAGGAGCCGAGGTATGCAGGAGAACGTGAAGGGATCGAGCCATATATCCCACAGTACTTCACCAGGCCTCGCCATTTGCAAATTATCCCAGAATACGAGCTAGAAAGAATACAGAATGTCCAGAAGAAAACTTTTGAATACTTCGAGAGAATCAGAGGCAGGAGGATCAATATACTAGAAGGCCTCGAGTTACATACGGACGTGTTCTCGGAATACGAACAACAATAAATCGTGGACTGCATCCGGGATTTGAAAAAGATGGGCCGAGCGAGGCCGCTGAAGAAAACACTTACTCGGAACCCGGAGATGGATGCCGGGGAAAGGGAGAATTACAATACAATGTGGATGCTTGCTACAACTTCGCGAGAAGACGGGAAGGGAAACCCACCGGGGATACTCCATCATGGCCAGGTGGATCCAATGCCATTAGTCATTAAAAGGATGGTAAAAAGAATGATAACATGGAGGGTACTGCCAGCGGTTGCATACCGACGGTTGCATCATTAACATTTACAAGAAGGGTGATCGCATTCCCAGCACATAGATCATCACGACTTTGTCGGACCTTTCTGCACGGTTTCTTTTACGAATGAGTGTAATATCATGTTCGGATCGACCTCCGGATAGCGAGGCCCGGAGTGAGTTCCGAGGGCCGGTAAAGATACCATTACCGGTAGGTTCCGTCATGATGCGAAGGGCAACGGAGCGGATGTCGCTAAACATTGCATACCGGGAGTGCCGGTGAAGCGGATCTCGGTTACTTTCGGAAGGATGGACGACGGGAAAGCACCTTACCACTTCCGGCCGGACCGGAGCTAGAGAGCCTCCGACCTTACGAGTTGTGAGTTACATGGAAAATATCACACCTCCAACGTACATCCATACGGCATCCTCGCCAAGGATGGCTTGGAAGGTGATGTTATTGACCATGTACCTCACTATTCAGACATGGATTTTTGACAGATACCTTTTTGGATAGATCGACAAAGATCATACATAGTCCATTTTGAGTCTATATGGATTGTATGAGATGTATTCCAGATCGAGTTGTATGATGTATCTTCAACATGATTGGAATGAAAGTGACCATGTCACAATTTTGGCCTTCACCTCTTTTGTGCAAATTGGTAGGAAACGCCATTAAAGTTAAACGAACTTCGAACAAAGAACGAGAAAAAGAAAAAAAATAATAATAATAAAAAATAATAATAAAAATAAAAAAAATATATATATAAAAATATAAATAATAAATGAGAATTATTTTTTCCTTAAAAATCCAAACATAAAAATAACTTCAAAATCCACGTGAACGTTAAATAAAATTCACATGAACATTAAGTACACGGCTAAAAAAATTTTGAAAGTTAAAGGACAAACAGAATGAAAATGAATCTCAAATCGAATCCCACTCTAAATTCATCTTTTCAAACATTTCAAATCAACTCCAAATCGAAATTTATTTCAAGAAGCTTTGAAATTCTTTGTCGGGACAACTCTTCCTCACAAGAGACCCACACTTCAATTTCAGAACCCTAAACCTTTTTTCGTCACATCGAAATCATTTCGACTTTTGTGGCCTACCTTTCTTCCTGTATGGAGATCGACTAGGTTTATTGACACGGAGCCACGAGCTTTGTCTGATTTGGTTATGATGACATGGGACTGGGTCCCTCTTCACACAAATAAACTTTCGAGATTGGAATCCATTTCCAATTCTCATTAGACTTTCGAGATTGGAATCCTTTTCCAATTCTCATTAAACTTCCGAGATTGGAATCCATTTCAATTCTCATTAAACTCCGAGATTGGAATCCATTTCAATTCTCATTAAACTTTCGAGATTGGAATCCATTTCAATTCTCATTTAACTTTCGAGATTGGAACCTTGTTCCAATTCTCATTAAACTCCGAGATTGGAATCCATTTCAATTCTCATTAAACTTTCGAGATTGGAATCAATTCAATTCTCATTAAACTTCCGAGATTGGAATCCATTTCCAATTCTCATTAAACTTTCGAGATTGGAATCAATTCCAATTCTCATTAAACTTCCGAGATTGGAATCCAATTCCAATTCTCATTAAATTTTCGAGATTGGAACCTCGTTCCAATTCTCATTAAACTTCCGAGATTGGAATCCAATTCCAATTCTCATTAAACTTCCGAGATTGGAATCCATTTCCAATTCTCATTAAACCTTTGAGATTGGAACCTCGTTCCAATTCTCATTAAACTTCCGAGATTGGAATCCATTTCCAATTCTCATTAAACTTTCAAGATTGGAACCTCGTTCCAATTCTCATTAAACTTCTGAGATTGGAATCCATTTCCAATTCTCATTAAACCTTTGAGATTGGAACCTCGTTCCAATTCTCGTTTAAATTCTCGTTAAACTTCTGAGATTGGAATCCATTTCCAATTCTCATTAAACTTTCGAGATTGGAACCTCGTTCCAATTCTCATTAAACTTCCGCGATTGGAATCCATTTCCAATTCTCATTAAACTTTCGAGATTGGAATCCATTTCCAATTCTCATTAAACTTTCGAGATTGGAATCCATTTCCAATTCTCATTAGACTTTCGAGATTGGAATCCTTTTCCAATTCTCATTAAACTTCTGAGATTGGAATCCATTTCCAATTCTCATTAAGCTTTCGAGATTGGAACCTCGTTCCAATTCTCATTAAACCTTCGAGATTGGAACCAGTTTCCATTTCTCTTTAGACCTTTGAGATTGGAACCAGTTTCCATTTCTCTTTAGACCTTTGAGATTGGAACCGGTTCCATTTCTCTTTAGACCTTTGAGATTGGAACCGGTTTCCATTTCTCTTTAGACCTTTGAGATTGGAACCAATTTCCATTCCTCTTTAGACCTTTGAGATTGGAACCAGTTTCCATTTCTCTTTAAACCTTTGAGATTGGAACTAGTTTCCATTTCTCATTAGACCTTCGAGATTGGAACCAGTTTCCATTTCTCATTAGACCTTCGAGATTGGAACCAGTTTCCAATTCTCATTAAACCTTTGAGATTGGAACCAGTTTCCATTTCTCTTTAGACCTTCGAGATTGGAACCAGTTTCCATTTCTTTTTAGATCTTCGAGATTGGAACCGGTTTCAATTCTCATTAAACCTTTGAGATTGGAACCGGTTTCCATTTCTCTTTAGACCTTCGAGATTGGAACCGGTTTCATTTCTCTTTAGACCTTCGAGATTGGAACCGGTTTCCATTTCTCTTTAGACCTTCGAGATTGGAACCGGTTCCAATTCTCTTTAAACCTTTGAGATTGGAACCGGTTCCCATTTCTCTGTAAACCTTCGAGATTGGAACCGGTTTCCATTTCTCTTTAGACCTTCGAGATTGGAACCGGTTTCCATTTCTCTTTAGACCTTTGAGATTGGAACCAGTTTCCATTTCTCTTTAGACCTTCGAGATTGGAACCAGTTTCCATTTCTCTTTAGACCTTCGAGATTGGAACCAGTTTCCAATTCTCATTAAACCTTTGAGATTGGAACCAATTTCCATTTCTCTTTAGACCTTCGAGATTGGAACCAGTTTCCATTTCTCTTTAGACCTTTGAGATTGGAACCAGTTTCCATTTCTCTTTAAACCTTTGAGATTGGAACCAGTTTCCATTTCTCTTTAAACCTCCGAGGCTCGGAACCAGATTCCGGTTCTCTTTAAACCTCCGAGACTAGAACCCGATTCCGAGTTCTCTTTAAACTTTCGAGGTCGAGTACCTAAATTCTGATTCTCATCCCCTTCAATCAACACTTAAACTCCGATTCTCATTACGCAGTGGTACCCCGATTCCGAGTTTTCTCCACAATCCGGGATTGGAACCTCGTTTCGAATCCGAACTTCGAATCCAAATTTTCTCGAATTGATTTTAAACCGAACTTGATCTAAATTGAAACTCAAAATCTAAACTTACACATCAAAACTTAAACTAAAACAAAACAAAAATCTAAATCGAAATTCCCCCAGATCATATGATTTGGGACTCACCTCCTTTTCCTTTCCCCAGCGAGAGTTCAGGAATCTCCAGTCTCAGAGATATACTTGACACTCCCAGGCGGAAACTCTTCTACTTCGTCCTAAGTTTGTCACTTGGACATCTACGTTGGTTTTGTTGAACTCTTCGGTCAACGCCAATACGCGCGGTGTGCCTGGTTAGCACACCACACCTATTGGGGGTCCATTTGTTGACCTCATTTTTGATGAGGTCTTCTCTTCTCTCTTTAGTACTTAGGATCTAGCCTTAGGCTTTTCATTTGACTATCCTAGAGGATTAGAATTGGGACCCACCACTTAGAAATTCAAACCACTTCTTAACTCCCTGCAAACTCCATAAAATTGATTGTAGACCCCTAATCACCTAGAGGGTTGAAATTAAATGTGGAAGTTTAAAGGATGAGTTCCTATAGGATTCTTTGGCCTTAGGACTGCCTTGGGTAGCCTGGTCTGGTGAAGGGGGCTGACTTACACACACACTACACCTATACACTACACTTTCACACACCTCTTGAAACCACACCCATACCCAATTTGACCTCCCGACTCATGCGAGTAGTTCGCATGGATGGTCCTTAACCCCTAAGCCCTTGGTAAGAGGGTTAGGAACAACATAGTGGATGCCTCGAATGAGTCCCTTCATGGCTCATGTGGGCTTGATATGGCTTCATGGCTCAACCAAAATGATTTCATTCCACTTACATTTACCGAACTTCGATTTTCCAAATTTTCGATTTTTGACCCCGGGACCCTACACCCGCCTAGCCTACCCAAAACCCTTGAAACCCCCAGAAATTTCCAAATCACCCAAAATTCCTCAAAATCAATCCTAAACATTCCCACATTACTCAATTTGATCATCCATACCCAAAAATACCAAAATTCCAAAAATACCTCCCAATACCCTCCAAATACCCAAAATGCTCCTCTTAGCCAAAAAATCCAAAAATTCAGAAAATTCCCAGAAAATTCCAGAAAATCCCAAATAATCCCAATTTCATTTTGTTCAACTACACCATGGGCCAATTTTGTCAATTTACCTCACTTTTATCAAAACCCCTAATTTGACCCATTTTAACCCAAAGTGAACCCAATGTCAAACCAAACCTACCCAATTGACCCAAATTCTGGTCCAATTCAATTCTAAACTTCAATTCAACATCTCCAACACCAATATAGACCAAATCCAAGCCCAATTTGATTGGCATTGGGATCGATTTCACTTTTGGCCTTAAAGCCCGATTTGGACCCATGACCCGAACTTAGCCCAAACTCACCCGATTCAACTCCAATTAACCCCAAATCTTTTCTAAGCCTTCCTTAACATCCCCATAAACAAAACACTAACATGATTTTCCCAAGATTTTGACCCAAACCCTATTCGAATTCAACCCAAAACCAAAATTCCTTAAATGGGCCTACACCCGAGCCCAACCCAAATAGGCCCAAGTCCCAAAATCCAAACCCAACCAAAAAATTGAAACTTCTTTAAAATAGCCCCACAAACCCTTCTCAACATTAATTTTACATCAATTTCAACTTCAGCCCAACTTTGGCCCATGGTAGCCCATTTTGGCCCACCTTAGCCTCTTTACCAAAAGCCCAAATTCAACCCGATCAAACCCAAATCACCCCACACTTGTTTCAAACCACTCATGACACATCCCTAAACCAAACTCAACAATTATTTGGCCCAACCTCTTTACAAAATTCCCATCCATAAATTCATTTTTAAACTTAAAGGCCCATTCCTTAAACCATTTTAAAAGCCCATTTTTTTTACCACATCCAAAGGCCCAAAATTGGTCCCAAAGCCCATATGACATTTCCCCTCATCATACTTTCAATTAAACTCAATACCTAAGTCCTAAATTCATCATCAAATCATCCCAAATCAAGCCTTATCCAAGTTCTCATTAAATTATCAAAAGAATCCCAAAACCCATTTTCATGAAATTGAGTAAACCTTTCCCAGACGAAGGTGAGCCATGGAGCCATGCATGAGCCACATGTGAGCCATGAGAGCCTTGGACACTCCACCATGCCATATTGAGTAAGAAGAGGGAGGGCTTTCCTTAATCCCTAAAGCTCATTAGCCTTAATCATGATTCACACTAAACTTAAATTTAATCTAAATATATTTGGATGGAGACTTCTCCATGCCAAACCAGGTGATCCCTTTGATCCCCCACGGCACCCAAAGCCACCTTGAAGGATGCACCAAGCCCAAATGGGTGGATTGACCCATTTAGACTCAAAACTAGCCATGCCCCATTCTACTTTGGATCAAAGTCTTTACACATGGCAATTGCCCGATTGCTTGCACCAAGTCCCAGACCTGACCCACCTGACCTTGAGGGTGACCCATGCATGGCCGGCCGGCCACCCGGTCGCTAGGAAAACACCATGCCGAGACCTTGGGAGAGGCCGAGCTTTGGAATTCTACCTTCGATGGCGCCCCATGCCCCGATAGCCACCATGGCTGTTCTTCTCCTCACCTAGCAGCCGATCCGAGCCCTCGGCTCCCCACGGAGGCCCTCCAGCCTCTCCTATTTAAACCACTCACCCTCTCGGCCAAAGGAGGTGTTGAACTAGACCATACCAAAACTCTGCCAAAATCACTCCTCACTCCCCTCCAGACTTAGAGCAATTGATCCCCACTGTTCTCCTGCTCTCAATCCCCATGTGATTGAGCTCGATTTTGGAGCTCGATTCTCGAGCCGAACGAGGACACTCCTGAATCCTTCACCAAAATCAAATTAAACTCACCTACACCTTCACCGGGCCGAGAAGAAGTTTTCCGGTGAAAGCCCCTCTCCGAGGCCACCCGGTTGTTCCGGACTCCGAAGGTTGTGATCGGCTGCGGTGGAAATCATACCTAGACGATTCACCGAAGCCGAGGGACTTCATGCGGAGCTTGCTTGGACCCAATCGAACGTGACACAACCCTCGGATCGAAGCTTCACTTCTGCGAGCAAAGGTATGAACTCCCTCTTTTGCCCGAGCTTCGGTCGATTCTCCATTTTGATTGGCTTGATTTCATAGCATGTTCACGCATATGGATGTGTTCGTCTCTTCGAGACGAATCCGTAGAGCATCAGAACACGAAAATCCGTTGAGAATCGAGTGAGTTCTTAGGATTAGAGTGTGGACGGTCACGGGATCGCACCGGTCGTAGACGATGACCGAGAACCGTCGGATCGCGCGTGTATCGGATGGACGGCTTGGATTGCGTCGGACCGGCGGATGGTACGTGAACCGCGGGGCCCGGACGGCCGAGTCGGATGGCGGCACCGAACCGGGGAGCGACGCGTGTCGATTCGGAGCCGCCGAGGTTGAGTCGGCGCCGACGTGGATAAGTAGGAAAATAGGTTATTTTCTTATTTATTTAATCCCTAAACTTCAAAAATGCATATCTTTGTGTAGAAAAATCACAAAAATAAAATAAAAATACCTCTTGCTCAGTGAACAGAGGAGAATAATGTGGAAAAGAAATTAATTAATTTTGTCTAGTACTTTATTTTTAATTAATTATTTACTCCCTGCATTGTTTTAATTCTCCATGCATTCATACAATTCACCATGGCATGAGACCAGAGGGCTTTTGAAGCCTCTGAACTTGGGAACATTCCCTGAATTTTCCAAGGTCAGAGGCCATCTCTGTGAAAAGTTATTGATTTTTCAAATGCATGTTGCTGTTTTGAGTATTTTAATTCCAAAAATTAGCATGTTGTGAAATAAATTCTAGGAAAATTTGGTGATGTTCCTTATGAGTAGAGAACCCTAGGAAAAATAGGACTTGAGTTAATTCACTCAGATTAACCCTAATTGGCCTAAATACCCAAAATTGAACTTTAATTAATTAGAGTTAACCATAGATCAAATTGACTTGAAATCAATTCTCCACTGACCTTTAGGATCAGAGGAATCCACCATAAAAATTTCAAGTCGATTGGACTTGGTTAGCCCCATCAAATGGGTTGATTAAGCCACTTAGCCAAAATTAAACTTTAAAATTTCATAACTTTCAAAATACTTTTCAAAAATTCACCAAATTGGTTTTGAAGCCTCTCGATATTAGGGGAATTCAAGAAAATTAAAATTGCAATTTTCTAAAAAAGTTGATTTTTTATCATTATTTTAATATTTTAATAATTAAAAAATAATAAAAATTACAAAAATAATAAAACTCACCAAAATGTCACATTTTGAATTCTAACCACTTAGGAACAAATCCCATATTTTTCTTATGTCTCTAGGTTGAGATATTAAATTTTAAAGCCTTGGGGTAATTTTTAAAATTAAAAAATACATTTTCTAGCATTTCCACTAAAATAATTCCAATAAATTAAGGAAAAATCAAAAAATTATAAAAAATGATTCTCTGATTTCCTTGATATCAGAGAGATTTTTGAAAAATATAAAATTCATTTTTCAAACTTTATTTTATTTTTAAATTAATTAATACTCCAAAACTCAAAATAATTATAATAAAAATAATATAATTCAAAAAATCACTAAACTTGGTCCAAGTGGTCCTCTAGTCATTAGGAATGTCCCATAATTTTCTTAAGGATAGAAACTTTTCCTTGGTCATATTATTAAATTTTCCTTGGAAATCCTTATTTTCCACCAAAAATAATTACATAAATAAATTAAATACAGAAAAATCACATTTTTCTCCTCTAATGTCTTTATTGACATATGAGTGAAGTCACATAAAAATTTTAAATTCATTTGAGCTCGATTTAGTGAGTTATGAAATTATTAAGCTTGAAGGGCAAAATGGTAATTAAAATTTTAACCCTTAATTAAAACTTTAGGCTTAATAAAATGAAAGAGTAAAATATTTGATCTTAATCTGATTTGGATGATTGAAATTTAAATAATTAAAGGGTAGGAACCTATTAAACAATTCAAAATAATTGAAATGAACTTTAATTAAAATAATTAATTAAATTTGGGAAGAATAATAAATTTTGAATTATTAAAATAGGGATGTCATTACGAAGAGATTTATTCTTTAATTTAAGAATCCCTAAATTAATCATCTCAATAATATTTAATTCCTAATTAAAATGATAATTCAAACTTAAGATTTAAAATGCTAAAAGACTTAATCATTAAATTAAATTAAAGTTAAATTATTTAAATCGAAACCCTTTTAAAATAAAATATTAAATTAAAATTAAAAAATTAAATTAAATTAAATTAAATTAAATTAAATTAAATTGAAACATATTAAATTAAATTAAATTAAAACACATTAAATTAAATTAAATTAAATCAAATTAAAATTTAAATTAAATTAAATTAAATTAAATTAAATTAAATTAAATTAAATTAAATTAAATCAAATTAAATTAAATTAAATTAAATCATATTATATTAAATTAACTTAAATTAAATTAAATTAAACCACATTAAATTAAATTACATCAAATTAAATTAAATTAAGTATAACATCACCTAAGACATAAAGGATTCGATAATAAATCTAAAACAACTTGAACAACTATTCCAAACTTAAATCCATTAACTGAAATTAAATCATGAACCACTTGAACATCCATTTGCCCTCGAAAGCTTTTGTTGTCATAACTCCTAAACGGAGCATTACGTGAAGTGTTACTTCACTTATAGGATATTTAAATGTCCTAGTTCACTGAGCAAGATAACAAAACTTAAACTCCCGGACGATTAATTCATTTGTATAATTAAATTCTCTTGGACTTAAAATAATCCTAGAAATGTTGAAAAGATGTTTAAGACTCGTCTTAAGCACTTCCTCGATATGATAGGATATTTATAAGAACAACTGAACTTAGTTGTTCTTTGATGAAGAAAATCGTCCTCAAACCAAAATACGAGAACCTAGACGTCATAGGAGATGACTAGCTATAGGATTAGGAACTTGGTAGAAAACCATGACCCTTCCCTTAGCTTTACACTAGGAATCGCTTTAAATGCTTAAATATTCTAATTGTGTTTTAAGTGCAGCTTGGGATGACGGGAAGACCCTCAGGGTACGCTTTTATTTTATTGCGATTTATCTTACTGCAATTCATTTATTCGTGTTGCACTTTACCTTTCTTGCATGATAAACAACGAGTTACATGAAAACCTACACCTTTAGGACAGAAACCAAAGCCGAAACCCATAACTAAATTAAAAGACACTACAAGATAAAATTCACCGCCACAACATTCAAAATATAAAACAACTCAAAATTTAATCACAAAACGAACAACAAAACTACAACTACAACTAAATTAAAACGTCTCATTGAATGATCGGGAATACCTCGGATGATGTAACCCACGTGTTGCTAACGGGATTTCCCGCGGTCTAAATGAAAGTGCGGAACTCATTTAGTTGAGTTTAGCAAATTCATCCGGACTAAGTGAATTCGATGAAAATAACGGTGCGGGATGACGGAACCGTGGGATCTTAATCGGTTCCGTTTAATCAATTTTAAGACTGTTTTAATTAAAACATTAAAGACACATGGAAATTAAGACTTTCTCTAAAACCAAACACTTCCCTCATCTCTTGATTTATCACCTTCTACAACTAAACCTCTGCGACAACAAGGAGCTTGGAGCTTAATGGGCGAGCACGACCATCGTCATCAATGAAAACATGAATCGCTTCGACAGAAACTTTTCTTTAGTTTAAACAATCAACTCATAGGACTTCGAGGTAGTTTGCCTGGTGCAACATAAAACCTCAACCTTCTTGTTAGGCATTTGCTTTGCAAATTAAGTCCTAATCGACCTTAGGGTTCCGAGGTAGTCGTCCGATACGACATAAACCCTCACATCTTCGAGGCTATTTGTATGATTTTATCATATAAATATAAGTCCTAACTAATTAAAATTGGCAAGATCAAAACATTAAATAAACATTAGGACCTTCCTAAATTCGAAGCGAAACAATAGGATAGTCGGGAAATTACCGAAGTTCGCTTCGAATCTGTGATTTCTCCTACCTTTCTTCCTTTGAATTCCCAAAACAAAATGTTCCAAATTTGATCCATCCCCTATTGAAATTCCAAAATCCAATCCCTTGAAAACTTAAACTTTGAAATTCTTGAGAGCAGAACTACGATTATTATCGAGAGTTTTCTTAGGTGATTCCGTCACTTAAGATGTAATTAACTATAGGGGCTTGCCCTTATAGGGAATTTTAAGAACCCGAGTAATATAAACCCCGTTTAATGTTTTCATATTAAACAGGGGAATTTGTCGGCTTATAAAATTGGTTCGCGGACCAAACGAATGTCACAAATCTTCTAGTTTACTTAATCGAGCCCCATCATCAAGCAATGTGTCCATTCTTCGGGATAGATACATGGTTTGTAATGCGGTGCTCGTTTATATAAACTATTCGGGATGTGAGATAGTTTGATTTCATATCTTTAAATTTTCAAATTTAAAATTATTTTCAAAATCAAATATTACTTTTCAAATTATTTATTTAAATTAAATTAAAATTCGCCGACAATTTCTGTAGGCGACCCCCTTTTCCAAATAAAACACCAAAACCTAAAAATAAGCCGTACAGTACAGTGTAAGCTCCAACTTTTACACTGGTGATAGGTCTCAAAGGCAGAAGTACCTCTTCCCAGGTTTCAAATTTCACTTCAGACCGTTCACATAATGAGGAATAAGGGAAGGAAATCACATACCTGCAGTAGTGGTAGATCTAGCACAATTCACGATATAATCATAAATGATTGCTCCAATATCTATAGGCTTCCCTTACTGAATGTAATGGTTCAAAACAACTCTTTCCCTCGTCATTTCACTAGTATGACTTGAAGGCAACGATTTAGAAGAGATAAAATAATGCCATGCCTTAGAAGTGGAAAATTCACTCTTCTATCATTTATTATTTTCCATAATCCTCTTCCATCAGTCAAAAATCCTATTATCTCATCTAACTCTCCCTCCGTAGGATGAAAATTAAAATAAAAACAAAACATAGCAGGAGGCAGTTGATAGAAAGTGTTAATTACCCCAGAAGAAAAGTCCACATCTTGCCCCCTAACCATCACCAAATTCTCTTTTGATGCAGGAAAATTCACATAGATTTCTCTAACAATAGAAATAGTAGCAACAACGGAGAAGCAACATTACTTCTCCCAGTTCCTCCTAGCAATCATATCTTCAATTACTTCTCCTGGCTTAGAGAACACTCTCTCAGGAATCAATTTACGTGACTGCAATGCATTGACGTATCGTTCCTCAGCCCTTGCACTAACAAATTTGTCGGAATCAAACTTCATCTTTCCTCTCGAGCTCTTTGACTTTGGAGCCATCTCTAAAAATTCATGAAAAATTTATCATAAATTGAAAAATCATACTAAACTTACTATATTATCTTCCAAAAGATATTTCCATTAAATCCAAGAAATTTCTTAAGTTTTTCCTCAAATTTTCACCATGAATAGTGATTTTAAGATTTTCCAAAATGTACTCAAAATACATGGTGAAAATCAAAAATATTTACTTAGGAGTAGCGCTCTTACCTCAAGGAATCCAAATTTAAAAATTTTTTTTGAGATCGACTCTTAAATGGTCCAAATCAAGTTTGCCTTAGACTCTCTCTCGCGTGAAAATGATGGGTTGAAGATGAATAGAGGAGTTAAAATGGCGATTCACGGGTTTTTAACCACTGGGAACCAATTTTCGCGAACTGGTGCCTAAGCGCGAACCCTTCAGCGCTTAGCGGTGAAATCTGGCACTTAAGCGCCGGCACTCTGGCACTTAGCCGCAAATACCCAAATTTTCACAATTAAGGTATATGCTTTAAACCACATCGTTATCACCCTTAATCTCTTCAAAATAATTATCTCTTCCCCATAAATCTTCCAATATTCCAATTCAAATGTTTAATATTCATCGATTCCAAACAAATTTCACACAAACACAAACTTATATTCATTAAAACAAACATAGCACTTAATACAATCCTATAATTTCTATCCACATACATAGGATGAAATTCTCTAGATACAAGAGACTTAATCTTAAACTGATAAGTTTACATCTCTAAGATGTAACTATCACATCATAAGGCGTAATTAAAACTCAAACATAAACACTAAACATATTAAACAAAACACATAAGAACACTAAACATATTAAACAAAGCACATAAGAACACAAAACATATAAGAACAAAGCACACTTAATTCCACTCCCCATTAGGCGGATTATATCCAGGACCACTATTATTCTCATTTGACCCTTCTGGAATATAAATCTAGTAGAATGAGTGATAATTGTTCATTCTTATATCTTCTTCCTCAATCCATTTGTTCTTCAAAAACATCGCCTTATCCGCTTCTTCCACGTATCTTAAATGATCGAATTGCATCTTGAGTTGCCATCCCATGTGCTCCAAATGTAAGTTAGTTTCATTGATCTTTGCTTCCATTGAAGTCACTCGGGCTTCAATATTTGCAATCATTTCTACAATCCTCGAATACTAACAACGAAGAAATCCATTGAATAACTCTTTAAGCACTGTCACTAATGAACTTACTCTTGTCAGAATCTTGCTTCTTCTTAATCTCATTCTCCCAGGAAGACATGATGTACTCAACATACTCTTCTTAAGATTTAGAAATGAAAATAGGACTTGAGGCAAGTGTTTCTCTTAAAATCAGGTTCTTTTTATAGACTTGGGAAGTGCTAAAACTACCCAAGACGTTTTAAAACTCCAAAATAACTTCCAAAACCTCTTCACCACGATCTAAGCTTCTAGTATATCATTTTCCACGTTTTTTGTAACCAGCGCCTATGCGCCAACTAGGTGGCGCTTAGCCGCCAGTGCTCAATTTAGCACAGGTCTGCCAAATGTCCAAATTTTCATTCTGACTCCTCTAAGTCATCAAATAAGGTCAAATAAACTCTATTTAGTTTAAAAACTCCAAATTACTACCACTAAAAACATAAAAATAAACCAAACAAAGCAAACAAAGCACACAAAACAAACATAAAGCAAAGCACACTAATAATTATGGGTTGCTTCACACAAACTGCTTGGGTTAACGTCTTCAGCCTAACAAACCCAGAACTCATTCTGAGTGACCCAACATCAGATTCTCATCAGACATAGATTGCTCGACTGAAAATTATGGTTTAAGTCTATTTCCATTAACTTTAAATATTTTTCCAGTCTTAGGATCTTGAATATCCACAGCTCTATAGGAATAAATTTTTTTATCACAATAAAGGACCCATCCACCTGGACTTATGTTTTCCAGAAAAAATTCTCAATATGGCATTATACAACAAAACTTTCTGTCCTGACACAAGATTTTTAGTAATAATCTTCCGATCATGCCATAACTTCATCTTTTCCTTATAAATCTTAGCACTTTCATAAAATTCATTCCTTATCTCTTCAAGCTCATTTAATTGCAATAATCTCTTCTCAGCAGCATCTTTCAAATTATAATTGAACTCTTTAATAGCCCAAAATGCTTTATGCTCAAGTTCAATAGGTAAATGATAAGCTTTTCCAAAAATCAGCCTATATGAGGACATTCCTATAGAGGTTCTGTAGGCAGTCCTATAGGCCCACAAAGCATAATCCAGTTTGATTGACCAATCCTTTCTATTTGGATTAACAGTCTTTTCCAATATTCTTTTAATTTCACGATTGGATAATTCAACCAAAACACTTGTCTGTGGATAATAAGCAGTAGAAATGCGATGATTAATATGATATTTCTTTGCTAACTTTCCAATAATCGCATTTCTAAAATGACTTCCCCCATCAGTTATGATTACTCTTGGTATTCCAAATCTGCAAAATATATTTTTCATCAAAAACTTTGCAACACTTTTAGCATCATATCGAGGTAAAGCAATAGCTTCAATCCATTTGGAAACATAGTCTACTGCCATCAAAATATAAACATTTCCGAAAGATGGTGTAAATGGTCCCATAAAATCTGATATCCAAACATCAAATATTTCAACTTCCAACATATAATTGAGGGGCATCTCATTTCTCCTAGAAATATTACCTACATGTTGACATTTATCACAATTTTTAATATAAACATTCACATCCTTAAAAATTGTAGGCCAATAAAATCCAGATTGTAAGATTTTATATGCAGTTTTATCATTTCCAAAATGTCCCCCGTAATCAGATCGTGACATTTTTGAATAATTTCATAAGTCTCTTCCAAAGGTACACATCTTCGAATTATAAGATCCTTTCCTTATTTATATAAAAATGGGTCATCCAAAAAATAAGTCTTAGCATCAGACATAAATTTCTTTTTTTCCTGATATGTCAAACCATAGGGTATAATATCACTGCCAATAAAATTTACTATGTCTGCATACCACGGAACACGCCACTCATTAACAGTGAACAATTTATCATTAGGAAAATGTTCATTAATTTCTTCAACATCACAGAGAGATTTTTCAATTTCAAGCCTGGACAAATGATCAGCAATTTAATTTTCAGAACCATTTCTATCTACTATCTCAAAGTCAAATTCTTGCAAAAGAAGAATCCATCTTATCAGTCTCGGTTTTGCATCTTTTTTCTTCATTAAGTATTTGATATCAGAATGATCAGTATGCACAACACATTTAGTTCCAATTAAATATGATCGAAATTTATCAAAGGCAAATACTATAGCTAATAACTCTTTCTCAGTAGTGGTATAATTAATTTGAGCTTCATTAAGAGTATTACTAGCATAATAAATAACTTTGAAAATCTTATCATATATCTGTCCCAAAACAGCACCAATAGCATAATCACTAGCATCACACATTAATTCAAAAGGTTTTTCCCAATTTGGTGAAATTATTACAGGTGCAGTGATTAATTTTTCTTTTAATGTTTCAAAGGCTTTAAGGCAATCATCATCAAAATTAAAAATTGCATCCTTTTCCAGTAAATGACATAAAGGTTTTGTAATCTTTGAAAAGTCTTTGATGTAACGCCTATAGAATCCAGCATGTCCTAAAAAACTTCTAATTCCCCTTACCTTGGTTGCGCAAGGTAAATTAGATATAACTTAAATTTTTGCAGGATCTACCTCCAAACCTTTTTCTAAATTCCGATGTCCCAAAATAATTTCTCCTGCTACCATAAATTAGAATTTTTCCCAGTTAAGGACCAAATTAGTTTCTTCACAGCGTTTTAGAACCTTAGATAAATGTTCTAAACATGATTCAAATGAAATTCCAAACATTGAAAAGTCATCCATAAAAACTTCGATCCCTTTTTCAATTAAATCACAAAAAATAGCCATCATACATCTCTGAAATGTAGCAGGGGCATTACATAAACCAAAGTCATCTTCTAAAAGCAAACGTACCATAAAGACTGGTAAACGTAGTTTTCTCTTGATCCTCAGGAGCAATTTGAATTTGGTGGCAACCAGTATATCCATCCAGAAACAAAAGTATTTATGCCCAGCCAGTCTATCCAACATTTGATCCAGAAATGGGAGTTGAAAGTGATCTTTCCTTGTGGCAAGATTTAATTTTCTATAATCAATGCATATTCGCCACCCTGTAACTTGTCTTGTAGGTTTTATTTCATTGTTTTTATTAACAGTCACAGTCACTCCTCCTTTCTTAGGAACACAGTGAATAGGACTAACCCATGCACTATCTGAAATAGGGTAGATAATTCCAGCATCCAACCATTTTAAAATTTCTTTCTTAACAACGTCTTTCATGATCCTTTGGGGATCAGCTCGTGGTTTGAAATTAACTTCCATAAGAATTCTGTGCATACAAATTCAAGGACTGATTCCTTTAATATCAACAATTGTCCATCCAAAGGCTTTCTTGTGCTTCTTCAGAATTTCAAGCAAACTCTCTTCTTCTTCTTCAGATAATTGAGAGGAAATTATAACTGGCAAGGTTGAGGATTCACCTAGAAAAACATACTTCAAATTATCAGGAAACATTTTTAACTTAAGTTCAGGAGGTTTTTCAATTGATGGACCATAAGATTCATCTTTTTTAGTCAAATCCAACAATTCAAAACTTTCACGAACATACTTTAAATCTTCCTATTGAAAATCTTCAAAATCAAGTAACTCCTCTTCTTGCTTATGTTCCAATTCTTCTCTTTCAAATTTCTCTTCATAAGTTGACTTGAAATGACATTCACTTAAATATTTGATAACATCCATCCTATAACATTCATCTTCTTTACCTCTAGCAGGATATTTCATTGATTTTGAAATATTAAATGTAACAGTCTGATCATTAACCCTCATCGTTAATTCCCTTTTTGCACATCTATCATGGCTCGGCCTGTAGCTAGGAAAGGTCTTCCCAAAATTATAGTATCTCTTTATCTTCCTCCATATCTAACACAACGAAATCAATAGAAAAAATAAATTGATCCACTTTAACCAAAACATCGTCTATAACTCCTTTAGGATATGTGATCGAATGATCTGCTAATTGCAGAGTTACAGTAGTTGGGGTTATTTCTCCTAGTCCTAATCTTTTGAATATTGATAGAGGCATAAGGTTAATGTTCGCACCCAAATCAAATAGAGCTTTTCCATAGAATCTGTCTCCGATTGCACATGGAATTGTGAAACTACCAGGATCTTTAAGCTCTTCAAGAAGCTTTTTCTGAATTATTGCACTGCACTCCTCAATAAGTGCAACAGTCTCGTTATCTTCAAACTTCCTTTTCTTGTTAAGAATATCCTTCATAAATTTCGCATAGCTTGGCATTTGTTCTAAGGCTTCAGAAAATGGAATATTAATAGTAAGCTTCTTAAATATCTCCAAGACTTTTGAAAATTGCTTATCCAACTTTTGTTGATGAAGTCTCTGAGGAAATGGAGGCGATGGTTTTTCTAAATCAACTTTAGGTGGAGAAACAGGTCTTTCCAAACCTTTCAGAGCATCCTCTTTTGGTTCTTCAATCCCTTCTTTCTCTACTTAAGTTTCTTTTTGAAATCTATCTTCCAATTCTCTTCCACTTCTCAGTTGAATTGCTTTTACTTGTTCTTTATTCTTTTCTCTTGGATTTACTTCAGTATTACTTGGAAGCATTCCTTGGGATCTATTACTTAAGGCATTTGCAATTTATCCCAATTGATTTTCAATATTTCTGATGGTTGCTCCTTGAATTTGTAATTGATTTCCCATATGTGACACCACTTCTTCAATATAAAACTTCTTCTCCTTTAATTGCAAAGCATTATTATAACCTGAAGGATAAGTTAATCTATTATTATTATTATTTCCTTGGTTGTTCAAATTCCCCAATGGGTTTACTTGGTGGTTCCCCCATTGTTGATTAATACCACCCTGATTATTGGTATTCCAGTTAAAATTTGGATGATTCTTCCAACCTGGGTTATAACAATTGGAATATGGGTTGTTAGGCTTAATTATAGCATTCACAGTTTCTGGTGAAGAATAAGAATCAACCATTTGGCCTAATGAATTTTCTTCAATCATGGAATGTGGCTGAGAAAAATTCATCCCAAATTGGTCTATCTTCCTTGAAACAGCAGCAACTTGATTTGCTATCATTGTAAAAGAATCATTTTCAAAAACACTGGATACCTTTTTAGGATTTAGCCTTTCAGAAGGCCATTGAAAATTATTAGTAGCCATTTCTTCAATTAAAGCATAAGCATCAGAATATGGTTTAGACATCAATGATCCACCAGCAGCAACATCGATGATCGATCTAAGAGATCCAAATAATCCATTATAAAAAGTTTGAATTATTAACCAATCTGGTATCGAATGATGTGGACATTTCCTGAGGATATTTTTAAATCATTCCATGCTTCATATATTGATTCCCCTTTAAACTGACAAAAATATGTAATATCATTTCTCAACTTAGCAGTCTTAGATGGTGGAAAATATTTAGCAAGAAATTTTTGTGACGGTTCGCCCAAGTTCTAATTGATCCGAGTGCTTAATGAATGTAACCATATTTTAGCTTTATCCCTTAGTGAGAAAGGAAAAAGTCTAAGTCTAATAGCATCATCCGAAACACCATCATATTTAAAAGTAGCACACAACTCCAGAAAATTAGTAAGATGCAAATTAGGATCTTCAGTTGTTGCTTCCCCAAACTAATTATTAGACACCATTTGGATAATAACAGGTTTAAGCTCAAAAGAATTAACAGCTATACCAGGGTTTTGAATACTACCACGAAGTTCATCCACTGTAGGGTTAACATAATCTCTTAAAGGTCTTAATTCTTGATGGATGCCAACATTTTGATCTTGATGATTTGCTATTTCTTAAATATTTTTATCTTTTTCTGTGTTTTTAATTTTTTTAATTTTTCTGATAGTTCTTTCTAATTCAGAATTCCCTCAGAACTTGAACTACGCATTCAACAATAAAACAAAACAAAACAAAACACAACACACTAACAAAAACAAAGAAAAGTAAAAATTTAAAATTTCTTAATTTTCTTTAAAATGTAATTTTAATTAATTTCTTTCCCCAGCAACGGCGCCAAAAACTTGACTCCGCCACCGATATTTATACTTACAATTATGATAAGAAAATTAGCAACGACGACAAAGACTTGATCCCGCTGGATATATATGCTTATGATTTTGATATGAAAATTATGATTTATAATGTGGATACTACGTAAGTATATGTATCATTTATCAAGTAATATAGGACTTTCTGATTAAGCCCCGAGATATCGAACCCACATGGAAAGTGAAAAATCTTCAAAGAAACAAGGAATTTATCTTTTTACTTTTTTAATTGGCTTTTGAAAGTATGTTTTGATTTTGAAAAGTTTGATAGTTGATTTCACTCTTTAAATTTTCTTATAAAAGTCAAATAAGAAATTGAAATGATAATAACTGTTAACACGGTATGAAAAACACTATTAACTAGAATATCTTTTTCTTTCCTTTATAAAGTAATAATAATTATGAAAGTATTGTTGTGGAAGTATTTAAATTTGTTGTGATAAATAGAAGCAAATGTATTCTTTGACCTTACTTGGTTCTATAAAGAACATTGGTTAATTTGAAATGTTATCATTTTGAACACGGTTAGGCAGGGAAGATACCAACTCTCAGTTCCCTCATTTCCCTCCACCCCGGGACTAACTTCTCATAACAAAATTCAAAACTTCAAACCAAATTAGGGGCTTTTGGCCTGTCACACTAAAAATCCTCTAGTTTTACTCCACTTTAAAACATCTTCTAATATATTGCATTCAATTATATGAACTACAATTTTCACCCATATAATTGCATGTGATTCTTACTAACTTTTGAGACAACATGCATTGGATTTTACATAATCTCACCACAAATTTTACATCTTAACAGGCCAAATTAAGAAGTAAATAAAGTTTATAATTAATCTTCATAACTTTTTCCAACTTTAAATACATATACATTCCACAACAATTCCTCATACATTACTTACTTCTTCATTTAAGAAAGAAAAAGATAAATTAAACTACTCAGAATGCATTGAGAAAATACAAAAAACATTGATTTGAAATTAAAAACCATAAGAAAAACAACAAACACAACAAGTATTAATTAAAAACTAAATGTAAGAACAAAAGTAAACACTTATCTGAAAATCCTCTCCACAAGACTCAGGAAGTTCCTGTGAAACTTTGACTCTTCATTAAACTACTCCTCCGAGCGAGTCTCCCAACTCTGATGATTCATAAACAGACTTAAGACTTTAATAAAAACTAAGCTAAAGGAAAGAAAAGAAGTGGGAAGAAGAAGGCTTCAATCCTACCCTTTTCTCTTTTCTACTCTCTACTCCTACTCATAATATAATAAAAATTCTATAAAAACTCTCTTCAAAGTGCAATGGAATAGCCCCTAATCTTTCTTAAGACTCTCTTTAAAAATTAAACCAAAAGGTACCTTGGTTTCTCTTCAAAATGTGTCCAGAATCAATGTATCCACCAAAGAATGCACCCCTTCATTCAAACTTGCCGCCCAAAGGAAGTTATGGAAGTTACCACCAAGAGTTGCATCCCATCCCCTTTGAAAATGGTGCCAAATTCAAGTTAATCTCAATTTTTAACTGTGGCGGCTAAGCACCGGCCTAGTGGCGCTTAGCCGCCAGCCCAAATTTTCATTTTCCATTTTTTTGCTCCAAATTTGATCTGATTTTGCTCCATTCATCATAATCACTCATTTTCATCATACCTGTAAGAAAAACACAAAATACCTTCCATTAAAGTGCAATATCATTGGTTCCACCTGTTGGGTGATACTACTGGAGATGAAAGCCTCCACAGGATTGCTACTGTTTTACCATCACCGCACGATCGTGATGAGGTAAGGGAGAGGCCCATCCGCCACTCGAGTTCACACAGTTTTCTAGAAATTGGTCGATAAAGAATGATGTTTCGTTGCTGAGCTACTTAAAAGGATGGGATGTGCAATATCCCTAAGAATGTAGAATGAGACAAAAATTTTCCGACACCTCATCAACGCGTGTTTCCATTAGACACCGTTTGGGGAAGCGTGTTGATGCCACCACTACAGCTGTTACCATTGCCACTCCAACACCCGCATAGTGCAGATCTGTCAAGAATCAGCTGGGTCCAAGAGTATCTTCTGCCGATGATTGTAAGGAATTCTTGAAGAAGAAGAGCAATAGAGGATTGTTTGCTTCTGTACTTGGTCTACACCCCTAGGGGGCACACTTCTCCTCGACACTCTGTTGTCATCTTTGAGACACTCTGTCTTAAGGCACTAACTTTTAAGAGGAGGCTGTGGATACCAAAGGTTCTACCCCAGTGCATTCTAAAAAGTTTAAATTGGATTGTGTGTCTAGTGTTCCCGTTGCCACTACTGTCATTGCCTCAGAGTCAGTTGTAGAGAGAAGTGACAGTCGAGAAAGAACTACAAACCTTAAGTTAATGAAAGGAAAAATGGTTGAAGATAAAGTCTGAAAGCTCCAAGCAGAGATTTAAGAGTTATAGAAATAACTAGGATTGGACATTGATGACAAGGATTACTACCTGTCAGGTTAACTGGAGGAAGTTTTCATGGAAGTCAATGTCGTCAAAACAAGGGCCATGTCGTCTACGTGTGATGATCCTTTGTATGAGGAGAACACCGTGGAGGAATTCCAGAGGGCTGTTTGGTAAGAGATGAACATATAAGTCAGATGGAGAAGAAGAAGGAAGAGATGGTCGCCGTCATGACCACCATGGATACAATACACAGACAGTCACAGTCATGACCAGCAGGATCTTTGAAAGTTAAGCATCCCAAAATTATACATATCAAAGATGAAAGATAAGAGGTCACTTCTGCTAACGAAGACGAGCCACAAAATAAGGATTCATCTTTGAGTCTACTGGAGAAAGATATCAAACATATAGTCGAACACCAAGTTCGGGAGGCCTTGGCTCAGTCCAAAGGTGGGGCATCAGTTTCAAAGGGTCTACCCTGAGGAATTCGATGTTGTGCCTTACCCCAAAGGCTTTGTGCCCCCTACTTTCAGGACATTCGACATGATAGAAAACCCGCATCAGCATATAATACACTTCAGAGCCAGTTGTTGCAACACATGAGGAAGTGATGCGTTGTTATTCTGACAGTTCACCAGCAGATTGTTAGGGATGACATTTGATAGGTATGCTGAGCTACCTAATGGATCAGTGAAGACCTTTCCAAAGATGGAAAACATGTTTGTGAAAAGATTCACTGAAGCACAACACCACGTCTGTATAGGAGATCTTTTAGTGGAGCAGCAAAAGTCTGACAAGACCCTGGTTGATTATATTCTATGGTGGAGGAACTTAAGCATGAAATGTGAATCTCAGCTACAATAACAACATGTGATCGAGATACTGATCAAGAGTATCCACGGTCCAGTGGCTTTCGTGCTTAAGGGTCTTACTATTAAATCCTTTAGGAAATTACTTAGTAAGGCCAACGGTTTACAAGAGGAAGTCAAGCATATAGAGCCTGCAGAAAAGATAGAAAAGCCTAGAACAACTAAAGCATTTGAGAAGAGATCTGTGAGTGGCAACAATCGACAAAAGGAAATAACAGATGAGGATTCAAGCTGAACAGCTGTTGCAGCAGCACAGTTAGCCACCTCAGTACAGTCAGTCTCAGTAGTATGGTTAGCCCCGTCCACAACAGAACAATCAGGCTGGTCAGTTACAAAGGTCATACAAGATAGATGGAAGACAGGGTCGATGATATCAGAATGACTATGCAGGAACTACTCCTTCAAGGATGATGTATGGTGCAACTTTTTAATTTGCAAAAATTAATGAACTCATATTTTAAATATATATATTGATTTAGATGATAATGAGTCACACAATTAACATGAGTATAGGTATCACTCAAGTAATACAGGGCTCTAGTGGAGTCCTGGAATATCGATCCCATAGAGAGGCTTTACTTTTATGGCGTAGCACAAAAATCTCTTATCAAATCACAGCATAATTGCAAGTGGTTTAATTCTTAAAGTGAAGACAAACAAATTTAGTTACTACTTCTACCAAAGCACGTTCTAAACTCTACCAAGTTAAACTAACACAAGACTAAATTTATAACAAAGTTCAATTGCAAGAAAGAGTCTTCCTCCTTTTCATTCATAATGTGATGATTATTGTCACATAGATCATTGATACAAATGGATTGTGCCAAATAGGAGCATTCTTATTCTTTACCCATATTTCCGCATGTAAAGAACATTGGCTAATCCTAAGTTTAGTTCCCAAATCCATGGTTAGGCTGGGAGGATACTGACTCTCACTCCGAAGCTCCCTCTTTTCTTCACCTGAAGGCTAACTCTCGCTTCAGTTTCTAAACATTAGGACCAAATTGAGGATTTCAGCCTGTCACTCTAAAATCTCCAATTCTATGCCCATCAAAGTATATTTCCCTATTTATTTGCACTCAATCCCCATGAACTACATCTCTCATTAATGAACATTGAATGTGACCTTCACTTTTGTTGCAAAACTCATAGTCCTTTTGGAACATATGTTTCCCAACAAATTTTAATAATTCAATTAGCCAGATCAAAAAGTAAATGAAGTTTTAAGTGAAAAGGTCATCACAAATTCTCCATAATAAATCGACACATTTCCATTTCACAACATCAACACATCACATGAAAAGAAGAAAGACAAAGAAATCTACTCAAGGCTCATGAGGAAAAGATGACAGAACATGGATTTCATATATAAAAACAATGTCATACAAACAGAGTAAAGTAAAGACAACTTATCTCAAACTCTTTCCCAAGCGAATCTCAAGGAATTTCTTTGACTCATCTTCTTTCTTCACAAAAACACATAATTCTATCTTTAGAATAGTAAGGAAGAAGAAATCTCTCACTTTCCCTCTCCTCTCAGACTCCTTAGAAGAAAAAACACAAACTTAACTTCCTACACAAAATGGAAAGAACACATTATCTAAACTCAAAACTCTTCTCTTCCTTTCTTCCCCACTTTGAAATTTGGCTTCAAAAGTGTTTAAATTTGGCCAAAACTGAATTCTCAAGAGTTTCCTCAAGCAAACTTTCAAAATCCGGCCAAATACATTGAATCTAGTTCAAAATTGGGATATGGTGCTGTCTGACACTGGTACGAGCGCCGTCCGGCGCATTGTTCCGCCAAAACATTGTAACTCTCTAGAAACTAGCGTTGTTCGGTGCGGTGACAGAGGTGTTTGGATCTAGTTCAATAAAATGCTCTTTTATCCTTTTCGCTCCAAATTTGCTCCTTTTCGCTTCCTTTTGTTCTAAAGGCCTAAAACCATTGTACCTGCATGAAATCATCAAAAAATACCTTTCTTTAAAGTGCAATATCATCAAAAACAGGTATGAAATGAATAGTAAAAAGATATCAAATTTTTAGTGGATCAAGATCCCCAAACTTAACTATTACTTGTCCTTAAGTAATTTTAGTTAATACATAAAATTATGATCCACTGCAATGAACTTTCTTTCTAGAATATCATAATTTTGATTTAGATAAGTATAATAGTGAAATTTTCATAAAGATCTTTGAATAAATCAAGTAAATTCTACAGGTGTAAGAACATCTAGTAATCAAGTCTAAGAGTTCTAGCTTTCTATTCATTTCAAAAATGACTGTAGATTGTCCTATTAAGGCACTTAAAAGGATCATATGAAAAGAAGTTTATGAGAAAACTACTAGTAAGGATGCTATTCCATACATATAAGTTCAGGAAAGTAATTAAGTTTTTCCCTTTAGGTAGGTCCAAGTGAAGCCAATTTTTGATTAGGCATCTCCTCAAGCTTCTCCTCACTTTTCTTTTCTTTTTTTTTTCTTTTCTTTTTCTTTTGCTTTTCTTTTCTTTTTTTTTCTTTTCTTTTCTTTTCATTTTCTTTTTTTTAAGTCAGGATTACTGTATCTTGATAGCCTTTAATGATTTTGAACTTCACTCTTCACACCCTAAATTTGAAACTTACCACATTCCTTTACCTTATAGGCATTTCTTTAGCTTATTAATGATTCATCATAGAGTCTCAATCCTTTCCTATCACATAACATTTTAAGATCCTTAATATTTCAAACATACAGTTTTTCTTACTTTGAATAGTTGACTATAGTCCTATTCTTTTATACCAAATATCTTACATTACAAAATTACTTTTCATTACTAAATTCTTCCATTCAATTTCATAAAATACTTAAATAAAATCAAATTACAGTTATCTAAAATTGAGTTCTATCACAAAAAATCATGTTAATAATTTTAAAAATAATTTTAAATGAGAACAATTAACAGTTAATTCTTTCCCTTCCCCCAAACTTAGATTTCTGAATATAATTAACATGGAAGAAAGAAAAGATCTAAATATATACTCATAAATCAATATGCTGGGCTTTTCATACCTTTGAGTTTCAACAGTTTTTTCTTCATAAAGCAGAACAGTAGGCCTGAAATAATTAAGAAGCATTTCTATACACAAATATGGGTTAGAAGTTTATAAAGAAGAAGTTTATACACGTTAAACAGTTCACATAACATTAACATCCAACTATTACTATTAAAAATTAAACTAGCAATCCAAACACATAAAAACTTTACTATCACATCATATACGTCACAAATCAACAACAAAGTTTACTATAAGTACATCCAACACACATATAACATCTCAAATACAAGTCATAAGGAGTCTCAGTTACATCACAAATACAAAACACAAATACATCACAAAGTTCAATGAAAAATAAAAATAAAAATACACAAACTACCAATCTTCATCTTCTGCAGGAGCTCCACCATCATCAGCTTCCTCAGGCTGGTATGGAGTATACTCAGGATAAGTAGGAAATACATCATCAGTGTCTCCCTTGAAAAATCTCATCTATGCGTCATGATTAGCTATCTCATATTCTCTCCACCGCAGTTGATAATTGGTGCGACTTTTTTAATTTACCAAAATTTAGGAACTCAGATTTATATTTATATTAATTTAAATTTTTAAAACGAGTCACAAAATTAACACAAGTATACGTATTGCTCAAGTAATAAAGGGCTCTAATGGAGTCTTAAATATCAATCCCACATGGAGGCAATTAATTTCAAGGCGTAGCATAAAAATCACTATTCAAATCACAACACAATTGCAAGTAATTTTGATTTTTGTAATAGGTACAAACAATAAAAGTTACTATTACTACTAAAGTACGCAACAACAAATTAAACTAACACACAACACCAAATTTATAACTAAACATAGTTGCAAGAAAGAGTCTTCCTCCTTTTCAATGTTAATGTGTTGATTATTGTGACATAGATCAGTGATGCAAATCTATTGTGCCAAATAGGAGAAATCCTATTATTTACCCATATTTGAGCGTATAAAGAACATTGCCTAGTCTTAAGTTTAGTCCCTAAATTCGTGACTAGGCTAGAAGGATACTGGCTTTCACTCAAGAGCTCCCACTTCCCTTCCCCTAAAGGCTAACTCTCGCTTTGGTTTTCAAATCTTAAGATCAAATTAGGGATTTAGCCTGTCACTCAAAAATCTCCAATTCTACGCCCATCAAAGTATATTTCTCTATTTATTTGCACTCAACCCTCATGAATTACTTTCCTAATTCATGGAAATCGAATGTGATCTGCACTTAAGTTGTGGAACTCATAATTCTTTCAGAACATAAGTTTCCCAACAAGTTTTAACAATTTAATTGGCCAGATCAAAAAGTAAATGAAGTTCTAAGTGAAAAGGTCATCATAAATTATCCATAAATAATCGACACATCATTTCCATTTCACAATATCAACACATCACATGTGAAGGAGAAAGACAAAAAAATCTACTCAAGACTCACGAGGAAAGGATGACACAACATGGATTTTATATATAAAAACAATATCATAGAATTAGAGTAAAGAAAAGACTACTTATCTCAAACTCTTCCCCAAGCGAATCTCAAGGAATTCCTTTGACTCCTCTTCTTTCTTCACAACAACACACAATTCTCTCTTTATAATAGTAAGGAAGAAGAAATCTCTCACTTTCCCTCTTCTCCAACACTCCTTGGAAGAGAATTTACAAACCCTAGATCACTCTCTCTAAACTTCCCTAACACTCTCTACTCTCTACCATTCACTAAACACACACATTCCCCTTTGAAATCTCTCCCAAAAGTGGTTTAAATTCGGCCATAACTGATTTCCCAAGAGTTTTTGCATGCATCCCTTCAAAATCCATCCAAATACATTGAATCTAATTTAAAATCAGGATAGGGCACGGTTTGCTGCTGGATAGGGTGCCGTTCGGTGCTTTTTTTTGCCATTTGGACAATAATTCTCTGGAAACGGGCGCGTTTTGGCGCTGGATAGGGTGCCGTTTAGCCCAGGTCAACTTTTACACTTTGGCTCCTTTTTGCTCCAAATTTGCTCCTTTTTGCTTCATTTTGCTGCAAAGGCCTCTAATCAGTGTACCTACATGAAATCATGAAAAATACCTTCCTTTAAAGTATAATATCATCAAAAACAGGTATGAAATGGATAGTAAAAAGCTATCAAATTTTCAGTGGATCAAGATCCCCCAAACTTAACTATTTCTTATCCTCAAGTAATTTTAATTGATACATAAAATTATGATCCACTGAAATGAACTTTCCTTTCTAGAATACTAATATTCTGAATTAGATAAGTACAATAGTGAAACTTTCAGAAAGATCTTTGAATAATTCAAGTAGATTATGCTGGTGTAGGAATATCTAGTAATCAAGTCTTAGAGTTCTAGCCTTCTATCCATTTCAGGAATGACTGTAGATTGCTCTATTATAGCACTCAAAAAACATTTCATGAAAAGAAGTTCATGAGACCACTACTAGTAAGGATACTATTCCACACATATAAGTTAAGGAAAGTAAATAAGTTTTTCCCTTTAGGTCGGTCCAAGTGAAGCCAATTTTTGATTAGACATTTCCTCAATCTTCTCCTCACTTTTCTTTTCTTTTCTTTTCTTTTTTTTTCTTTTCATTTTATTTTTTTTCTTTTCTTTTTCAAGTGAGGATTACTGTATCTAGATAGCCTTTAATGATTTTGAACTTCACCCTTCTCACTCTAAACTTGAAACTTACCACAATCCTTTACCTTATAGGCATTTCATAGGTTTATTATTGATTCATCATAGAGTCTCAATCTTTTCTATTCACGTAAAGTTCTAAGATTCTTAATATACCAAACATACAGTTCTTCTTACTTTGAATAGTTGACTATAATCCTATTCTCTTATACCAAATATCGTAGCATACAAAACTACTTTTCATTACCAAATAAATCCATTCAATTTCTCATAAATACTTATATAAAATCAAAGTACAGTTATCTGAAATTGAGTTATATCACAGAAAATCATGTTAATAATTTTTGAAAATATTTTTTAATTGAGGAAAATTAACAGTTAATTCTTTTCATCCCCAAACTTAAATTTTTAAATATCAATACAATTAACATGGGAAGAAAGAAAAGACCTAAAAATATTTAATTCATACCTGATATGCTGGGCATTTCATACCTTTGAATTTAAGCAGGTTTTTCTTCAGATATTAGAATAGTAGGCCTGAAATATTTCAGAGCATTTCTATAAACAAATATGAGTTATAAATTTTCAAATGAGGAAATCTAAAAACACACAACATCAACTAAACAGAACATAAACATCTAACAGGTACTACCATAGAACAACTAACAAAATAAACACATATCTCAACAAGTACTACCACAAATCAAATACTCATCACAAACATTCGACAAGTACTATCACAGAGTAACTAACAAACTAAACACAGGTAAACTATACTATCTCATCACAAACATCACAATTCAGTATTAAGTTCACCACACACATAACCAAATACAAAGTACAATACAACCACAAATCAGAGGAGTCCCAAGTATAACATAACACAACACATAATTACATCATCAAATAAACTTAAAATAAAAAAAACAACAACACTACCAATCACCCTCGGTAGGAGCTTCACCATCATCTGGTTCATCAGGCTGGTATGGAGTATAGTCAGGGTATGTTGGAAACATAGTGCTAGTATCACCCCCAAAGAATCTCATCTGTGTGTCATGGTAGGCTATCTCGTACTCTCTCCACCGCACTTGATAATCATCATTAATCTTGTTCCTTGTCTCTAGTCCCTCTACTCTGGTGTTCAGTCTCTCCAACTGATCCATAACATCATGCAGAGTAGGCTAACTGGATGTAGATGGTTTATCTCGACTAGAGGAAGGCTCATCAGATGTCTTACTCCATTTCCAACTCACATGGTCTGCAAAAGTCTTCAGATTCAGCTTGCTAATGGGCTTCAGGGGGTGGATCACCTCATCATTATCATCAACTACTACACATGACTGAATACACAGGGTATGAATCAGGATAGGGTGTCCCAGTCCTGCAGTAGTCTCTCCTTTTAAAATAGACATAATACTTTTATGAATAACAGTCCCAATATTTATCTCCTTCATGTTCTGAATACAGTAATTCAGAACAGCTCTATCAACAGTCACCTCGCTGTGATGGTTGGTGGGTAGCAATCTCGCAGAAATAAAGTAGTGTCAGGCTTTCGATACAAGATTCAGAGTAGAAAGGGGAAAATTAATTCTCATCCTTTGCTTAATCTTCCATTCCCCTTTTCCATCAGACAAAAAGTTTATAATTGTATCCAATTCTTAGTTCGTCACAGAAAAAGTCTCATACTCACAACGAAAAGGTTCTCGTAATTGAAATAATGCATTGATGCGGGCAAAGGTAAACTCAACCATCAAACCTCTAACCAAAATACACTTGCTCTTCGAATAGTAGAGGTTAGCATAGAATTCTCGAACAATACCCAACATCGCTTCAACAGTAAAACAACAGAAAATCTCCCATCGAAGACTCATTATCAAATCTTCAATTTCTCCTCCAAGATTTTCAAAGGCTGACTCTTTAATACATTTCTTGTTAGTAAGAGATGTACTAAACCACGAATAAGCCTTGAAACTAACAAATCTACTCTCATCATATTCAAACTTCCTCCTCCTCTTAGCCAATCTTGGAGCCATTTGTCGAGAGAAGACGAAATCCGAGCTTTTCTGCCCACAAAATCGCTTCCAAACCCAATGCTAGTGAGCCCTAGGTGCGAAAATCGGCCTTGGTTGGAGGTAGAAGACGATGGTTTGGGAAAAAATGGTGGGTCCCAAGGTTAAATTGCAAAAATCTGGAGTTTGGGCAAAATTTTTGACCTAGCGCTGAACGGCGCAGGTGCTCACGCTATTCGACACAATTTTCTGCATTACAGGCCAAACTCTCTGACTTTGGGCGCGGAACGGGGCTGGATAGGATGTCATTCGGTGCCAGTTCAAAAACTAGGTTTCCAACTTTTATCTGCAATTTCGATCATTTCAAGCTCGCTCTGACGTTTAATTGGTCTAAATAAGCATTGAATAACGTACTAAAGCCTTGACAAACTATATTCATAACACAAACAACATAAAACATCACTTTGATATATAAAATCCAAATTACAACCACATCCTATTAACACTCAACATAACACACAATCAAACCATAGAATCTAAGATTCAATGTCGATCACAACCATGACACAATAACGTTGATAACTGAATAAGAAAGCAAGTCTAAACATATCATCTAATCAAAGCAAAGCAAACAACACACAAACATAGACACATAAGCACAATAATCAAGCCTTCACTCTTCCTCAGAACCATCCTCAACTCTTAAATCTCCAATGGACTATGCATGAACGAACAAGTTGTAGAATGGACGAAATGGGAATTCTTTAGTGGAATTCTCTTCAATCCATCCTTTCTTTCGCATCAACTGAACCAAACTTCCTTCAAGATATCTAGAATGATCAAAGTGCTGCTTCATTTTCCAATCCAGATGATCAAAGAAGTTAGATAGATTGTTGATTGCATTCATCAAGTGTTGAACTTCTTTCTCCAATTTCTTAATTTTCTTCAGGATGATCTGTGAACTCTCAGAAACGTAAGGAGGAATAGGTGTCGATATCTAAGTTGGTTGATCTTCAATGATACTCATATCTTTCAAATCACCAATTTTTTGGCTACTATACTGATCTGTTGAGTCGATAGGCTTCCAAGATAGAAACACTTTCTCCCTAATCTCTTAAGGAATTTGTGATTGACTGCTGAGTAGAAATATGGTGTAAGGGTTTCCAAGCCCATATTTAGATCGATAAACTATCAATCCCAAAACAGACTTTACAATTATTGCACCAACATCAATAAGCATTCCCATTTCAATACAATAATTCAGAGTAGAACTCTCCTTAGTTACTTTACTGGTTTTCATAGTTGGGAACAATTTTGCACATAAGTAGTAATGTAAGTGCTTCGATGTAGGATTTAACAGTGTGGTAAAAAAACTTGCATACCTGCTATCTCTTATCTCCCAATCATTACTTTCATCCTTCATATATATGTATATATCCTTCATGTTGGCCTTCATTGGGGCAAATGTAGAATAATGGCAGATCGACACATTCTTAATCATATATAAATCATTAATCTTCGCAGGAGTAAATGTAACAAGCCTACCTCGCACATAAACTGATCCTTGGTTGATTCCATGAAGATTTGAATAGAATTCTTTCACAACTAGAACAACTACGGCGTAGTAGTATAATAAAACACTTCCCAACGTCTCTGTATAATTATTTCTTCAATTAGAGTAGTAGGAGAATTCATACCTCGATTCACAAAGCCTCACTCCTTGATCAATCTCATTTTTAAGATAGTTTCGTTGTAAATATGTTGCGCTTCGAAACTCACGAACTTCCTACGGTTGAAAAGCTGAAATCTTATCGCTTCAATCGAGTCGGAATCCATTGGGACGAGATTTGGGATCTTCCTTTCGTTCCTTTGGTAGTTTCTGCGTCCAGGGGCAGTTTTTGGGAGTTTAAGTGGAAGAAATGCTGCTTAGAACCGCCAAAACTCAAATATAAAGAGAAGAAACTATTTTCTGATCAGCGGCGCGGTTCGGCGTTGGTGACAGCGCCGTTCGACGCTAGTTCAAATTTCACCGAACTTCATTTTTATCCAAATTTGTTCCAAACTTCGATTCGATCCATTTATTTAATGTTATAAATGATAATTAAGGAAGGGTAGAACTCAATTAAGTATCAAACGAACACAATAAACAAACAAACAAGCAAACATAAACTAAATAAATGTGGGTTGCCTCCCACAATGCGCTTGGTTTAATGTCGTCAGCCCGACATAACTTCAGTTATTCAGGTTGATCCAACATTAAAACCTCTTTAAAATTTGGTCTATTCCCTTCAAAATATGGTTTTACTCATTGTCCATTAGCTTTAAATTTTCTTCTAGAATCAGGATCTTCAATAATCACAACACCAAATGGATAGATTTTAGTAACAATGAAAAATCCAGTCCAACTAGACTTCAGTTTCCCAGGAAATAATTTCAATCTTGTATTGTATAATAAAACTTTTTTTCTTGGTTCAAATTCCTTTTTAACAATCTTCCGATCATGCCAGATTTTCCTTTTCTCCTTATATATTTTATCATTATCATATGATTCATTTCTAATTTCTTCCAATTCATTCAATTGCAACAGTCTCCTCTCACCAACATTTTTCAAATTAAAGTTCAATTTCTTTATCGCCCAATATGCTTTATATTCTAATTCAACTGGCAAGTGATATGTTTTTCCAAATATCAGTCTATAAGGGGACATTCCTATATGAGTTTTCTAAGCAGTTCTGTATGCCCATAAAGTAGTATCTAATCTAGCAGACTAATCTAATCTCTCAGGATTAACAGCTTTCTCCAAAATTCGTTTAATTTCACAATTAGATACCTTTGCTAAACCATTTGTCTGGGGATGATAAGCTGTAGCGATTTTATGCATGATATTATATTTTTCCACCAATCTCTGATTTAGATTATTCTTGAAATGGGATCCTCCATCAGTGATAATTACTCTAGGCATTCTGTATCTCGTGAAAATATTTTTCATTAAGAACCTCAAAACACTTCTAGCATCACACCTAGGTAAAGCTATTACTTCAATCCACTTCGATACATAATCAATAGCGATCAACATATAAATATTTCTAAATGAAGGTATAAATGGTTCCATAAAATCTAATCCCCAAGCATCAAATTATTCAACTTCCAAAGTAAAGTTAATAGGCATTTCATTTCTTCTAGATATATTGCCTGCCCTTTGACATCGATCACAAGTTTTGATAAATCTATAAACATCTCTAAAAATAGCAGGCCAATAAAATCCAGATTGCAAAATCTTATGTGCAGTTCTATCAACTCCGAAATGTCCTCCAAATTCAGAATCATGACATTCTCTAATAATTCTTTCAGTTTCTTCATAAGTCACACATCTCCTAATAATCAGATCTTTACATTGCTTGTACAGATAAGGATCATCCTAGAAATAATTTGGCATCATGAATAAATTTTTTTCTGTTGCTAACGTAAATTCGGGGTGGTATAATATTACTAACAATAAAGTTCACAATATTAGCATATCGCAGTGAAATTTCCTTCGATGATATTATATAATGGCTAATTAGGAAAAGTTTCTACGATCTCTCTTTTAGAAATCATTTAAATTAGGTTGTTCGAGTCTCGATAAATGATCGAATTTGTTGATTATCGACTATTTTCTATTAACGATCTCAAAATCAAATTCTTGCATTAACATTATCCGGCGAATCGAGTCTTGGTTTGCATCCTTCTTTACATTAAATATTTAATAGCCGAATGATCGGTATGCCTTATGCATTTAGTTCCAATCGGAAATACGATCTAAATTATTCGAAAGCTGTAAACAATAACTAATAACTCTCTTTCGGTAGTGAGTATAATTAATTTGAGCAGCAATAAGAGTCTTAATAGCATAGTATATAACCTTAAACATTTTATCATGTCTTTGCCCTAGAACCGCTCTAATAGCATAATCAACAGCATCGTTAATTCGATGGTTTCTCGTCGGGTAAAATTATTATAGGGGCGGCAATTAATTTTTCCTTTAATGAATCGAAGCTTTAACACATTCATCATTAAATCGAACTTCTATCTTTTCGAACGAGTTGGCATAGAGGCTTGGTAATTTTTGAAAAGTCTTTAATATATCGCTGTAGAATCCTACATGTCCCAAAAAGCTTCTTACCTCTCACGGTGTTGGAGGTGGTAATTTTTATAATTTGAATCTTTGTAAAATCTACTTACATGCACGTCAGATATTTTATGCCCAGAAGCACAATTCCTCCTACAACCATAAATTGACACTTCTCCCGGTTTAAGACTAAATTTGTTCTTTCACATAGCTCCAGAAACATTTTCAGAGTTCCGTAAGCATGCATCGAATGGTATCCGAAAAGCGCGAGAAATCGTCCATAAACACTTATTTCGTCATCTATTAATTTCTTAAACATGGACATCATACATCTTTGAAATTTGCGGCCTGCATTACATAATCGAAAGGGCATCCTTCTAAAGAAAAAGTTCCGCCAAGAGTAGTAAATGTAGTTTTCTCTTAATCCTCGGGAGCAATAGGTATTTGGTGATCGCCGTATATCCATCCAAAAAGCGACAAATACTTGTGTCCGCAATTACTTTAGCATTTGGTCTAAAAATGGTAAAGGAAAGTGATCTTTTATGGCGGCGACATTTAATTTTCCTATAATAAATACATTTTCTCTAACCGGTGACTTGTCTTGTCGGAATACTTTCATTTCTTTCGGTTACATCGACGAACACTCCTCCTTCCTTAGGTACCTGATGAATTCGGCTTACCCCGATCATTATCGGAAATATGATATATGATTTCAACATCTTCCTTTAAATCACCTTTTTAACCACTTCTTTTATTATTTGGTTCAGTCTTGTCGGCATATTTTTAGGTTATGTGTTTTATTTTGAAAAGGAGTCGCTACGAAATTGTCGGCGAATTTTATATTTTAAATATAGTTTTAAAAAAAGATAACATTTGATTTTGAAAATAATTTTAAGTTTAAAAGTTTTAAGATGAAATCGAGCCGATCTCGCATCCCAAATAAGTTTATATAAATGAGCACCGCACCACAAACCGCGTATCTATCCTAAGGATAAACACCTTTGCTTGATGGTGGGGCTCGGTTAAATAAACTAGAAGATTTGTGACATCCGTTTGGTACGCGAACTTCGATTTATAGCGTAAAATTCCACCTTGTATGAAAATATTAAACGGGAGGTTTTTATAATACACAGGTTCTTTAAAATTCCCGCCAGGGGCAGAAGCCCACATAGTTAATTACATCTTAAGTGACGAGAATCACCTGAAAAACTCTCGATAATAATCGATAATTCTGCTCTCGAAATTTGAAGTTTAAGTTTTCAAAGTTGAATTTTTGAAATTTCAAGGGATTAGCTCAAATTTGGAACATTTTATTTTGGAAATTCAAAGGAAGAAAAGTAGGAGAAATTACGGATCCGAAGCGGACTTCGATCAATTTCCGGCCATCACATTGTTTGGCTTGGATTTAGGAAAGTCCTAATGTTTATTTAATGTTTTAATCTTGCCAATTTTAATTAATTAGGGCTTATATTTATATGATAGAATCCTCTGAATAACTTTGGAAGATATAGGAGTTTATGTCGTATCGGACGACACCTCGAACAAGACGGTTGAGGCTTAATTTCTGTCACAATCTTTAACGAAGAGTTGATTTATGTTGCACTGTGAGAACTACCTCGAAGTCCTATGGCTTTGTTATTTAATTCTAGGAAAGTTTTCTTTGAAGTAGATTCGAGGATTTTCTTTGACGACGATGGCCGTCTTGCCTGCATGCTCCGAGCTCCTTGTTGTTGTAGAGGTTTAGTTTAGAAATCATAAATCGAGGATGAGAAAAGTGTTTTGGTTTAGAGAAGTCTTAATTTCAGTGTTTTTTTGTGTTTTAATTAAAACAAATCTTAAAGTTGATTATAACAACAGGTTAGATCCCACGGTTCCATCCTTCCGGCATCATTATTTTTATCGGATTCACTTAGTCCGGATAGATTTGCTAAACTCAGGCGAGATGAGTTCCACACTTTCATTTAGGCAGAGTGGAAATCCCGTTAACGACACGTAGGTTACATCATCCGAGTATTCCCGATCATCCAAGCAGACGTTTTAATTTAGTTGTAGTTGTAGTTTTGTATTCTTTGTTTGTGATTAAATTTGAGTTGTCTTATATTTTGAAATGTTGTGGAGGTGAATTTTTATCTTGTAGTGTCTTTTTTAATTTAGTTATGGGTTTCGATTTTGGTTTTACGCTCTAAAGGTGTAAGGTTTTCATGCAAGCATTGTTTATCATGCAAGAAGAATAAGTGCAATGCGATTAAATAAATTGCAATAAAATAAATTGCAATAAAATAAAAGCGTACACAGAGGGTCTTCCGTCGTCAAGGCACTTAAAACACAATTTAGAGCATTTAAGCATTCATAACAACTTCTGGGTAGATAAAGGCAGGGAAAGGGTTATGGTTTTACCAAGTTCCTAACACTATAGCTAGTCATTTCCTATGACGTCTAGGTTCTTTGTGTTTTTTGGTTTGAAGACGATTTTCTTCATCGAAAAACAGTAGGATTGGTGTTCTTATAAATATCATCATATTGAGGAAGTGCTTAGGAGGATCCACAAACATCTTCGATATTTAGGATTGTTTTAGGCTCCGAGAATGAATTTAATTGTGTAAGTGAATCGATCGTCGAGGTTTTCAAATTTTGTTAACTTGCTCGGTGAACTAGGACATTTGAATGTCCTATAAGTGAAGTAACATTTCATTTTATATTCCATTTTAGGAGTTATGATAATTAAAAACTTGGAAATGAAAATGATATTTAATGATTTGTGATGCGAATTTAAGTTCAAATTAATGATTTAAGTTTGGAATAGTGTTCGAGTTATTTTAGATTTATTTTTTGAGTTAACATATGTAGGTGATGTTATTTAATTGACTTAATTCGATTAATTTAATTTAATTTAATTTAATTTAATTTAATGTGATTTAGTTTGATTTGATTTAATTTAAATCAATTTAGTTTGATTGTTTAATTTTTAATTTAATTTAATTTAATTTAATTTAATTTAATTTAATTTAATTTAATTTAATTTAATTTAATTCAATTTATTTAATTTTATTTAATTTAATTTAATTTAATTTAATTTAATTTAATTTAATTTAATTTAATTTTTATTTTATTTATAATTTAATTTAATTTTTAATTTTATTAATTTAATTTAATTTATTTAATTCATTTAATTTAATTTAATTCAACTTTTAATCTTAATTTAATTTAATTTAATTTTAATTTAATTTACTTAATTTAATTTAATTTTAATTGAAATTTTTGAAGGAGTTTAATGATTTAATTTTAGTTTAATGATTAAGTCTTTTAATATTTTAAATTTGAGTTATCATTTTAATTAAAGTTGAATATTAATGAGATGATTAAATTTAGGGATTTTTAAATTAAAGAATAAATCTCTTCCTAATAATATCCCTATTTTAATAATTCCAATTTTATTATTCTTCGAATTTAATCAATTATTTAATTAAGGTTTAATCATTTTAAATTGCTTAATGGGTTTACTGCCCTTTAATTATTAAATTTCAATCATCCAAATGAGGTTAAGAATCAAATATTTTACTTGTTAATTTTTTATTAAACCTAAAGTTTTAATTAAGGGACTAAGAATTTTAATTACCATCTTGCCTTTAAGCTCGATAATTTTATAACTCACTAAATTGAACTCAAATGAACTTGAAATTTTTATGTGACTTCACTCATATGTCAATAAAGACATGAGAGGAGAAAATGTGATTTTTCTGTGTATTTAATTTGGGGGGGGGGGGGGGGGGGGGGGGGGGGGGGATATAATTATTTTTAGTAGAAAATAGAGATTTTCAAGGAAAATTTGATAACGTGACCCCGAGGTAAGTTTGCATTACGTAAGAAAATTAGGGGACATTCTAATGACCGAAGGGACCACTTGGACCAAATTTTGTAATTTTTTTGAATTATATTTTATTTATTAAATTATTTTAAGTTACGGAGTATTAATTAATTTAAAAATAAAATAAATGTTGAAAAATAAGTTTTATAATTTTTAAATTCTCTACGATATCGAGGAAATCGAATCGAATTCTGATTTTGATTTTTCTTTCATTTATTATAATTATTTTGGTGAAAATGCTAGAAAATACATTTTTTTTTTAATTTTTAAATTACCTAGAGCTTTAAAATTTAATATCTCACTAAATAGACTGGGAAAATATGGGGTTTGTTCCTAAGTGATTAAAATTCAAAATGTGACACTTTGGTGAATTTTGTTATTTTTGTATTGATTTTTATTATTTTTTAATTATTAAAAATATTAAAATAATATTAAAAATCGACTTTTTTAGAAAATTGAAATTTTAATTTTCTTAAATTCCCCTGATATCCAGAGAGGTTCCAAAACCAATTTGGTAAATTTTTGAAAGGTATTTTGAAAGTTATGAATTTTAAAGTTTAAAATGACCCAAGTGAACATCCCATTAATAGTGGGGCTAACCAAGTCGATTGACCTCAAATTTTTATGGTGGGTTCCTCTGATCCTAAAGGAGTCGATTGGAGGTGATTTTCAAGTCAATTTGATGTAAAGTTTAGCTCTAATTAATTAGAGACTATTTTGGGTGTTTGGCCAAATTAGGGTTACTTGTAAGTGAATTAACCCAAGTCTTTATTTTCTAGGGTTCTCTGGTTATAAGGAACATCACCAAATTTTCCTAGAATTTATTACACAACATGCTATTTATTGGAATTAAAATACCAGCTTGTTGACAGATTTGAAAAATGTTATTAACTCTTCATGGGGATGGCCTACGACTTTGGAAAATTCGGGGAATGTTCCCAATTCGGAGGCTTCAAAAGCCACATGGTCTCATGCCATGGTGAATTGTATGAATGCATGGAGAATTAAAACGATACGGGGAGTAAATAATTAATTAAAAATAAAATGCGTTAAAGAAATTAATTAATTTATTTTACGTTATTCTCACTCATTCGGCTGACGAGGGCTGTTTTATTTATTTTATGATTTTCCTACACGAAGTTATGAATTTTTGAAGTTTAGGGAATTAAATAAATAGAAAATACCCACAATTTTCTGCTCCGCGCGGCGCCCGTGAGCATCGGCGGCTCCGAAGTGCCGCGTGTCGCGCTCCCATTCGACGCCGCCATCCGCGTCCAGCGCTCCGGGACCCGCTGTCGCTCCGTCCTCTGATCCGACGCGATCTGGCCGTCCCGTCCGCGTGTATTCGTGGACGGCATCGTTCATCGTCCCCCAGTGTCCTCGCTTTAGAGAGCCGTCCACACTAAATCCTTAATATCTCACTCGATACTCAATGGATTTTCATGTTCTTATACATGGATTCGTCTTGAAGAGGCAGACACATCTATACAGTTATCGTACATTGAAATTAGGCATTTGAAATGGACAATCTCCAGAAGCTCGGGATGAAGAAATTAGTTCGTACCTTTGCTCGAGAGAAGTGTGGCTTCGATGCGAGAGTTGTTGCACCTTCGATTGAATCTCAGCAAGCTCCAGATGAAGTCCTGGTCTGGTGAATCGTCTAGATGTGATTTCGACCAAGCCCGATCACAAAGCTTGGAGAATTTGGAGCAAGCGGGTGGCACACGGAGATGGGGCTTTTCTTGGTGGACACCTTCCTTGATGCAGTGAAGGTGTAGAACCAATCGATTTGAGATTGATCTACTGTGGAGAAGTGTCCTGGTTTTGGGTGGAATTTCAACTCTGAAATTGAGCTCACGGAGAAGAAATGAGCGGGATCTCAGCACGGGGATCAAGTGCTGCTGTGTGTGGGGAGGGATGCAGAACAATTTTGGCGAGTTTCGGTAAGGTCTGGTTCAGCACCTCTTCATGGCCGAGAGGTGAGGGGTTTAAATAGGAGAGGGTGGAGGGCCTCCCAGAGGAAGTTAGGGCTTGGGATTGTTTGCTCTTGTGAGGAGAAGAACGACTGTAGGCCACTAGGCATGGGGCGACTCGGCAAGGGAGAATTCCAAGTTTTGGCTCCTCCCAAGGTCTCGGCCATGGTGTTTTCCGGCGGCCTGGTGGGCGGCCGGCCGAGCTTGGTCTGCCATCTTGTTCGAATTGGAGTCGAGAGCAGGGTTTGGTGCATTCGGTGGGGTTTGACATGTGTAAAGTGGTTGAATCGAAGTAGAAAGGGGAAGGGGCTATTTTTAGCTTATTTTGGTCAACCCATGCAAATGGGTTGGGTGCACCTCCCCGAGACCTGGTTTTGGGCTGAGGAGGTCGAGTGGGTCGATCTCCCATGTGTGGTGGAGTCTCCATCGGGGATTAGGTGGCAAAGCATGGTTTAGAGTGTTACATGCTTAAGGTAAAAAAGGCTTAAGAAGGATTAGGAAAGGGGGTCCTCCTTTTTCCATTAATGGCTTGATCACATGTCAAACTCTCCATGGCTTCATGTGGCTTGTCCATGGCTTGCGTGGCTTGTCTTTGGCTTAGGGAAAAGTTTAGTCGATTTCGCCCAAAAATGGGTTTAAGAATTTTGGATATTTTGGTGAAAATTTGTATGAAGCTTGATTTGGAATGGTTTAAATAATGATTTTGAAACTTAGGGGTGATTTTGATTAAATGGATGATGAAAGGAAGTGTCATGTGGGCTTTGGATGAATTTGGGCTTTTGAATTTGAAGGGAGTAGGCTTTTAGGAAAGTTTAAGGGAAATGGGCTTTTTGATTTTAGGATGGGCATTTGGGTAAAGATTTTGTAAAAGGCCTTGTCAAATAAATATCATAATTGGTTTATGGATGTTCTATGAAGGGCTTGGAGTCAATTTGGTGTGATTTGAGTTGAATTGGTTTGAATTTGGGTTTATTTGGTAAGTGGGCTTTATATGGGTCCAAGTGGGCTAACTTGGGCTAATGTTGGGCTAGAGTTGAAATTGATGTAAAATTAATGTTGGGAAATGTTTATAGGAGTGTTTCAAAGAGGTTTTGGCTTTGATGGGTTTTGATTTTGGGATTTGGGCTCATTTGGGTTAGGTTTGGGTTTAGGTCGAAAATGGGCCTTTTAATTTTGGGTTGAATTTGAGTGGGGTTTGGATCGAAATCTTGGGCAAATCATGTTAGTGTTTTACATGGGGATGTCGAGGAAGGTTTAGAAAGATTTGGGTTTAATTGGAGTTGGGTGGGTGAGTTTGGGTTAAAGTTTGGGTCATGGGTCAGAATTGGGCTTTAAGGCCAAAAGTGAAATTGGATCAGTACCAGTAATTAGGCTTGGATTTGGTCTGAATTGGTGTTGGGGATGTTGAATTGAAGTTTAGAATTGAATTGGACCAGAATTTGGGTCAATGGGGTAGGTTTGGTTTGACATTGGGTTCACCCAGGTTAAAATGGGTCAAATTGGGGATTTTGATAAAAGTGGGGTAAATTGACAAATTGGCCCATGGTGTAGTTGAACAAAATGAAATTGGGAATATTTGGATTTTCTGGAATTTTTCTGGGAATTTTCTGAATTTTGGATTTTTTTGGCTAAGAGGGGTATTTTGGGTATTTGAAGGGTATTGGGAGGTATTTTTGGAATTTTTGGTATTTTTGGGTAGCTGGATGATCAATTTGATTAGTGAGGAAATGTTTAGGAATGATTTTGGAGAATTTTGGGTGATTTGGAAATTTTGGAAGATTTGGATAATTTCGGGTTTTGGGTAGGTTAGGCGGGTGTAGGGTCCCGGGGTCAAAAATTGAAAATTTGGAAAATTGAAGCTTGGGTGAATGTAAGTGGAATGAAATCATTTTGGTTGAGGCTTGTAAAACCTGTCAAGCCCACATGAGCCATGAAAGGGACTCGTTGGAGTATATTTATGTTGTTCTGGCTCTCTTAGCGAGGGCTTAGGGGTTAAGGACCATCCATGTGAACCACTTTTGCATGAGTCGGGAGGTCAAATTGGGTATGGGTGTGTCTTTAAGAAGTGTGTGAAAGTGTAGTGTATAAGTGTAGTGTGTGTATAAGTACGACCCTTCACCGGACAGGGCCACCGGGCGGTCTAAGGCCGAAGATCCCCATAGGAACTCATCCTTTAAACTTCCACATTTAATTTCAACCCTCAGGTGATTAAGGGTCTGATCGACTTGTGGAGTTTGCGGGGAGTTAAGAAGTAGTTTGAATTTCTAAGTGGTGGGTCTGATTCTAATCCTCTAAGATAGTCGAAGGGAAAACTGGTAGATCTTTAAGTACTAAAGAAGAGGGAGCCTCATCAAAAATGAGGTCGACAAATGGACTGATGGGTGTGGTGTGCTTCAGCAAGCACAGCGCGTATTGGCGTTGACGGGTCAACAAAACCAACACGGATGTCGAAGTGACACACTTGGGACGAAGTAGAGAATTCCGCTGGGGAGTGTCGAGAGTATATCTTAAGGAAACTGGAGATTCTGAATACCATTTTGCAGGGAAGGAAAAGGAAATTGATCCCCGAATCACATGATGCGGGAAATTTCAATTTAGATTTTATTTTGTTTCAATGCTCGAGTCATGATGTTGTGAGTTTAGATTTGATTTGGAGTTTCAATTTAGATTGAAGTTTGTCAAGATTAATTTGAAGGGATTTGATTTGAAATGAAAATTAGAATTTTGAGGTTTTAGATGTAACATCTTCAACCTCGAAAGAAAGATGAATTGACCGAATCGAATTATCGCAATGAGGAGATCTCGAAGCCCGATACGGTATTGGATGTAAAATCCTTAACCTCGAATTTGAATTTGATTTGATGTATTTCATTGCGATAGGGAAAAGATCCACAAAAAACAATGCGGTCTCGGATGTAAAATCCTCGGCCAAAGTTTGAATTTGATGTATTTCATTGCGATAGGGAAAAAAATCCTAAAGCAATGCGGTCTTGGATGTAAAATCCTCGGCCACACAAGTTTGAATTTGATGTATTTCGGTCTGATAGGGAAAGAATCCTAAAGCGGTGCGGTCTTGGATGTAAAATCCTCGACCCCGAAAGTTTGAATTTGATGTATTTCATTGCGATAGGAAAAATCCTAAAGCAATGCGATCTTGGATGTAAAATCCTCAACCCCGAAGTTTGAATTTGATGTATTTCAGTGTTTGATAGGGAAAGAATCCTAAAGCGGTGCGGTCTTGGATGTAAAATCCTCGACCCCAGTTTGAATTTGATGTATTTGAGTGCAATAGGGAAAGAATCCTAAAGCGGTGCGGTATCGGATGTAAAATCCTCAACCCGAAGTTTGAATTTGATGTATTTCGGTGCGATAGGAAAGAATCCTAAGCGGTGCGGGTCTTGGATGTAAAATCCTCGACGAAAGTTTGAATTTGATGTATTTCGGTCTGATAGGAAAGAATCCTAAAGCGATGCTGAGTCTTGGATGTAAAATCCTCGACCCGAAAGTTTGAATTTGATGTATTTCGAGTGCAATAGGGAAAGAATCCTAAAGCGAGTGCGGTATCGGATGTAAAATCACCGACCCAAAAGTTTGAATTTGATGGAGGTTTGATGTGAGATGCGGAAAGATCGAATTTGAGATTGAAATTTGTTGAGATTTGGTTTAAAATGCGGAAGATCGAATTTGAGATTTGAAATTTGGTGGGATTTGATTTAAGATCACGGAAGATCGAATTTGAGGGTGATAGAGATTTGGAATGCGGAAAGATTGAATTTGAAATTTGGAAGGGTGAGTTTGAACTCGGTTGAAATTTGATTTAAGATTTGATTTGAAATTTGGAAAATTTGAAGTTTGGTGAGATTGGATTCGAAATTTGATTGAGAATTTGATTTTGAGATTTGATTTAACATTTATGTTGATTTCGTTTATCTTTTAATGATTAATTTTATTTTATTGTTTATTTAATGTTCATGTGTGAATTTGGTGTTTTGTCATTTCTTTTAGATTTTTTTTTTTTTAAGGAAAGTTTTCTTTTGTCTCTTTTTTTATTCCTTTTACGATTTCTTTGTTCGAAGTTCATTTAACTTTAATGGCGTTTCCCGATGAGATTTGCCTGGTAGTGAAGGCCAAAAATGTGACATGGTCACTTTCGTTCAATCATGCACGAGAAGATACGTAAATGCAATGCCCGGTCTGGAATATATTTCATACAATCCATGTAAACTCGAAACAGGCTGTGTATGATCTTTGTTGATTCATCCAAAGAAGCATCTGTCGAAAATCCATGTCTGAATAGTGGGGTACATAATTCGATAACATCACCTTCCAAACCATCAGCAGCGAGGATCACCGTATGTGGATATTACATTGGAGATTGATATTTCCATGTAACTCACGGCTAAATGGCCCAGGAGGCTCTCTAGCTCGAGATGCAAGTGCAAATGGTAAGGTGTCTTCACATCATCCATTCTCCTGAAAGTAGCCGAGATCCGCTTCCTTTGAGCCTCACAGTATGCAATGCTTAGCGATATACGCTCCGTTGCCCTTGATGTATGTGAGACCTACCGGTAAAGGTATCTTTGCGGCCTGGGAACTACTTTGGGCTTTGCTATCCGGAGGGTCGGATCCGAACATGATGTTACATTCGCTCGGGGAAAGAGGCTTGTGCGGAAAGGTGCGACGAAGTCGTGGTGATCTATGTGGGGGTATACGGTCATACACTTATAGATGTTGATGATGCGGTATTGGGTATGCAATCTGGCCAGCGAGTACCCTCCATGTTGCTCAATCTCTTTACCATTCTCTTGATGATAGTGATGGCATGGGATCCCTTGCCCATGACGGAGTATTCCCGGTGGGTTTCCTTTACGTCTTCCGCGAAAGTTGTAACAGCATCCATTGTATTGTGATTCTTCCTTTCTGGCATCCATCTCCGGGGTTCTGAGTATGTGTTTTCCTTAGGCGGTATATTCCGGCCCATTCTTTTCAAATCCGGATGCAATCCACGATTATTTCTTGTTCATACTGCGAGAGTACGTCGTATGTAGCTCGAGCCCCTCGATTATATTGATTCTTCTGCCTTTAATTCTTTAGTATTCGAAAGGTTTCTTTTCAACATTATTCTCTCCGACTCGTATTCCGGAATGATCTGCAGATGGCGAGGCACAGTGACATATTGTGGGATATACGGTTCAATCCCTTCACGTTCTCCACCTTCTCGGCTCCTCGGGGATGATGCGTCGGGACATCCCCGGGGTTGCTGCACAGCAAGGTCATGCATCTTGGTGGATCTATCCGGTGGCGTGGTAGCCCTCCTTTCTTTTGATTTTTCTGAGAATTTCCTGGTTCTTTGTCCATCCTAGGAGGTGGCCTCCTTTCTTCGGGTCACAGTGAACGTGTCATGAAGTGTATGCAGCGACGTGGCAATGCCTCGTCGTGGCGATCAACGCTAGTTTTGTTAACATCTTACGGATACGAGGATTCTTATTTCTCCGTTGCGTTGCTGTCGAGTAGCTCTCCGAACTTCTTGAATCTCTGTGGGCGCGGGCGGCAAGCCTGCCCTCGCTGTCCGCCGGCCCCACAGACTTCATTTTCTTATCTTCTTCGATATTTGTCTTTCTTTCTTGTTGCTGGATTGGTGGCTTGGGCCACCCACTTTCATCAACGTATGTCCGGGCAGTTCTTCTCGGTCAACCGGGACCCGGTCACTTTCCTCGTGCGCCAGGCTGCGTGCGAAATCCGAGTCAATCTCGATTATCGCTCCTTTCACCCTCTTTCATCAAGTGCGAGGCTTACGCCATTCTTAAAGTTCGAGACCCCGACCGCCCGCTCGACATTTCCTGCGAAAAGACAAGGAAAAGGATCGAAGTGCACATGCCAGAACAAGAACATTAAGAAAATGTTTATTAAAGACATTTTTTTTTATTCTTATATTTCGGAAACTTAACGGGGATGAAGTGGGATAAGATCGGGAAAAGAGATTTTGATTTGGAAAAGAAAACAAGGAAAATTTTTATTATCGGGATTTTATTTATTTTAGCATTTTATTATTTTTTGGGTTCGGACCCATTCATAAGTAATCACTTCACCCGTGCTTCTAGGGATGGAAAGTTCATTCCTTGTGAAACATCGAGGTAGCGTAATACTTTTTCAAGTATCGTCCATTGATCGGAAGCATGTCGTTCTCCACAGCAATTCACTAGGCGGTAGGAACCTCCACGGGTATCTTTGCTTGACCACGAAACGGTCCTTCCGTGGGTTGAGAATTTTCCTCACATCTTGCGGTGTGCGAATAAGGTCTTTTGAGAACGAGAACTAAATCACCAACTTTGAAGGTTCTTGGGCGGACCGGTTTGTCGTGAGCTTGAACCATCTTAGCCGAGTATAGTTCTAAATTACCCATTGTTGCAAGTCTTTTCCCTTCCGGGCTCTACAATTCTTCGAGTCGTAATTTGGCGTTCTCTTGTTGTGATTTTTATTTGCAAGCTTGCAATTCGAGTGAAGGAAAATTTGAACCTCTAAAGTAGCTGCTTGCCTGAGACCCATACACCGGACGTAAGGTGTAGCTTGCGTAGGAGTTACGAAGGTTGTCCCGGTAGGCCAATAAGGCTTCTAACAACTTCTCGTGCCAATTTCTCTTATTATCGTCAAGGGTTTTCTTTAAAATTTGAACGAGAGTTTTATTAAAAGCCTCGGCCAAGGCCGTTTGCTCTTGGGTAGTAAATTGTTGAGTATCGCGGTCGATTCCATGTCTCTGACAAAATTGTTGATTTGTGTGCTTCGAATGCGGCCGTTATGCGAGATGATCTCGCGGCACTCCGAAACGGTAGGTGACTTGGTTCTTGAAAAATTGTAGCACGTGGTGTGCTTTCACTTCTACGAGTGGAAGCGCACGCACTTGGAAAAGTGATGCAGCCGCAGAATGAAGCGATGTCCTTTTGAAGATGGTGGTTATTGGACCCAGCATATCGTCTTGACATTGAATGGCCGCGATACGGTGTCGGATGTAGCACATTTGGAGGTTGTCGGCCCTTTTTTAGGTTATGTGCTTTATTTTGAAAAGGGGGTCGCCTACGAAATATGTCGGCGTATTTTAAATTTAATTTAAATATATATATAATTTAGAAAGTAGTATTTGATTTTGAAAATAATTTTAAATTTGAAGATTTTAAGATATGGAATCGAAGCCGTCTCACATCCCGAATAGTTTACATAAACGAGCACCGCACCACAAACCGTGTATCTATTCCTAAGGATAGACACACCGCTTGATGGTGGGGCTCGGTTAAATAAACTAGAGGATTTGTGACATCCGTTTGGTACGCGAACGATTTTATAAGCCGGCAAATTCCCTTGCTTATGTAAGAAAACATTAAACGGGGGTTTATATTACAGGTTCTTAAAGTTCCCTATAAGGGCAAGCCCCTATAGTTAATTACATCTTAAGTGACGGGGAATCACTTAAGAAAACTCCTCGATAATAATCAATAATTCTGCTCTCGAAATTTTGAAGTTTAAGTTTTCGAGGTTTGAAATTTGGAATTTGATAAGGAATGGATCGAATTCGGAACATTTTATTTTGGGAATTCGAAGGAAGAAATTAGGAGAGATCACGGATTCGAAGCCGGAGCAGTGAGAAATCCTCCCGACTATCCTATTGTTTGGCTTGGATTTAGGAAAGTCCTAATGTTTATTTAATGTTTAATTTTGCCGATTTTAATTAATGGGGGCTTATATTTATATGATAGAATCATACGAGTGCACAGAAGATATGAGGGTTTATGTGTCGTATCGGGCGACTGCCTCGAATCCTAGCCGGTTAGGGCTTAATTTGCAATGCAAATGCCTAACGAAGAGTTGACGAGGATTTATGTTGCACTAGGCGAAACTACCTCGAAGTCACCATGGCTTTGTTGTTTAATTTAGGAAAGTTTGCGCGTAGATTCGTTTTGCGTGACGATGGCCGTCTTGCCCACCATGCTCCGAGCTTCTTGTTGTTGCGAGGTTTAGTTTTAGAACTCGCCAAATCGGGAGATGAGAGAAGTGTTTGGTTTAGAGAGAAATCTTAATTTCGAAATTATTCTTTTTATGTTTTAATTAGCAGTCTTAAAGTTGATTAAACGAACCGATTAAGATCCGCGGTTCGTCATCCCGGCACCGTTATTTTCATCGAATTCACTTAGTCCGGATAAATTTGCTAAACTCAACTAAATGAGTTCCGCACTTTCATCTAGACCGTGAAATCCGTTAGCAACACGTGGGTTACATCATCAGTATTCCGTCCATTGATGAACGTTTTAATTTAGTTGTAGTTGTAGTTTTGTGTTAATTTATGATTAAATTTTGAGTTGTCTTATATTTTGAAATGTTGTGGAGGTGAATTTTATCTTGTAATGTCTTTTAATTTAGTTATGGTTTCGGTTTTGGTTTTAAATCACAAGGTGTGAGTTTTCATGCAGCGTGTTTAACATGCGAAAAAGTAAAGTGCATTGCGATTAAATAAATTGCAAAAAAGTAAATTGCAATAAAATAAAAAGCGTGCACAGGTCTTCCCGTCGTCAATGTTGCGCTTAAAACACGGTTAGAATATTTAAGCACGTTCCTAGGTAAAGCTAAGGTAAGGGTTATGGTTTTACACCAAATTCTTTAATCTATGGGCCCCAGTCATTTCCTGAGCGTCTAGGTTCTTTGTGTTTTTGGTTTGAAGACGATTTTCTTCATCAAAGAACGACTAAGTTGATTGTTAGCATAAACATCTTATCATATTGAGGAAGTGCTTAGAAGAATCTTAAACATCTTTTCAATATTTACAGGATTGTTTGAAGTCGAATGAACTTAATTATGTAAATGAATTGATCGTCAGGGTTTTCAAGTTTTGTTAACTTGCTCGATGAACTTAGGACATTTGAATATCCTTATGAGTGAAATGACATTTCATTTAATATTCCATTTAAAGAGTTATAATAGCAAAAGCTCCTAAAAGCAAAATGGTATTTAATGATTTGTGATTTAATTTGAATTAATGATTTAAGTTTGGAATAGTGTTCGAGTTATTTTAGATTTATTTTGAATTCTTTATGTCTTTATATTTAATTTAATTTAATTTGGTTTAATTTAATGCAGTTCAATTTAAATTAATTTAACTTAAGTTAATTTAATGTAATGTGATTTAATTTAATTTAATTTAATTTAATTTAATTTAATTTAATTTAATTTTAATTTTGATTTAATTTAATTTAATTTTATTTAATACTTAATTTAATTTGATTTAATTTAATTTAATTTAATTTAATTTAGTTTAATTGATTTAATTTAATTTAATTTTTTTATTTAATTTAATATAATATATCTTAATTTAATCCTTAATTTTTTTTAATTTAATTTTTAATTTTAAAGAATTTGTTTAATTTAATTTAAAGACTAAGTCTTTTAATGTTTTTTTTAAATTTGAATTATCATTTTAATTGAGAATTAAACATTAATAGAGATGATTAATTTAGGGATTTTTAAATTAAAGAATAAATCTCTCCTAATAATATCTTATTTTAATAACTCGATTTATTATTCTTCCAAATTTAATCAATTATTTAATTAAAGTTTAATCATTTTAAATTGTTTAATGGGTTTCTACCCTTCAATTATTAAATTTCAATCATCCAAATCAGGTTAGGATCAAATATTTTACTTGTTAATTTTTTTATTAAACCTAAAGTTTTAATTAAGGGGTTAAAATTTTAATTACCATTTTGCCTTCAAGCACAATAATTTCATAACTCACTAAATTGAACTCAAATGAACTTATAGAAATTTTTATGTGGCTTTACCGCTCCGCATGTCGATAAAGACATGAGAGGAGAAAATGTGATTTTTAAATACCTTTAATTTATTTATATAATTATTTTTAGTAGAAAATAGAGATTTTTCGAGGAAAATTTGATAACATGACCGAGGAAAGTTTCTGTGCTTAAGAAAATTAGGGGACATTCCTAATGACCAGAGGACCACTTGGACTAATTTTGGAGATTTTTTGAATTATATTTTATTTATTAGAATTATTTTAAGTTTTTGGAGTGTTAATTAATTTAAAAATAAAATAAATGTTGAAAAATGAATTTTATAATTTTCAAAATTCTCTCTGATATCGAGGATTTCAGAGAACCAAATTTACAATTTTCTGATTTTTCTTTGATTTATTATAATTATTTTAGTGAAAATGCTAGAAAATACATTTTTTTAATTTTAAAATTTTCCTAGAGCTTTAAAATTAATATCTCTTAAAATAGACTTAAGAAAATATAGGGTTTGTTCCTAAGTGATTAAAATTCAAAATGTGACATTTTGGTGAATTTTATTATTTTTGTGATTTTTATTATTTTTTAATTATTAAAAATATTAAAATAATATTAAAAATCAACTTTTTAGAAAATTGAAATTTTAATTTTCTTAAATTCCCCTGATATCAGAGAGACTCCAAAACCAATTTGGTTAATTTTTGAAAAAGATATTTTGAAAGTTATGAATTTTTGAAGTTTAAATTGGCTAAATGGCTTAATCAACCCAATTAATAGGGCTATCCAAGTCCAGTCAGCCTCAAATTTTTATGGTGGGCTCCTCGATCCTAAAGGTCAGTGGAGAATTGGTTTCAAGTCAATTTGCTGCATGGTTAACTCTAATTAATTAGAAATTTATTTTGAGTGTTTAGCGATTAAGTTGATAAATTAGTTAACTCCAATCTTATTTTCCTAGGGTTCTCTGGTCATAGGGTATCACCAAATTTTCCTAGAATTTATTTCACAACATGCTAATTTTTGAAATTAAAATACTTAAAACGGTGACATGAATTTGAAAAATCAATAACTCTTCATAGGGATGGCCTGCGACTTTGGAAAATTCGGGGCTGTTCCCCAAAGGGTCAGGCTTCAAAAGCCACATGGTCTCATGCCATGGTGAATTATATGGATGCATGGAGAATCAAAACGATGCAGGGAGTAAATAATTAATTAAAAATAAAATGTTTGGATAAAATTAATTAATTTCTTTTCCGCGTATTCTCCCTCATTCCTTTGACGGGGTATTTTATTTTATTTTTAGGATTTTTAAAGATATGAATTTTCGAAGTTCGGAATTAAATAAATTAGAAAATCCTAATTTTCTACTTAAGTGACGCGGCGCCGCGTGACATGCGTCTCCGACGCGCGCGTCACGATTCCATTCGACGCCGCCATCGCGTCGGCGCTCCGGGACCCATTTGTATCGCTCCGTCTTCTCATCCGGCGCGATCTGGCCGTCCGTGCGCGCGTGTATCGAATGAACGTCCGTTCATCGTCCACAAGCCTCTAACCGAGAACCGTCCTGCCCAGCCCCCAAGATCGACTCGAATTCTCCATGGATTTTTATGTTCTTATGCTCTATGGATTCGTCTTGAAGAGGCAAGAACACATCCATACGGTAAACACGCATTGAATTTAAGGCATTTAAAATGGAGAATCTCCAGAAGCTCGGGATGAAGAATTAGTTCATGCCTTTGCTCGGAAAGTGTGAAAGCCGATCGAGAGTTGTTGCACCTTCGATTGGGTCCACAACGAAGCTCCGAGATGAAGTCTGATGCCGGTAGGTGTCTAGATGTGATTTCGGCAAGCGATCACAAAGCTTGGAGGTAGGGCAAGCTGGGTAGCTGGAGATGGGGCTTTTGCTGGTGGACACCTTCCCTTGGTACGTGAAGGTGTAGAGACAATCGATTTGGGGATTGGCTCAACGCAGGAAAAGTGTCTGGTTTTGGGCTTGGATTTCAACTGCGAAATTGAGCTCACGAGAGAAGAAATGGCAGGGGGATTTCGGTGGGGATCAAGTGCTGTTTGTGTATGGGAGTGATGCAGGAACAATTTTGGCGAGTTTCCTTAAGAGTTTGTTTCGGCACACCTCTTCATGGCCGAGAGGGTGGAGTTTAAATAGGCGAGTACGGAGGGCTCGAGCGGGGGGAGTTAGGGCTTGGGATCAGCTGCTCTGGTGAGGAGAAGGAGGAGCAATGTGAGCCCTTTATGCATGGGGCGGCTCGGCGAGGAGAATTCAATGTTGGCTCACTCCCCGAGGTCTCGGGCATGGCGTTTTCCGGCGGCCCCAGGTGGCCGGCGGCCGAGTCGGGTCACCCTCGAAGCTCGAATGGGTCGGGGGCGGGAGGCTTGTGCAGTGATTGAGGTTTGACATGTGTAAAGGAGTTTGATTTAAATGGAATGGGGAAGGCTCACTTTGGCTTGGTTTGGGTCAGCCCACTGTTTTGGGCTTGGTGCACCCTTCCAAGCTCGATTTTAGTGAGGGAATCATTTAGGTCGGCTTAGAAGGGAGTGGTGAAGTCTCCATCCATGTGGTAAGGTGGCTAAACATGGTTTTAGTGTGTGACATGTAAGGTAAAAAAGGGTTTAAGAAGGATTAGGAAAGAGCCCCTCTTCTTGCCATAAATGGACTAATGACAAGTCAAAGCCCTCATGGCTTCATGTGGCTTGTCTATGGCTTGCATGGCTTACATTTGGCTTGAAAAAAAGTTGACTTGTTTCATGAAAAAAGGGTTTTAGAAATATTATTTGACATTTGGGGTAATTTGGCATGAGGCTTAATTTGGAATTATTTGATGATTGATTTGGAACTTAGGGAATGATTTTGATCAAATGGATGACAAATGAAAATGTCGTATGGGTTTAGAATCGATTTTGGGCCTTTGGATGTGGTAAAGGATGGGCTTTTAAATGGTTTAGGAAAGTGGGCTTTTAAATTTTAAGATGGATTTGGGATGAAATTTTGGTAAGCTTGGGCAAATAATTGTTGAGTTTGGTTTAGGGATGTGTCATGAGTGGTTTGAAACAAATTTGAGGTGATTTGGGTTTGAATTGGGTTGGATATGGGCCTTTTTTGGTAAAGTGGCTAAGGTGGGCCAAAATGGGCTACCATGGGCCAAAGTTGGGCTAGAGTTGAAATTGATGTAAAATTAGTGTTGGGAGATGTTTATAGGAGTGTCTCAAAGAGATTTTGGGTTTGATGGGTTTTGATTTTAGGATTTGGGCTCATTTGGGCTAGGCTTAGGTTTAGGTCGAAATTGGGCTTTTGATTTTGGGTTGAATTTGAGTAGGTTTGGGTCTAAATTTTGAGCAAATCATGTTAGTGTTTTGTTTGTAGGGGATGTAGGAAGGTTTGGAAAAAGATTTGGGGTTAATTGGAGTTGAATTGGGTGAGTTTGGGTTAGGTTTGGTCGTAGGCCCCGAATTGGGCTTAAGGCCCAGTGGAAATTGAATCCGAGAATGCAGTCAATTGGGCTTGAATTTGGTCTAGATTAGTGTGGGGATGTTGAATTGAAGTTTTAGAATTGAATTGGACCAGAATTTGGGTCAATTGGGCAAGTTTGGTTTGACATTGGGTTCACTTTGGGTTAAAATGGGTGAGTGGGGGTTTTGATAAAAGTGGGGTAAATTGACAAAAATTGGCCCATGGTGTAGTTGAACAAATAAAATTGGGAATATTTGGGATTTTAAATTTTTTGAGGTACACGATTTTTGGATTTTTGGGTCGAAGGGGTATTTTGGGTATTTGGGAGGGTATTGGGAGGTCTTTTTGGAGATTTTTGGCATTTTTGGCTAGGAATGGTCGATTTGAGTGATGTGGAAATGTTTAGGAATGGTTTTGAGGAATTTTTGGGTAATTTGGAAATTTTGGAGGATTTTGGGTAGTTTGAGGGCATTTGGTAGGGTTGGTGAGTGTAGGGTCACAGGGTCGAAAATTAAAAATTTGGAAAATGGAAGATTAGGTGAATGTAAGTGGAATAAAATCATTTTGGTTGAGCCATGAAGCCACATCGAAGCCCACATGAGCCATGAAGGGTCTCATTTGAGGCATTCACCATGTTGTTCTAACCTGTAGCGAGGGCTTAGGGGGTTAAGAGAGACCATCCATGTGAATCACCTTTATGAGTCGGGGAGGTCAAGTTAGGTATAGGGTGTGATTTGAAGAGGTGTGTGAAAATGTAGTGCACGGGTGTAGTGTGTGTGCGATCGACCCTTCACCGGAGCAGGGCCGCTGAGCGATCTTAAGGCGGGGTGCAACAAGGAACTCGTCCTTTAAACTTCACATTTGATCTCGACCCTCTACAGGTGATTAGGGGTTTACAATCGAGTTTGTGGGTTGCAGGAAGTTAAGTGGTTTGAATTTCTAAGTGGTGGGTCCCAATTCTAATCCTAAGATAGTCGAAGGAAAAGCTAAGGCTAGATCACCAATCTTAAAAGAGAAGAAGGGAAGGCTATCGTAGTAAGGGTCAACGAGAGGTTGGTGTAGAACCACTCGAATTGCACTTGTATGCTAGTGACGGCTCTTGGCGATTTTTCATGCGATCGGTCATCATCGAGGGCCCATTGAAGTACCACTGATCTTTTAATTTTCATTTTCATCTTTGGACCCCGGCCGGGGCGCCGATCTGAATGTACCTCTTTAACAATTTCACGGGCCTCGGGCCAAAGCCAGGCACACTTAGCTACATTTGATCGAATTGTACGTATAACGTGTTGTTTCTTAATGCGTAGGACGGAAGTTCTTTCTTGATCGATGGGCTGGAGCTATTATCTGGCGGTTTTCTGTTTGCGAATTGTCTGATAATGGTTGTCGCCGTCTTAGTGTTTTTGTCCTTGTTGCAAGCTGATCCTTTTTCCTTTTTCGGTTGTGTATAGGTATGCATGTCCAAAAATTTGTGACGGGACACGACGTCCGTGGTGACACTTCTTGATTCATCTTGCAAACAGGCAAATTCTTTTTGCGAGACGAAATTTAGCGCATCCCATTAGCGTTTCTTTTCTGAGGAATTTTGTGAGTCACATTTGGAATGCTGTTCCAGCAGTGTATGACTATCTTTTGGAAGTATTGCTCGAGTCTTGGCTTTAAAATTCTGTATCTTGTCCGGCGATACGTTGAATGATTAAGCGTTTATGAATCCCCGTAGATGTTGATGTCTCGTATCCCGTTTGAATGATTAATTCCAATCGCATTATGGGAGGCTTCGTATTCCGCTTCGTTGTTTGTACATGGATTGCAGCCAGTGGTGGAGTATCTTAGCATCCCCAGCTCAGGTGTTTATAAAGATTAGCCCGATTCCTGCCTTGCAGGCACTATCACTTGCGATTCTTCGTCTTTGTGTCTTTCGAAGATGCTCCGTCGAAATATAGTTCCCAACGTCGATCATCGAGTCTTCTAAGTTCATTATTTGTTCATCTGGAAAGTCGTCATTGAGAGGCGGTGCAACGGCAAAGGAGTGTCTTTGCGAGGAAATCTGCTAGATTTGTCCCTTTACGGCACGGAGAGGCACGGATTATGTCGGGTACTTGATAATATCATTGACCATACGGCGAATCTTGCCGGAAAGCGTTGGATGAGTCATCGAGTGTTGCAATGGATTAAACTTCGAGATCGAGTTGACCTTATGAGAAAGCATGTAGTGCACGAGCTTTTGACGGCGAATCGGGAGCCGACAATGCTTTTCAATTGCGGGCTCCTTATTTCCGTCGGCGATGGCAGCGACTTAGGTAACCAAGAGCATTTTCTTTACCCTCATCATTGACACAGGCTAACGGAGCTCGAGAAATCGTCCCAAGCGCGGTATAAAGTATTAGCGGTCTACACAAAGGCAGGGCGCATAAGACAGGAGGTGTCATTAAAATATTGTTTAATGTCCTCGAAGGCCCTCCTTCTCTTCCCGAGAATAAATTTGGCGTCTTTTTAACTAGTCTTGAGAAAGTGAGCACACCTACTGACGGAGTTTGAGATAAGCGTCGAAGATATGCCGAGCTTCCACGAAAGATCGTAGTTGTTTTAAGGTTTTGGGAGGCGGCATTTCTAAGATGACTTTATCTTTTCCGGGTCGATTTCAATTCCACGATGTCGGACGAATGCAAGAATTTCCGGGAGAGTGACGCCGAAGAGGCGCATTTCAAAAGTTCATCTTAAGGTTAAATTGTCTTAATCGTTAGAAAATTCTCGAAATCGTACGAGTGGTTGTCCTTTACTTTGCTTTTGATGACCACATCGTCCACGTAGCATTCGACTTGATTATGGATGAGATCATCAAAAATTCTTGTCATTGCTCTACGGTAGGTGAGTTGCTCCTCGCCGTTCTTGATCCGAATGGCATCCTTTGTGCTTTAATATACTCCGATCGGCGTTCGAATCTTTTAATAGCTTTTCATCTTACGGAGCCATTTATCTGGTTGTATCATGAAGATCCATCCATGAATAGAGAATATTTCATGTGTTGAAGCAATGTCGATCATTAGTGCAGGATCGGTAGAGGGAATTCATCCTTTGGACATGCCTTGTTCAATCTCCCCGAAGTCCACACGAGTCAGTCGACCATTCTTCTTCTGGGCGGTACCACGTTTGGTAACAGTGGTATTGTTCTTCACGGACAAATTTAGTGATACATTAGCTTTTTAACTTCAAAAATTTATGACTTGTTGTTCGATTTAGACGCATTGCTTAGGACCTTGTACGGCGGGACGGAAGTAGGATTCACTCCTAGCTTGTAGATGCCGCTTAGGAGCTAATCACGGCAGCATTTCATCGTAGCTCGAGCAAAACGAGTCTTTAAATTCCATTAATAGCAGTTATTTCTTAGTCTTCTTTATTGAGTAAGGAGCTAACAAAGGTAGGTCTAGGCTCTTATTTAGTACTAAGTTAACTTCCGTTAACTCATATATTGTAGATTTGATTTCTTCTTCGAATTCGGTGGAGCGTCTCCAATTTATAAATCTTCGAATTCCGGCCAGAGTGTCGAGTGTATCTCTAAGACTGCGAATTCCTGAACTCTCGTGGGGAAAGGAAAAGGGAGAATTGGATCCCGAAGCCATGATGCAGGAGAATTTCGATTTAAATCTTTGTTTCGAGTCTAAGTTTTGGTGTGTGAGTTTAGATTTCAATTTGGAGTTTCAATTTAGATTGAGATTTTGTCAAGATTAATTTTGAAGGAATTTGATTTAAAATGAAAAGTGGAATTTTTGAAGTTTTAGATGTAAGCATCTTCAACCCAAAGAAGATCGAATCGATTGAATTGGATCATTACGATGAGGAAAGATCTCGGAAGTAATGCGGTATTGGATGTAAAATCCTTAACCTCGAGTTTGATTTTAATGTATTTCAGTGCAATAGGGAAAGAATCCTAAAGCGGTACGGTCTTGGATGTAAAATCCTCGACCCGGGGGAGTGGGGTGATGTATTTCGGTCATGATAGGAAAAGAATCCTAAACGCGGTCACCGGTCTTGGATGTAAAAAATCCTCGACCCGAAGTTTGAATTTGATGTATTTCAGTGCAATAGGAAGAATCCTAAAACGAGTGCGGTCTTGGATGTAAAAATCCTGCGACCCAAGGTTTGAATTTGATGTATTTCGGTGCGGTAGGAAGAGAATCTAGCCGGTACGGTCTTGGATATAAAATCCTCGACCCCGAGTTTGAATTGATGTATTTCAGTGCGGTAGGAAAGAATCCTAAAGCGATTGCATTCTTGGATATAAAATCCTCGACCCGAAAAGTTGAATTTGATGTATTTCGGTGCGTGGGAAGAATCCTAAGCGATGCGGTCTTGAATGTAAAATCCTCGACCCGAAGTTTGAATTGATGTATTTCGATGCAATAGGGAAATAATCCTAAAGCGAGTGCGATCTTGGATGTAAAAATCCTTGACCCGAGTTTGAATTTGATGTATTTCGGTGCGATGGAAGAGAATCCTAAAGCGGTGCGGTCTTGAATATAAAATCCTCGACCCGAGAGTTTGAATTTGATGTATTTCGGTGCGGTGAGGAAGAGAATCTGAAAACGGTGCGGTCATGAATATAAAATCCTCGACCCCGAAGTTTGAATTTGATGTATTTCGATGCAGTAGGAAAAGAATCCTCGCGGTGCGGTCTTGGATATGGAAATCCTCGACCCCGAGTTTGAATTTGATGTATTTCGGTACGTGGGAAAAGAATCCTAAAGCAGTGCGGTCTTGGATATAAAATCCTCGACCCAAAGGTTTGAATTTGATGTATTTCGGTGCATTAGGAAGAGAATCTAAAGCGAGTGCAGTCTTGGATGTAAAAATCCTCGACCCCGAAAGGTTTGAATTTGATGTATTTCGGTGCGGTAGGAAGAGAGAATCCTAAAGCGGTGCGATTACGGATATAAAATCCTCGACCCGAGAGTTTGAATTTGACGTATTTCGGTGCGGTAGGAAGAGAATCCTAGCGATGCCGAGTCTTGAATATAAAATCCTCGACCCAAGAGTTTGAATTGATGTATTTCAGTGCAATAGGGAAAGAATCTAAAAGCGAGTTGAGTCTTGGATATAAAATCCTCGACTGAAGTTTGAATTTGACGTATTTCGGTGCGGTAGGAAGAGAATCCTAAAGCGGTGCGGTCTTGGATATGAAATCCTCGACCCGAGTTTGAATTGATGTATTTCAGTGCGATAGGAAAGAATCCTAAAGCGGTCACCGGTCTTGGATATTGAAATCCTCGACCCGGGTTTGAATTTGATGTATTTCGGTGCGGTGGGAAAGTCTAAGCCGGTACGAGTCTTGGATATAAAATCCTCGACCCCGAGTTTGAATTTGATGTATTTCGGTGCGGTAGGAAGAGAATCCTAAAGCGATGCAGGTCTTGGATATAAAAATCCTCGACCCGAAGTTTGAATTTATTTGAGGTTTGATGTGAGATCCGGAAAGATCGAATTTGAAATTTGAAATTTATTTGAGATTTGGAATGTTTGGAAAGATTGAATTTGAAATTTGGAAGGATGAGTTTGATTTGATTTAAGATACGGAAGATCGAATTTGAGATTTGATAGAGATTTGGAATGCGGGAAAGATTGAACTTGAATTTGATTGAGATTTGAAATCCGGAAGGATTGAACTTGAATTTGGAAGGATGAGTTTGAACTCGGTTGAAATTTGATTTAAGATTTGATTTGAAATTTGGAAGATCACATTTGAAATTTGATTGAGAATTTGATTTAACATTTATGTTGATTTTGTTTATCTTTTAATGATTGAATTTTATTTTATCGTTTATTTAATGTTCATGTGAATTTGGTGTTTGTCATTTTTAGATTTTTTTTTTTTAGAAAGTTTTCTTTTATCTTTTTTTGTTTTATTTCTTTTCGATTTCTTTGTTCGAAGTTCATTTAACTTTATTAGGCGTTTCACGATCAATTTTGCCTGTGAGGTGAAGGCGAAATTTGACATGGTCACTTTCATTCCAATCATGTAGAAGATACATCAACACATCTTGATGCGGAATATATTTCATACAATCCATGTAAATAATGATTGTGTATGATCTTTGTCGATCCATCCAGAAAAAGGAAGCATCGCTAATCCATGTCTGAATAATAGTGGGGTACATGGTCGATAACATCACCTTCAAGCTATCCTTGGCAAGGATGCCGTATGGATGTACATTGGAGGTGTGATATTTTCCACAAGCAACTAACGGCCTAATCTGGGCAGGAGCTTTCTAGCTCGAAGATGCAGCTAAAATGGTAAAGGTGTCTTTACGCCAGTCCATTCTCACGAACGTGGCCGAGATCCGCTGCGGCACTCTACGAGTACATGCAATGCTTGGCGACATACGCTCAGATTGCCTTTCGGTATCATGACGGAACCTACCGGTAGTGGTATTTTTTACGGCCCTCGGAACTCACCCGGGCTGTATCCGGAGGTCGGATCCGAACATGATGTTACATAAGCTCGGAAAAGGCGTACTGACGCTGAAGCTGAAATCATGGTGATCTATGTGTGGGGGTTATCTGATCCTTTGTTTGTAGATGTTGATAATGCAGACGTGGTGTGTCTGTGGCCGTGTCCCTCATGTTATCGTCTCTTTACCATTCTTTTGATGACCAAGGCATCGGATCCACTTACTGGCAACTGGTGTTCTGGTGGTTTCCCTTCTGTCCTCGACGAGGTTATCGCAGCATCCGCATTGTATTGTGATTCTTCCTTTCCACGGCATCCATCTCACGGGGCTGCGAGTATGTGTTTTCCCTTAGGCGCTTTGCTCCGGCCCATTTCTTTCAAATCCGGATACAATCGTTCTTCAACGTTCATACTACGAGAATACGTCAGGTATGTAATTCGAAGGCCTTGGTATATTGATTCTTAACGCAAGTCCTTTCGAAGTATTGAGTTTTTCTTTTCAACGATACATCTCTCCGGCTCGTGATAGGAATGATGCAGAGATGGCGAGGCTGGTGACATATTGTGGAATATAGGGTTCAATTCCTTCGCGTTCTCTGCCCCGCTGCCTCGGCTCTCGGGGATGATGCTGTCGGGACATCCCGGGGTTATGCCAACAGGTCATCATCCGCTTGGTGGTTCTATCTGAGCCAGGCGTGGTAGCCTTCTTTCTTCGATCTTCTGGAGATTTCCACAGTTCTTCCATTATCTGGGAGGCGGCCTCCTTTCTTCGAGTTCTGGTGAGCCGGTGTCTGAAGTGCTTAATGCCGACATTAGCAATGTCTCGTCGCGCTGGTCCGCGGCTAGTTTTGTTAACATCTTACGGATAAATGATTTTTATTTCTTCGTTGCGTAGGCGCTGAGAGTAGCTCTTCCGAACTTCTTGAATCTGCGGCGGGCGCGGCGGCGGCGGGCGCAGCCTGGCCGCGCGACTACGGGGACTTCATTTTCTTATCTTCTTCAATGTTTGTCTTTGCTTTTCTTTATTTCTTGGTTAGTGGCTTGGGCCACGCTGCTTTCATCCTTTGTACGTCGGGCAGTTCTTCTCGATCGGCCAGGACCCCGGTCACTTTCCTCGTCTTTGTAGGCTGTGGTCGCGAAATCCGAGTCGATCTCGATTATCGCTCATCTTTCACCCTCTTTTCATCGAGTGCAAGGCTTACGCCATTCTTAAAGTTCAAGACCAACCGCCCGCTCGACATTTCCCTGCGAAAAGACAAGGAAAAGGATTAGGGGGAACATCTTAAGAACAAGAACATTGAAAATGTTTATTAAGAACATTTGTATTCTTATATTATTATTTTTTTTTAAACTTAACGGGGAATGAAGTGGGATAAGATCAAGTAAGAGATTTTGATTTTGGAAAAGAAAACAAGGAAAATTTTATTATCGAGGATTTTATTTATTTCGGCACATTTTGTTATTTTTTGGGTTCGGACGTCATAGTAATTAACTGCCGTGCTTAGGGATGGAAAGTTTATTCCTTCGAAACATCGGAGTAGCGTAGTACTTTTTCAAGTATCGTCCATTGATCGGAAGCATATGTCGTTCTCCACAGCAATTCACTAGCTCGTAAGAACCTCCCGAGTATCTTGCTTGACCACGAACGGTCCTTCCCAGTGGGTTCAATTTTCCTCTTTATCTTGCGGTATGCGAGAATAGGGTCTCTTGAGAACGAGAACTAAGTCACCAACTTTGAAGATTCTTGGGCGGACCGGTTTGTCATGGGCTTGAACCATCTTAGCTTGGTATAGTTCTAGAGATTACGATTGCGGCTACTTAGTCTTTTCCCTTAGGGCTCTCACAATTCTTCGAGTCGTAATTTGGCGTTCTCTTAAATTTGTGATTTTGTTACAGCTGCCGATTACGGAAGAAGGAAGGGCGAACCTCCCAAGGTAACAACGCACGGACCCATACACCGGGCGTAAGGTGTAGCTTGCGTAGGAGTTCGAAGGTTGTCCGTGCAGACTGTAAGGCTTAACGACCGTTATGATTTCTCTTGTATTATCGTCCGGATCTTCTTTAAAATTTGGCTTGAGGTTGTTAAAAGCCTCGGCGAGCCGTTTGCTCTTGGGTAGTAAATTGTTGAGTATAACGGTCGATTCCGTGTCTCGACAAAATTGTTGATTTGCGTGCTTCTGAATGCTGACATTAGCCGAGATGATCTGCGCGGCACCCGAAACGGTAGACTACTTGGTTCTTGAAAAGCTTGTAGCACGTGATGTGCTTTCACTTCTCTAAGTGGAGCTGCCTCTGCCCACTTGGAAAAATGTCTGTCGCCGCAAGAGCCGAGCGATGCCCTTTTGACGACGGTGGTTACATTGGACCCATATATACGGCTGCGGCATTCGAATGGCCGCGATGCGGTGTGTGGCACATTTGGAGGTTGGTGTAGAACAGTTTTCAGGTGCACTTGGCACGGTGACGGCTCTTGGTGATTTTTCATGCGGTCGGTCATCATCGAGGGCCGGTAGTACCCTAGTCTTTTAATTTTCATTTTTCATGTTGGACGTGGTGAGCGCCACGGAGTCTGGAATGTACCTCTTTAACAATTCCCGGGGCCTCGGACCCGCTTAGGCACCTTAATACATTTGATCGAATATACCATTATAATGTATTGTTTATTAATGCGTAGAATAGAGTTCTTTTCTTGATGCAGTGGCTAACGACCTATCGTCTGGTAGTTTTTCTTGTTTGCGGGTAGTCATCGATAATTTGTCATGATCTTACGTAATTTTTTCATCCTTTGTTACATGATTCTTTTTCTTTTTCGATTTGCGTATTGTGTCTATGTCTGTTTGTGATAGGACCTGACGTCCGTGAACTGACACTTCTATCCCGGATTCATCTTGCAAACGAGCAAATTCTTTTGCGAGGCTGTGAGGTAAACATCTGTTTAAAGCATTTTCTTTCTGCAGGAATTTTTGTAGATTGTCACATTGGAATCTGTTCAACGAGCTATTGCTTTATCACCGATATTGTTCGAGTCTTGGCTTTAAAATTTTGTATGTATCCGTGATACGGTGAATGATTAAGTTTGTAGAATCCCCGTCAGATGTTGATGTCTTGTATCACAATTTGAATGGTTAATTCCGGTCCGTTATGAGGCTTCGTATTCCGCTTCGTTGTTTGTTTGTGGATTCTGACCAGTGGTAGGAGTATCTTAACATCCCCCGCTCCGTGTTATAAAGATCGGCCGATTCTGCCTTGCCGGGCACTATCACTTGCGATTCTTCGTCTTTGTGCGGCGAAGATGCTCCGTCGAAATATAATTCCCAACGTCGATCATCAAGGTCTTCTAGGTTCATTATTTGTTCATCGGCAAATCGTCATTGAGAGAAGTGCCGACGGGGTGTCTTTGCAAGGAAGTACGCTAAGACTTGTCCCTTTACGACGCACGAAAGAGCCTGCAGTTAGCAGAATTGTGATAATATCATTGACCATCGGCAAGTACGCAGGAAAGCGTTAGTAGTCATCAAGTATTGCAATGGATTAAACTTGAGATTAGGTTGACCTTATGAGAAAGCATGTAGTGCTGAGCTTTTGAGCGGCGAAGATCGGGGCCGACAATGCTTTTCGATTGCGGGATACCTTACTTCCGTCGGAAACGACGACGGCCAGTAGTAAAGAGCATTTTCTTTACCCTCATCGTTGACACAGGCTATAGGGGCTCCGAGAGAAGTCGTCTAAAGCCGCGGTATGAAAGTATCGATTACACTGAGGCCGGGGCTGCTAGGACGGAGGTGTCATTAAATATTGTTTAATGTCTATCGAAGGCCTTGGCATTTCTCTTCCCAAATAAATTTGGCGTCCTTTTTAACTAATTACCGAGAAAGGCGGCACCTACACAGCGAGTTTGAGATAAAGCGTCGAAGATATGCCGGCTTCCCTTGAAAAGATCGTAGTTGTTTTAAGGTTTTGGGAGGCGGCATTTCTAAGATAGCTTTAATCTTCTCCGGGTCGATTTCAATTCCACGATGTCGGACAACGAATCCAAGAATTTCCGGAGGAGGTGACGCGAGCGTTTAAAAGTTCATCTTAAGATTAAATTGTCTTAATCGTTCGAAAACAATTCTCGAATCATACGAAGTGGTTGTCTTTTACTTTGCTTTTGGTGACCACATCGTCCATTAGCATTCGACTTGATTGTGGATGAGATCATCAAAAATTCTTGTCATTGCTCTTTGGTAGAGTTTGCTGCTGCGTTCTTCGAATCCGAATGGCATCCGCGGCCTTTAGCAAAATACTCCCGATCGGCATTCGAATCTTTGTCGCTTTTTCATCTTCTGGAGCCATTTTATCTGGTTGTATCTGAAGATCCATCCATGAATGAGAATATTTCATGTGTTGAAACGATATCGATCATTAATTAAGGATCGGTAGAGGGAACTCATCTTTTGGACATGCCTTTGTTTAAAATCGAAGTCCACAAATTCGGTACGACCATTCTTCTTTCTAGTGGGACTACATTGGCTAACCACGTCGGGTATTGTTCTTCACGGACAAATTTAGCGTCCCCATTAGCTTTTTAACGGTATGACTTGTTGTTCGATTTCTAGACGCATTCTTACCGGGACCTTGTACGTGGGACGGAAGTAGGATCCACTCAGCTTGTAGATGGGCACCAAAGACTAATCTGGCATCATCAGCGCTCCAAGCAAAACGATCTTTAAATTCCATTAACCTTGATTATTTCTTCGAGTCTTCTTTATTGAGTAAAGGGCCCAACAAAGGTAGGTCTAGGCTCTTCGTAGTACCTAAGTTAACTTAGTTAACTCACATCCCCATTGTAGATTTGATTTCTTCTTCGAATTACGGTGGGCGTCTCCAATTTGCTTAAATCTTCGAGTTCGTCCGTAGTTTCCATGCGGTTTTCATTAGATTCGCATTAGCTTAACCATACGAAATTCAGTATCGTCGACTGATCCTCTTGTGCCGAATCAGAGACCATGTTTTTGAGTTGGGTGGACGGCCAGGGTTATTCCATAATTTTTCAAATGTTGAGATTGACCTTTTGTCCACTTGTCGAGGTAAGAAACCACGTTGAATTAAATTTTGAACACGGGAGAGTACCACTCGAAGGTAATTCCATTAATTCGATAGTAGCATCTTCGAGTTGTACATTATTTTGATTTTGGAGGAAGAAGCACCAGGTTGTAGAATTTGATTGGTTTTGCACCACCGCTACGTGCCTCTTTGACCTCCATACCCTCAATCTTATTAGAATGGATCGGGGTCGGGGTCATAGTATGTACATAGTGGTTAATCTTCTCGTACATCGATTTGTATTCTTCGTTCTTCTCATCTTCGAGAGGATTTTGAATTGCGGCTTCTTCGACTTATTGTGTTTGCTTCTTGTTTGATTTCTTTTTCTTCTTGAGAACTATCTTCCCGATCAACATTGATAGTGGTTCTTACGTCCAATTGTCCTAACGTCTCTACCACGGCCTCGTCCGGCCTCGACCTCGGATGCGAGTTGTGGAGAAACCTTCATCTCGTAGGAAGAGAGTGGTGAGTGGCTGTTGGACTAGAATTCCAGTTCTTCTTTGTCCCGAACTTTCTTTGCTTCATTTGTTATGGTATCTGCAGAGAAGATCGTTTTCTTGATTGGTGCATAATAGTGCATCCTCGTGGATTCAATTTCATGTACGGAGAACGGTTGTAAGTCACCTTTGATGCATTGTTCTTAATACTCAGAACGTAGTATTTGATGCGCGATGTAGAGATGATGGTACCATCCTGTTTTCATGTATCCATGGTCGGCCGTCAGAGCGTTGAATGACGTTTACGATAAATTATGTGAAATTTCGCGGTTGTCTTTGCTAAGTCACCGGTCTTCATTAATGACGTTATTGACCCGAGGACTCTTTCTCCTTTTACGGTTGAATCCTCTTAATAACATTTTGTCGGCTTCGAGTTCACGAGCATCAATTTCCCGAAGTATCTTTAGCGTTCGAAGATTCATTATATTGATTGATGCTCTGGATCCACCAATACTACGGAGAGTGTAAATTTTCGATTGTAGCGAAATGTACAACGGTCGGTTGTGGTACGCTGTTCCGAGTAGTAGGTCGTTGTCCGTGAAGGTAACACCTCGCTGATCCTTTAACGAGCGAGCCTCATCCCAGGAATCTCGGCCATTTGAGTAAAATCTCTGGATCGAAGTGGGCCGCAAGTCGGAGCTTCTCTCATCTCTTTTGATAAGATGAGAGCGTCGTAGATGCTCGGTTGGCTGGTAGTTTTCTAGATGGGCTAGCACGTTGTAGTCCTTTATTTTCTGTCGTTCTCTTCTCGAATGGGTATTTCTTCGCCGGGGTTGGTTCTTCACGAACAACCACCTTTCCTTGTCTTTTGAGCCCATTCCGGAGGTAGAACTTTTCCACTTCTTAGTTGATTTGTAATTTCCACTGCGAATCTATTGTTGAGCTTGCCGATGTCTCTTCTTGAATCGGAATGACGGGCTCTTCCGGATTGGCTTCGGAGTGCGAGAGGTTCCAACTACATAATTGTTGGAGCTCCTCGAAACTCGCAAATGGATTCGTTGCTTGTTGAACTCTCGTAGCCTCCTTGATGGATGTCTTCTTCATCATTGTGATCGTCGAGATTGTGTATGATTTGAGAATTGTTATTTGTATCGGAATCGACGTCCGGATTATCGTTAGTTACGTAATCGTTAAGAAACAGATCAAAACGTAGCCAACGCCATCACCCTTATCATTATATGACCCCACCGAAGTGAAGCGAGATAATCATGAGGTCGGAGGTTCGTGGTTCTCCCCGAATCGAAGCAGCTATCACAGGATAGCGGCCCTAGTCGCGCCTAGGTGCCTCGGTCTCTCTTCTTCGTCGATTTTCTTCTTCTCTTCGATCGTCTCATGTTGAGGTGGTTCTTCTATCGCAAGTGATAGTACGGCTTAACGGGTTCAAACTTTGAATTGAAGCTCGCACCGAAGCGGTTTGGATCTTTGTCTGGAAATCTTTTCGGAGCCCGTCAGCCGGTAGTCCATCCATCGTCGATCGTGTAGGGATCCCATCGGAATGATGGAATCGATCGAGACAACGATGACGGAACCTCCTTTGCAGGGTTCCTTCATGTATTCCTTCGGGATCGTTATATTCCCTTTCCGCGGGTTGTCATTGAGCCAACTTTTGGAAAGGTAATACAATCTTCTATTTTGTGCTGACATGCGAGTGGTAAGGAGCGAAAAGTTGAGGATCACCTTTCTTGTTGACTTCCTCGGTCTTTTGAGCTCAGCGGCATTTGGAAATGCAGGTCTTCATCGGACTACGGAACATTTTCGGCAACTGCGATCTTGAACGGATATTCTGCGCTCAAAGCTCCCTTAATGTACGTTGCGGACGAGGTGGTTGTTCGTCTGTGGAGATGGTGATAGGTTGGAGCCGGGTTAGCTGTTAATTCTGTTGTGGTTGCTTCGACCGTTACGAGTGGTATTTGCATCAGAGTTTGCTTGCCTTTATCCAAGCTGTTTGCAACGATCCACGGTTCTTTTCAAAAGTCTTTACAGGCTTTTGCTTGTCAGCGTCTTGTCGGTGAAACTTAATTGCTTCGCCTCTTCTTGCAAGCTTCCGGCACTTGCTTAACAGCTTCTCGAAAGTCTTAATAGTGAATCCCTTGAGGAGAAGTGCTATCGGGCCGTGAATGCTTTTAAGTAAAATGCCGGCTGCGTGTTGTTCTTGCGGTTATTGGTTCACTTCATGCTTAGTTCCTCCATCGAAGTATGTAATCCACCCAGTTTCATTCGGCTTTTTGTTTCTCTACCATACAAATCACATGGTGATGTGGTCTTGAGCTCCGGCGAATCGCTTGATGAAGAGGTTCTCTAACTCCCAGAATGTCTTCGCAGACATTTGGTAATTACGCATACCGATCGAAGGCGATTCTGACAGAATTTGTGACGAGCCCATCGGAAGAGTAATGCATCGCTCCAGCAGAGCATTGCAACAAAGCGGCACGAAAGTGTACACATATGCCGTCGAGGATTCCCATTCCGTCGAAGGTCTTGAACGAAGGTGGTACGAAGCCTTTCGGGTATTGGACGGCGTCGAATTCTTCTGAGTAAGGTCTGCAGATCTGAATGGATGTCCCGCTCTTTGATTGTGCTAAGGCTTCTACTTTCTTGTTCCATAGAGTTCTTGATATCCTTTTCGGGGAATCATACTTTCTGTTGTATCCTTCTTTGGCGATCATCTCCGTTGACGGATGTAATCTCCCTTTCCTCCGTCCTCTGATGTGAATGACTTCGGGGGTGTTTCCCTTTGTGGTTGTACTTGACTACGGGAGGTGGCTAGAGTTCTGACCATCTTAGCATCCTTTTCGACATACGGGCGATGTGTCATCTTTCTCTTGAAAATTTGCCTCCTCATTACTTCGGCTCCTCTCTTCTGCGAGGCTGCCGGGAGCACCTTGCGAAGGCGATGAAGCTCGTGTTTCTACCATGTTGATTTACGCGTATTCGTTGTCCATGGTCCGATGAATCGATCTCGGAGCTTTCTTCTCTTTCTTTTGCCCGATCGTCGAATGTCGGTTCTCGGCTTTTCCGTAGCATCTTCTAGCGGGGCTTTACGTATTGTCTTAGTGGTTGTGTCGATAGGCTGCGGGTCCCTTTCTCCGCAGTCCTTCATCGCGGTAGCACTTTCTTCGGATTGAGTCTCTGGCGAGACCTTCCTTCTCGAGTTTCTTTGTTTGATCTCGGCGCGATGGTGGGGCCGCCATGCCATCCTTCGGCGGCGGAAGGTGGGACCCGATGGTATGTGTCGGCCGAATCTTTGGAAGGTGGTATCCTCCTGTCTGTGATACGGGGACGACAACGGGGGCGGACTAGCCTTCATCCTTTTACTTGGCTTTTGTCATGATGGCGGGCTACACTCGAACCCCAGACGGGATTTGAGGCGGCACCGCCACATCCTTCGTAGAATTTCCGATACGGGGCGAGTTTTTCCTTCTTCTTGGCACCTGCCAAAGTTTGCGATCGGCAGCAGTAGTTACAGTTCTTGCGGCTATCGTTGTAATATGCGGGGCATGGTAATGTGGCGGCAATCTTGCGAATATTTTCTTCATCTTAACGGCGGAGAGGGGATGAAACCTGCTTCCTCCCAAGAGCGGTATGTATTCGGGTAGCGGTGTATATTACGGCGATTGCAGGTTTCCTCGGGAAAGGCAATTCCAGCAGCTGCGGCTTCTTTCGCGATCCTTACACTTTTATTTCTTCTTTGGGTCCTTGTCGTGTGAGTCTTTGGTGGACCGATTTGGCAGAAGGTCTTACGGGAAGGTCTGTACCCTCCACGGTAACGGGTTCATCATATTCTGGATTTCTTTCCCCTTTGATTTGGCAAAAGTCGGGGTAGGTGCGAAGCAATAGACCGGTGGGGTAGAGATAACGATCCTTCTACGACATCGGTACTCCTCTTAGTCGAGATCCTTTGCGGAAGGAGGGAATTCTTTGGGTCGACTGGTGAACCCGAGCGAGTGGCTCTTCGGCTTCGGATACCTTGTTCATCGGTGCAAGAGGGAGACGTCGGTGATATTGACATTGTGTTTACGAAATCCTTTTGTCAAATCGGATGATTCCATTGTCGGGCGACTCATCCTTATAGACGGCGAAGTCCGGTCCGTGGTGAAAGAGAAAATCCGTTTCGGGGCTTCCATTTCTGCAAAAGTGGGTGCGGTTGTCGGTCGAGTTATGCTTCTTTTCTTTAGGACGAAAGAAAGGAATTGAAAAGAGTCCGAACTCATTCTTATCCATGTATTTATAAGAAGGAATCACTTATTAAAAGAATCACTTATTAGAGGGTTTGTTTATTTAGAACGGAGTGTTCAAAGGTGTAGAGAAGGTAAGGAATACGGAATCGGAGTTGGAAAGGAAAAGAGAGTCTTAAGCAGACTTCTCCGACTCGAGGATCACTCTAAACTAACACTTTTATTGGGGGTCCATCCCACCTCGGAGAAATGAGGTAAAAGGATCTCCCGGAACCTCTGCGATGTTTAGGGGTGTCTAAGCAGTGGCTCCTAAATGCGAGAGAATGTTGGTTGTACTTGTTCAAGGTAGAAATGAACATAGTATCCCAACGGAAAGAAGGGTAGTTTGATCCACAAGGGACATGGATGCCTCACCGATTTTAAGAGCAGAATTATTTGATTAAAATGGAGAGAGGAACTATTCCCAAGTAGTCGCCGAAATAATGTCGGCATTTTTTTTAGGTTATGTGCTTTATTTTGAAAAGGGGTCGCCTACGAAATATGTCGGCGTATTTTAAATTTAATTAAATATATATATAATTTAGAAAGTAGTATTTGATTTTGAAAATAATTTTAAATTTGAAGATTTTTAAGATATGGAATCACGCTTAGATCTCTTCCATCACGATAGTTTACATAAGCGAGCACCGCACCACGAGCCGTGTATCTTATTCCTAAGGATGAACCTGCCGCTTGATGAGTGGGGCTCGGTTAAATAAACTAGAGGATTTGTATTTATCCGTTTGGTACGAACCAATTTTATAAGCCGACAAATTCCACTGGCAATATGAAAACATTAAACGGGGTTTATATTACTGGGTTCTTAAGTTCCACATAAGGGCAAAAAATACATAGTTAATTACATCTTAAGTGACGGGAATCACTTAAGAAAACTCTCGATAATAATCAATAGTGTTTGCTCTCGAAATTTGAAAGTTTAAGTTTCAAGGGTTTGAAATTTGGAATTCCAAATAAGGAATGGATCAAATTGAACATTTTATTTTAGGAGGTGAAGGAAAGTAGGAGAGATCACGGATTCGAGCGAACTTCGGTAATCTCCCGACTTTATCATTGTTTGGCTTGGATTTAGGAAAGTCTAATGTTTATTTAATGTTTTAATTTTGCCGATTTAATTAATCGGGGCTTATATTATATGATAGAATCATACAATTAGAAGATATGAGGGTTTATGTCGTATCGGACGACTACCTCGAATCCTAAGACCGGTTAGAGGCTTAATTTGCAATGCAAATGCCTAACGAAGAGTTGAGGATTTATGTTGCACTAGGCAAACTACCTCGAAGTCATTTATGGCTTTGTTGTTTAATTCTAGGAAAGTTTTGCGACGTACGTTCGTTTTCTTGATGACGATGGCCGTCTTTGCCCACCATGCTCCGGGACTTCTTGTTGTTCTTGAGGTTTAGTTTTAGAACTCATAAATCAGGAGATGAGAGAAGTGTTTGGTTGAAAGTCTTAATTTCCAAGTGTTCTTTATGTTTTAATTAAAACGGATCTTAAAGTTGATTAAAAACGGGGCCGATTAGATCCCGCGGTTCCGTCGTCCGGCATAGTTATTTTCATCGAATTCATAGTCCGGATGAATTTGCTAAACTCAACTAAATGAGTTCCGCACTTTCATCTAGACCGTCAAATCCCGTTAACTTGTACTGGGTTACATCATCGAGGTATTCCCGAATCATTCGATGAGACGTTTTAATTTAGTTGTAGTTGTAGTTTTGTGTTACGTTTATGATTAAATTTTGAGTTGTCTTATATTTTGAAATGTTGTGGAGGTGAATTTTATCTTGTAATGTCTTTTAATTTAGTTATGGTTTCGGTTTGGTTTTGTCCTAAAGGTATAGGTTTTCCTTCTAGCTGTTATTTAACATGCGAGAAAAAGTAAAGTCATTGCGATTAAATAAATTGCAAAAAAAAGTAAATTGCAATAAAATAGAAAATTACCAAGGAGGGTCTTCCCGCGTCATCCCAATACACACTTGAAACACGGATTAGAATATTTAAGCACGTTCCTAGGTAAAGAAGCTAAGGTAAGGGTTATGGTTTTGCAAATTCCTAATCCTATAGCTAGTCGTTTCCTATGACGTCTAGGTTCTTTGTGTTTTTGGTTTGAAGACGATTTTCTTCGTAGAAGAGCAGTAAGTTCGATTGTTCTTATAAACATCTTATCATATTGAGGAAGTGCTTAAGAAGAATCTTAAACATCTTTTCAATATTTCTAGGATTGTTTGAAGTCGAATGAACTTAATTATGTAAATGAATTGATCGTCGGGGTTTTGAGTTTTTGTTAACTTGCTCGGTGAACTTAGGACATTTGAATATCCTTATGAGTGAAATGACATTTCATTTAATATTCCATTTAAGAGTTATAATAGCAAAAGCTCCTAAAGCAAAATGGTATTTAATGATTTGTGATTTAATTTCAAATTAATGATTTAAGTTTGGAATAGTGTTGAGTTATTTTAGATTTATTTTGAATTCTTTATGTCTTTATATTTAATTTAATTTAATTTGGTTTAATTTAATGTGGTTGATTTAAATTAATTTAACTTAAGTTAATTTAATGTAATGTGATTTAATTTAATTTAATTTAATTTAATTTAATTTAATTTAATTTAATTTTAATTTTGATTTAATTTAATTTAATTTTATTTAATACTTAATTTAATTTGATTTAATTTAATTTAATTTAATTTAATTTAGTTTAATTTGATTTAATTTAATTTAATTTTTTTTATTTAATTTAATATAATATATCTTAATTTAATCCTTAATTTTTTTTTAATTTAATTTTTAATTTTTAAAGGAATTTGTTTTAATTTAATTTAAAAGACTAAGTCTTTAATGTTTTTTAAATTTGAATTATCATTTAATTGAGAATTAAACATTAATGAGATGATTAATTTGAGGATTTTTAAATTAAAGAATAAATCTCTCCCTAATAATATCCTTTATTTTTAGCCGCTCGATTTCATATTCTTCCAAATTTAATCAATTGTTAATTAAAGTTTAATCATTTTAAATTGTTTAATGGAATTCTGCCCTTCAATTATTAAATTTCAATCATCGAATCAGGTTAGGATCAAATATTTTACTTGTTAATTTTTTATTAAACCTAAAAGTTTTAATTAAGGGTTAAAATTTTAATTACCATTTTATACTTGAGCCTAATAATTTCATAACTCAGAATTGAACTCGAATGAACTTGAAATTTTTATGTGACTTCACTTTCGTATGTCAATAAAGACATGAGAGGAGAAAATGTGATTTTTACGTATTTAATTTATTTATATAATTATTTTTATAAGAAAATAGAGATTTTGAGAGAAAATTTGATAAATTGGCCAGGGAAAGTTTGCAGTAAACTGAAAATTGAGGGGCATTCTAATGACGAGAGGGCTGCTTGGACTAATTTTGGTGATTTTTGAATTATATTTTATTTAGTAGAATTATTTTAAGTTTTGGAGTGTTAATTAATTTAAAAATAAAATAAATGTTGAAAAATGAATTTTATAATTTTTTCAAAATTCTCTACGTATCAAAGTTTCGAGAGAACCCAATTTTACAATTTTTCGATTTTTTTTCTTTGATTTATTATAATTATTTTAGTGAAAATCTTTGAAAATACGTTTTTTTTAATTTTAAAATTACCACTGAAACTTTAAAAATTAATATCTCACCAAATAGACTTAAGAAAAATATAGGGTTTGTTCGTAAGTGATTAAAATTCGAAAATGTGACATTTTTGGTGAATTTTATTATTTTTGTGATTTTATTATTTTTTAATTATTAAAAATATTAAAATAATATTAAAAATCAACTTTTTAGAAAATTGAAATTTTAATTTTAAATTCCACGATATCGAGAGAGACATGGAATTTGGTTAATTTTTTGGAAGATATTTTGAAAGTTATGAATTTTTTGAAGTTTAAATTGGCTAAATGGCTTAATCGGCCAATTAATAGGGCTAACGAGTCCGATTGACCTCGGAAATTTTATGGTGGGCTCCTCGATCACAAAGGTCGGTGGAGAATTGGTTTGAGTCAATTTGCTCTATGGTTATGCAATTAATTAGAGGCTATTTTGAGTGTTTAAGTAGGTGGGGTTAATGCGAGTGAACAACTCGAATCACATTTTAGGGTTCTCTGGTCATAAGGAACATCACCAAATTTTCTAAATTTATTTCACAACATCTTAATTTTTGAAATTAAAATACTTAAAACGATGACATGAATTTGAAAAATCGATAACTCTTCATAGGGATGGCCTGCGACTTTGGAAAATTCGGGGAATGTTCCCAAATTCGGGAGGGCTTCAAAAAAGCCTATGGTCTCATGCCATAATTGAATTGTATGGATGCATGGAGAATCAAAACAATGCAGGGGAGTAAATAATTAATTAAAAATAAAATCTTGGGACAGAATTAATTTAACTTTGCATTATTCTTTCATACATTCCTTCCGACGAGGTATTTTTATTTTATTTTTAGGATTTTTCTACCTGAAGATATGAATTTTGAAAGTTCAGGGAATTAAATAAAATTGAAAATCCTAATTTTCTACTTAGAGTGACGCGGCGCCGCGTCGGCCTTGCGTCTCCGAAGGCAGCGTCGCGATTCCATTCGACGCCGCCATCCGCGTCGGCGCTCCGGGACCCGGCCCAGCCATCGCTCGCGTCTTCTCATCGGCGCGATGCAGCCGTCCGTGCGCGCGTGTATCAAATGAACGGCATCCGTTCATCGTCCTAAACCTCCCCAACCCGAGAACCGTCCATAGCCAGCCCTAAGATCGACTCGATTCTCCATGGATTTTTATGTTCTTATGCCATGGATTCGTCTTGAAGAGACGAACACATGCATACGGTAAACACGCATTGAATTTAAGGCATTTAAAATGGAGAATCTCCAGGCTTCCGGGATGAAGAATTAGTTCATACCTTTGCTCGAGAGGAGAAATTTGTGGCTTCGATGCGGGGATTGTTGCACCTTCGATTGGGTCTACAGCAAGCTCCGGAGATGAAGTCTCCCAGTGCAGTGAATTGTCCCAGATGTGATTTCGACGAAACTAGATCACAAAGCTTGGAGAGTGGGGCAAGCTGGGTGGCACGGAGATGGGGCTTTCTTGGTGGACACCTTCCCTTGGTCACAGTGAAGGTGTAGAGACAATCGGTGGGGATTGGCTCAGGCTTTGTGGAAAGTGTCTGGTTTTGGGCTTGGATTTCGACTCCGAAATTGAGCTCGCGAGAGAAGAAATGGCGGGGGATTTCGAGTGGGGATCAAGTGCTCTGTGTATGGGAGTATTCTGGAACAATTTTTGGCAGAGTTTCCTTAAGGTTTGTTTCAGCACCTCTTCATGGCCGAGAGGGGTGGAGTTTAAATAGGCGGGGGAACGGAGGGCCTCCCGAGGGGGATTAGGGCTTGGGATCGGGCACCGCTCGAGACGGGGAAGAACGTAGGCGGTGACCACTAGGCATGGGGCGACTCGGCAAGGGAGAATTCCCGATGTTGGCTCACTCGAGTCTCGGGCATGGCGTTTTCCGGCGGCGGGTGGCCGGCCGGCAAGTCGCGTCGCCCTCGAAGCTCGGAGTGGGTCGGGGCTGGGCTTGTGCGGTCGGTGAGGTTTGACATGTGTAAAGGAGTTTGATTTAAATGGAATGGGGGAAGGCTCACTTTGGCTTGGTTTGGGTCAACCCACCATTTTGGGCTTGGTGCACCCTTCCAAGCTCTGATTTTGAGCTAGGGAATCATTTAGGTCAGCTTAGAAGGAGTGGTGAAGTCTCCGTCCATGATGAGGTGGCTAAACATGGTTTAGTGTGTGACATGCTTAAGGTAAGGGTTTAAGAAGGATTAGGAAAGAGCCCCCTCTTCTTGCCATAAATGGACTAATGACGAGTCAAAACCCTCATGGCTTCATGTGGCTTGTCTATGGCTTGCATAGCTTGCATTTGGCTTGAAAAAGTTGACTTGTTTCATGAAAAAAGGGTTTTAGAAATATTTGACATTTAGGGGTAATTTGGCATGAGGATTAATTTGGAATTATTTGATGATTGATTTGGAACTTAGGGAATGATTTTGATCAAATGGATGACAAATGAAAATGTCGTATGGAGTTTTAGAATCGGTACTGGGCCTTTGGATGTGGTAAAGGATGGGCTTTTAAATGGTTTAGGAAAGTGGGCTTTTAAATTTTAAGATGGATTTTGGGATGAAATTTTGGTAAAGGCTTGGGCCAAATAATTGTTGAGTTTGGTTTAGGGATGTGTCATGAGTGGTTTGAAACAAATTTGAGGTGATTTGGGTTTGAATTGGGTTGGATATGGGCCTTTTGGTAAAGTGGCTAAGGTGGGCCAAAATGGGCTACCATGGGCTTGAGGATTGGGCTAGAGTTGAAATTGATGTAAAATTAGTGTTGGGAGATGTTTATAAGTGTCTCGAAGATTTTGGGTTTGATGGGTTTTGATTTTAGGTTGGGCTCATTTTGGGCTAGGCTTAGGTTTAGGTCGAAATTGGGCTTTTTGATTTAAAGGTTGAATTTGAGTGGGGTTTGATTAAATTTTGAGCGGAAATCGTATTTAGTGTTTTGTTTATGGGGATGTTAAGGAAGGTTTGGAAAAGATTTGGGGTTAATTGGAGTTGAATTGGGTGAGTTTGGGTTAGGTTTGGGTCATAGGCCCAGGTGGAGCTTTAAGGCCAAAAGTGAAATTGGATCAAATGCCAATTAAATTGGGCTTGAATTTGGGTAAGATTGGTATTGGGGATGTTGAATTGAAGTTTAGAATTGAATTGGGGCCAGGAATTTGAATTCGATTGGGTAGGTTTGGTTTGACATTGGGTTCACTTTGGGTTAAAATGGGTCAAATTGGGGGTTTTGATAAAAGTGGGGTAAATTGACAAAATTGGCCCATGGTGTAGTTGAACAAAATAAAATTTGGGAATATTTGGGATTTTCTGGAATTTTTTGGGAATTTTCTGAATTTTTGGATTTTTGAATTCGAGGGTATTTTGGGTATTTGGAGGGTATTGGGAGGTCTTTTTGGAATTTTTGGCATTTTGGCTAGGAATGGTCAATTTGAGTGATGTGGAAATGTTTAGGAATGGTTTGAGGAATTTTGGAGTGAATTTGGAAATTGGAGGATTTGGGTAGTTTCGGGCATTTGGTAGGGTTGGTGAGTGTAGGGTCCACAGGGTCAAAATTAAAAATTTGGAAAATGGAAGATTAGGTGAATGTAAAGTGGAATAAAATCATTTGGTTGAGCTTCGCGAAGCCACATCAAGCATGAGCCATGAAGGGTCTCATTTGAGGCGGTCGCGTATTCACAACATAACGCGGGGCTTGGGGTTAGGACCATCCATGTGAATCACGCTTTATGAGTCGAGTCGAGTTAGGTGGGGGTGTGATTTGAAAGTGTGTGAAAATGTAGTGCACGAGTGTAGTGTGTGTGCGAGTCGGCCCTTCGCTGAGACCGGGCGCCGGGGCGATCTTGGGCCGAAGGTCACATAGGAACTCATCCTTTAAACTTCCACATTTGATCTCGACCCCTCACCAGGTGATTAGGGGTTTTACAATCGAGTTTGTGGGTTGCGGGGAGTTAAGAAGTGGTTTGAATTTCTAAGTGGTGGGTCCCAATTCTAATCCCCTAAGATAGTCGAAAGGAAAACTGGGCTAGATCTGGTACTAAAGAGAAGAAGGGAAGGCACTCATCGAAATGAGGTCAACGAGAGGTTGGTGTAGAACCACTCCGTGCACTTGCTTGGTGACGGCTCTTGGCGATTTTCATGCGATCGGTCATCATCGAGGGGCCGGTAGTACCTAGTCTTTTAATTTTCATTTTTCATCTTTGGACCGTGGTGAGCGCCGCGAGTCACGAATGTACCTCTTTAACAATTTCACGGGCCTCGGACCCGCTTAGGCACCTTAGCCGCATTTGATCGAAAAGACATACCGTATAACGTATTGTTTACTAATGCGTAGGACGAGTTCTTTTCTTGATGCGATGGGCTAACGACTGTTATCAGCGGTTTTCTGTTTGCAGTGTCAGTAATGGTTGTCGCCGTCTTCCGTGTTTTACATCCCTTTGTACCGTGATCCTTTTCCTTTCGATTTGTGTATAAATTAATGCATGTCGGCGCGCGGACGTCAGAGTGAGCGGCACTTCCAGCGGATTCATCTTATGACGAGGCAAATTCTTTTGCGGAACGAGCTAATCGCATCCGCTAAACGTTTTCTTTAAAGATTTGTGTAGATTAATACATTTGGAGATACGGTATTCTGACATTTGTATGGCATCTTTGGAAGTATTACTCGAGTCTTGGCTTTAAAATTCGTATCTTGTCCGTGATACGTTGAATGATTAAGCTGAATCCGTAGATGTTGATGCAGTATCCCGTTTGAATGGTTAATTCGATCCCGTTATGAGGGCTTCGTATTCCGCTTCGTTGTTTGTACATGGTTACGGCCAGTGGTAGGAGTATCTTAGCATCCCCGCTCTAGGTGTTATAAAGATTAGCCGATTCTGCCTTACCGAGCCTTATCACTTAGGATTCTTCGTCTTTGTGTCTTGAAGATGCTCCCGTCGAAATATAGTTCCCAACGTCGATCATCGAGTCTTCTAAGTTCATTATTTGTTCATCTGGAAAGTCGTCATTGAGAGGCGGTGCGGCGAAAGGGTGTCTTTGCGAGGAAATGCGCTAAGATTTATTCCTTTACGGCACGGAGAGGCACGAAAGTTATATCGAATTACGATAATATCGTGTCATCGGCAAGTACGCCGGAAAGCGTTGGATGAGTCATCGTATTGCAATGGATTAAGCTTCGAGATCGGAGGTTGACCTTATGAGAAAGCATGTAGTGCTGAGCTTTTGACGGCGAAGATCGAGACGAGCAATGCTTTTCAATTGCGGGATACCTTATTTCCGTCGGCGAGTAAACGACGACTTAGGTAATAAAGAGCATTTTCTTTACCCTCATCATTGACACGGGCTAACGAGCTCAGAAAGTCGTCTAAAGCCGCGGTATAAAGTAGCGGTCTACACGAGGCTAGGTACACTAGGAAGGAGGTGTCATTAAATATTGTTTAATGTCCTCGAAGCCCTCCCCCGGCACTTCTCTTCCCGGAAATAAATTTGGCGTCCTTTTTAACTAGTGCCGAGAAAGTGACACCTACCGAAAGCCCGGAGTTTGAGATAAAGCGTGAAGATATGCCGGCTTCCCTTGAAAAGATCGTAGTTGTTTTAAGGTTTTGGGAGCGGCATTTCTAAGATGGCTTTATCTTTTCGGGTCGATTTGATTCACGATGTCGGACAACGAATCTAAGAATTTCCCGGAGGTGACGCCGAAGGGGCATTTTAAGGATTCATCTTAAGGTTAAATTGTCTTAATCGTTCGAAAACGATTCTCGAATCATACAAGTAGTTTGTCCTTTACTTTGCTTTTGATAATGCACATCGTCCCGTAGCATTCGACTTGATTATGGATGAGATCATCAAAAATTCTTGTCATTGCTCTACGGTAGAGTTGCTCCTGCGTTCTTCGAAATCCGAATGGCATCAACTTGTGTAGCAATATACTCCGATCGGCGTTACGAATGCTGTAAGCTTTTCATCTTCTGAGTAATTTTATCTGGTTGTATCATGAAGATCCATCCATGAATGAGAATATTTCATGTGTTGAAGCGATATCGATCATTAATTCTGGGATCGGTAGAGGGGTGTCAACTTTGGACATGCCTTGTTTAAATCTACGAAGTCCACACAAATTACGATACGACCATTCTTCTTCATGTTGTGGTACCGCGTTATTTAACGAGTCGGGTATTGTTCTTCACGGACAAATTTAGCGTCTATTAGCTTTTAACTTCAGCTATGACTTGTTGTTCGATTTCTGAAGCGCATTCTTCGGACCTTGTCGGCGGGACGGAAGTAGGATTCACTCCTAGCTTATGGTACTGCGACTTGGGCTAATCACGGCATTCATCTTGTCAAGCAAAACGAGTCTTTAAATTCCATTAATAACTTGATTATTTCTTCGGAAGGTCTTTATTGAGTAAGGAGCTAACAAGGTAGGTACGGCTCTTCGCTAGTACCTAAAGTTAACTTCCAGTTAACTCGCTATATTGTAGATTTGATTTCTTCTTCGGTCCCGGTAGGAGCGTCTCCAATTTATAAATCTTTCGAGTTAGGTAGTAGTTTCCATACGATTTTCCATTAGATTCTCAGTGACAACCAAGCAAAATTCGGTATCATCGGCTGATCTCTTGTGCCGAATCCGAGACCATGTTTTGAGTTGGGTGGATGACGGAGTTATTCCATAAATTTTCAAAACGTTGTGATTGACCTTTTGTCTTGTCGAGGTAAGAAACCACGTTGAATTAAATTTTGAACACAGGGAAATTACCACTCGAAAGGCAATTCCATTAATTTTGATGAAGTAGCATCTTCAGGTGTACATTACTTTCGGTTTGGAGGAAGAAGCACCACGGTAGAATTTGATGGGCTTTGCACCATCGCTACGTACCTCTTTGACCTCCATACCCTCGATCTTATTAGAATGGATGAGGTCGGGGGTCACTGTATGTACATAGTGGTTAATCTTCTCGTACATTGATTTATATTCTTCGTTTCTTTCATCTTCGAGAGGGATTACAAGATTGCGGCTTCTTAGACTTATTGTCGCTGCTTCTTGTTTGATTTCTTTTTCTTCTTCAGAACTATCTTCCCGATCAACATTGATGGTTGGTTTCCTCGTCCAATCGTCCTAACGTCTCTACCACGACCTCGTCCCCGGCCTCGACCTCGGATGCGAGTTGTGGAGAAACCTCGCCGCTCTCGCTAGTAAGGGAGTGAGTGGCTTGTTGGACTAGAACTTCGGGTTCTTCGTTGTCCCGAACTTTCTTTGCTTCATTTGTTATGGTATCTCTGGAGAAGATCGTTTTCTTCGATTGGTGCATAATCATTTGCATCTCGTGGATTCAATTTCATGTCGGAGAATGGTTGTAAGTATTTGATGCCTTTGTTCCCTCCATCGTAGTATTTGATGCCTTGTGTAGAGATGATGGTACCATCCTTTGTTTTCATGTATCCATGGTCGGCCCAGTAGAGCGTTGAATGACGTTTCTGAATCAATTATGTGAAATTTCGCGGTTGTCTTTGCTAAGTCACCGGTCTTCATTAGCAGTGTTATTGAGCAGGGCTCTTTCTCCTTGCAGTTGAATCCTCTTAATAACATTTTGTCGGCTTCGAGTTCACGAGCATCAATTCAAGTGACATTATGCTAGCGTTCGAAGATTCATTATATTGATTCGACTATCTGGATCATAATACTGCGGAGAGTGTAGAATACTCGATTATGGTGGAAATGTACAACGGTCGGTTGTGGTCTGTTTATTCCAGTAGTAGGTCATTGTCCGTGATAACACCTCATTGTTCCTTTAACGAGCAAACCTCATCGAATCTCTCGGCCATTTGAGCTAAGCAAATTTACGGATCGAAGTAAGGCCTTGGTCGAGCTTCTCATCTCCTTTGATAAGATGAGAGCGTATTCGTAGATGCTCGGTTGTTGATAGTTTCTAAGATGAGTTTGCTTAACGTTGTAGTCCACTTTGTTTTCATGTCTACTTCTTCTCGAATGGGTATTTCTTCTGCAGGGGTTGGTTCTTCTGAACAACCACCTTTCCTTTGTCTTTTGGACCGTTCTCGGAGGTAGAACTTTTCCACTCCTTAAGTTGACCATGGCTATTACAGAATGTTGTTTGAGCTTGCCGGTGTCTCTTCTTGAATCGGAATGACGAGCTCTTAAGTTAGCTTCAGAGTGCGAAGGCTCTAATAACTCTATCGTATTTGGAGCTCCTCGAAACTCGCAAATAGATTCGTTGCTTGTTGAACTCTTGTAGCCTCCTTGATGGATGTCTTCTTCATTATTTTGCTCGTCCAGATCGTGTATGATTTGAGAATTGTCGTTGATATCGAAATCGATATCCGGATTATCGTTAGTTACGTAATCGTTAGAAACGATCAACGTAGCCAACACCATCATACCATCATTGTAGTCACCAAAGTGAGCGAGATAATCATACGAGTCGAGGGGTTCGAGGGATTTCTCCCAGAATCGAAACAACTATCCCAGGATAGCGACCCCTAGTCTAGCCTTAGGTGCCTCGGTCTTCTCTTCTTCGTCGATTTTCTTCTTTTCTTCAATCGTCTCCTGGTGAGGTGGTTCTTCTATCGCAAGTGATAGTACCGGCTTAACGGGTTTCAAACTCGAATTGAAGCTCGTACGAAGCGGTTTGGATCTTGTCTAAAATCTTTTTCGAAGACCTCGTCCGACGGTAGTCCATCCATCGTCGGTCGTATGAGGATCTATCGGAATGATGGGATCGATTCGAGACAACATTGACGGAACCTCCTTTACGGGGTTCCTTCATGTACTCCTTCGGGATCGTTATATTCCTTTCCGCGAGTTGTCATTGAGCCAACTTTTGAAGGTAATGCAATCTTCGGCCCACATTATGACTTGTCCAGAATTGGTAAGGGCAAAAGTTGGGATCACCTTTCTTGTCGACTTCTTACGGTCTTTTAGGCTCTGGCGGTAAAATCTGCGGAGTCCTCATCAAACTACGGAACATTTCAGCCTTTGCTTCATTCTTGAACGGATACTCACCACTCGAAGCTCCCTTAACGTACGTTGCGGACGAGGTGGTTGTTCATCTTGCGGAGATGAGCAGTCGTGGGCCGGGGTTGCTAGTAGTCTGTTGTGGTTGCGCGGCCGTTACGGTAGTATTTGCATCGGTTGCTTGCCTTTGTCGACTCTTTGCGACGATCCTGATTTCTTTTGAAGTCTTTACGGGCTTTTGTTTATACGATTTTATCGGTGAAACTTAATTGCTTTGCCTCCTCTTGCAAGCTTCCGGCCTTGCTTAACAACTTCTCAAAGTCTTAATAGTAAATCCCTTGAGGAGGAGAGTACTATCGGACATGAATTTTTTAGTAAAATGTTATTTGCATGCTTTGTTCTTGCGGTTGTGGTTCCCCTTCATGCGCTTGGTTCATAAAGCCAGTATGTGATACTGAAAGTTTCATTCGGCCACACTTCTCTACCACTAAATCTTTTATAGTGATGTGGTGCGGCTCCGACAAATCGCTTGATGAAGAGTTCTACCAATACGAACGTCTTCACGAACCGTTTGGTGATGCAAATGCAGGTCGAGAGGCGGGTTACGACGGTGGCGACGGAGCGTCGGAAGAGTGATGCATCGCTCCCCGCCGGCATTGCAACAGCGCACGAAAGTGTGCCACATGCGTCGGGGGTTCCCGGTTCCGTCGAAGGTCTTGAACGGAGGGTGGTACGAAGCCTTTCGGGGTATTGGACGATCGAATTCTTCGGGTAAGATTCTGCCCGTCGAATGGATGTCATTTCTTCGATTGTCTTGGGCTTCTACATGCCTCGCTTGTTCCACGAGTTAACCGATGTCTTTTCGGGAATCATACTTTGTGTTGCATCCTTTTCGAGTTGATCATCCCCATTGGCGGGTAATCTCCTTTCCTCGTCTGATGTGAATGACCTCGGGGTGTCTCTCTGTGGTTGTACTTGACTACCGGAAGTGGCCGAGGCTACGGCCATCTCCTTCCATCCTTTTCGCCATTTGAGCGATCGTGTCGTCTTTTCACCGAAGCTGCCTTCTCATCGGTTACGGCTCCTCTCTTTCTGTAGTGCCGGGAGCACCTTGCGAAGCTGAAGCTCGTGTTTTGACCATGTTGATTTACGCGTATTCGTCGTCAGCGGGTAGATGAATCAATCTAGTCTCGAACTTTCTTCTCTTTCTTTTGCAGTCGTCGGATATCGGCTCTCAACTTTTCCATGGCATCTTCTAGCGGGGCTTTACGTGTGTCATCGTGGTTGTCATGCGATCGTATCGGGTCCTTTCTCCACGGTCCCCTTCCTCCCTGAGTGATGCTTTTCTTCGTTTCCGAGTCTCTGGCGAGACTTTCTTTCTCGAGTACAGCGTTGATCTCAGCGCCCCGGTAGTGGGACGCCATGCCATCCTTCGGCGGCCAGAAGGGTCTAGGACGGCGGATGGTCGTCGGCCAAATGCGGAAGGTGGTATCCTCCTAATCGCCAATCTGAGAGGGACGACAGGTGGTAGCCTTCATTCTTTTACTTGGCTTTTGTCATGATGGCGGGTTACACTCGGGGGGCCGAGACGAGTTCGGCGGCACCCGCCACATTCTTCGTAGAATTTCCGATACGGGGCAGTTTTCCTTCTTTGCTAACTTTTCTGCAAAGTTTGCAGTCGACGAAACGGCGTAGTTCTAGTTCTTTTCTTGCGGTATCGTTGTAATATGCGGGGCGTAGTAGTAATGGCGGCAATCTTGCGAATATTTTCTTCATCTTGCAACGGCGGAGAGGGGATGAAACTGCTTCCTCCCAAGAGTGGTATGTATTCGAGAGCGAGCGGTGTATATTTTGTGGAGTTACGGAATTTCTTAGGCAATCTCGGCGGCTACGGCTTCTTTAGCGATCCTTATTTACGTTTCTTCTTTGGGTCTTTGTCGGTGACGGAATCTTTGAGCTTGGACCCGATTTCGAAAACGAAGGTCTTACGGAAGATGCTGTACCCTCTACGATGCCAGTCCATCATAGTCCCAGTTTCTTTCCTTTGATTTGGCAAAAGTCGGGGTAGGTGCGAAATAAATAGTAGGTGGGGGGTAGAGATAACGGTCATTCTATGAACATCGGTACTCCTCTTAGTCGGGATCCTTTGCGATGGAGGGAATTCTTGGGTCGACCTAAGGTTGAACTCGACGAGCGGCTTCTCGGCTTCGGACACTTGTTCGTCGGTCTGAGGAGACGTCGGTGATGCGACGTTCGTGTTTTCAAATCCTTATCCAGATCGGATGATTCCATTGTCGGGCGGCTCATCCTTGTAAACCCGGCGAAGTCCGATTCCAAGTTGGTAAAGAGAAAATGCGAGTTTCGGGGCTTCCATTTAGGGGTAGATTAAGTTGTCGGTCACGAGTTATGTCTTTTCTTTAGGACGAAAAGGTGAAAAAAAGTCCGAACTCATTCTTGTTCATGTATTTATAAAGAGGAATTACTTATTAAAGAATCACTTTTAGAGGTTTGTTTATTGGAAAAGCCGAGTGTTGAAAGGTATGAGAAGGTAAAGACTGAATCGGAGTTGGAAGGGAAAAGAAGTCTTAAGCAAGACTTCTCGACTCGAAGGATCACTCTAAACCCTTTTGTGGGGGTCAGCCCACCTCGGAAATGAGGTAAAGGATCTTGGAACCTCTGCGATTTAGGGGTGTCTAAACGGTGGCTCTAAATGCGAGAGGATGTTAAATTTATACTTGTTCGAGGTAGAAATGAACATAGTATCCCGACGGAAAGAAGAGAGATGATTTGATCGTAAGGGACATGGATGCCACTTGCCGATTTTGAAAGCGAATTGTACGATTAGAATGGAAGAGGAATTTTTCCCAGTAGTCGCCGAAGTTGTCGGCATATTTTTAGGTTATGTGTTTTATTTTGAAAAGGGAGTCGCCTACGAGAAATTGTCGGCGAATTTTTTATATTTTAAATATAGTTTAAAAGATAACATTTGATTTAGAAAATAATTTTAAGTTTAAAAGTTTTAAGATATGAAATCAAACCGATCTCACATCCCAAATAGTTTATATAAACGAGCACCGCACCGCGAGCCGCGTATCATCCTAAGGATAAACACAGCATGATGGTGGGGGCTCGGATTAAATAAACTAGAAGATTTGTGACATCCGTTTGATGCCTTGAACCAATTTTATAGTAAAATAATTCTTTGCTTAATATGAAAATATTAAACGGGGTTTATATTACACAGGTTCTTTAAAATTCCCCATAAAGGCAGCCCACATAGTTATTCACATCTTAAGTGACGAGATCACCTAAGAAAACTCTCGATAATCGATAATTCTGCTCTCAAGAATTTGAGAAGTTTAAGTTTTCGAAAAGTTGAATTTTTGAAATTTCAAAAGGGATTAGCTCGAATTTGGAACATTTTATTTTGGAAATTCAAAGGAAGAAAAGTAGGAGAAATTACGGATCCGAAGCGGACTTCGGTAATTTCCGGAGCTATCTATTGTTTGGCTTGGATTTAGGAAAGTCCTAATGTTTATTTAATGTTTTAATCTTGCCAATTTTAATTAATTAGGGCTTATATTTATATGATAGAGATATACAAATAGCACGGAAGATATGAGGGTTTATGTCGTATCGAATGTTACCTCGGAATCCTAAGACCGGTTAGGGCTTAATTTGCAATGCAAATGCCTAGCAGAAGGATTGATTTATGTTGCACTAGGCAAGCTACCTCGAAGTCTATGGCTTTGTGCTAATTCTAGGAAAGTTTTGTTGAAGTAGATTCAGTTTTGCGTGACGATGGCCGTCTTTGCCCATGCTCAGGAGCTCCTTGTTGTTGTAGAGGTTTAGTTTTAGGAAATCATAAATCAAGGGATGAGAAAAGTTGTTTTGGTTTAGAGAAGTCTTAATTTCAGAGTGTTTTTTGTGTTTTAATTAAAACGAAATCTTAAAGTTGATTATAACAACACTAGGTTAAGATCCTTTGGTTCCATCCTTCGGCATCATTATTTTTATCGGATTCACTTAGTCCGGATGAATTTGCTAAACTCGGCTTGAATGAGTTCCACACTTTCATTTAGACCGTGAAATCCCGTTAGCAACACGTAGGTTACATCGTCCGAGTATTCCCGATCATCACGGCAAAGACGTTTTAATTTAGTTGTAATTGTAGTTTTGTGTTGTTTGTGATTAAATTTTGAGTTGTCTTATATTTTGAAATGTTGTGGAGGTGAATTTTATCTTGTAGTGTCTTTTAATTTAGTTATGGGTTTTTGATTTTGGTTTAAGTTTGTCCTAAGTGTGGGTTTTCATGCAACATTGTTTATCGTACGAAGAATAAGTGCAATGCGATTAAATAAATTGCAATAAAATAAATTGCAATAAAATAAGCGATACACAGAGGGTCTTCCCGTCGTCCCATTTGCACTTAAAACACAATTTAGAGCATTTAAGCATTCATAACAACTTCTGGTAGTATTTGGGAAAGGGTTATGGTTTTCGAGTTCTAACCACATAGGCTGATGCATTTCCTATGATGTCTAGGTTCTTTGTGTTTTTGGTTTGAAGACGATTTTCTTCATCGAAGAACAACTAAGTTGATTGTTCTTATAAATATCCTATCATATTGAGGAAGTGCTTAGGAGGGATCCTAAACATCTTTCGATATTTATTTTAAGTTGTTTTAAGTCGAGTAATTTAATTGTGTAAGTGAATCGATCGTCGAGGTTTTCAAATTTTGTTAACTTGCTCGGTGAACTAGGACATTTGAATGTCCTATAAGTGAAGTAACATTTCATTTTATATTCCATTTAGGAGTTATGATAATTAAAGCTTTTAAGGGCAAAATGATATTTAATGATTTGTGATGCAAATTTAAGTTCAAATTAATGATTTAAATTTTGGAATAGTGTTCGGAATTATTTTAGATTTATTTTTGAGTTCTTTATGTCTTAGGTGATGTTATTTAATTCAACAATTCAATTTAATTTAATTTAATTTAATTTAATTTAATTTAATTCGAATTTAGTTTGATTTGATTTAATTTAAATTAATTTAGTTTTGATTTGATTTAATTTTTAATTTAATTTAATTTAATTTAATTTAATTTAATTTAATTTAATTTAATTTAATTTAATTTAATTCAATTTATTTAATTTTATTTAATTTAATTTAATTTAATTTAATTTAATTTAATTTAATTTAATTTAATTTAATTTAATTTTATTTAATTTACTTAATTTAATTTAATTTTTAATTTTATTAATTTAATTTAATTTATTTAATTCCTTTTAATTTAATTTAATTCAACTTTTAATCTTAATTTAATTTAATTTAATTTTTAATTTAATTTACTTAATTTAATTTAATTTTTAATTTAATTTAATTTAATTTTAATTGAAATTTTTGAAGGAGTTTAATGATTTAATTTTAGTTTAATGATTAAGTCTTTTAATATTTTAAATTTGAGTTATCATTTAATTAAAGTTGAATATTAATGAGATGATTAAATTTAGGGATTTTTAAATTAAAGAGAATAAATCTATACAATAATATCACTATTTTAATAATTCGATTTTATTATTCTTAGAATTTAATGCGATTATTTAATTAAGGTTTAATCATTTTAAATTGCTTAATGGGTTTCTGCCCTTTAGTGTAAATTTCGATAAATTAGAATGGGTTAGAATCAAATATTTTGCTTGTTAATTTTTTTTATTAAACCTAAAGTTTTAATTAAGGGTTAAAATTTTAATTACCATCTTGCCCTTTAAGCTCGATAATTTTATAACTCGGCTGATTGAACTCGAATGAGCTTTGAAATTTTTATGTGAAACACCACTCATATGTCAATAAAGACATGAGAGGAGAAAATGTGATTTTTCGTATTTAATTTATTTATATAATTATTTTTAGTAGAAAATAGAGATTTTCGAAAATTTGATAACATGACCAAGGGTAAGTTTAAAATCGCCAAGAAAATTGGGGGACATTCCTAATGACAGTGAGGACCACTTGGACCAAATTTTGTAATTTTTTTGAATTATATTTTATTTATTAGAATTATTTTAAGTTCTGGAGTATTAATTAATTTAAAAATAAAATAAATGTTGAAAAATAAGTTTTATATTTTAAAATTCTCTGCGATATCAAGGAAATCAGAATCAAATTTACAATTTTCTGATTTTTAACTTTCATTTATTATAATTATTTTGGTGAAAATGCTAGAAATACATTTTTTTAATTTTAAAATTACCCTAGAGCTTTAAAATTTAATATCTCACTAAATAGACCTAGGAAAAATATGGGGTTTTGTTCCTAAGTGATTAAAATTCAAAATGTGACACTTTGGTGAATTTTGTTATTTTTGTGATTTTATTATTTTTTAATTATTAAAAATATTAAAATAGCATTAAAAAATCAAGCTTTTTTAAGTGAAATTTTAATTTTCTTCTAAATCAGAGAGGTTCCAAAACCAATTTGGTAAATTTTGAAAGGTATTTTGAAAGTTATGAATTTTTAAAGTTTAAAATGACTAAGTGGCTTAATCGGCCCAATTAGTGGGGCTAACCAAGTCAATTGACCTCAAATTTTTATGGTGGGTTATCGATCACAAAGGTCAGTGGAGAATTGATTTCAAGTCAATTTGATGTATGGTTAGCTCTAATTAATTAGAGACTGTTTTGGAGTGTTTAAACGATTAGGGTTGCCTTAAGTGAATTAACTTGAGAGTCTTTATTTTTCTTTAGGAGTTCTGCGGTTATAAGGGGTATCCGCCAAATTTTCCTAGAATTTATTACACAACATGCTATTTATTGGAATTAAAATACTGTGATGTGTGAATTTGAAAAATCGATAGCTAACCGTAGGATGGCCTTGACTGGAAAATTCGGGGAATGTTCCCCAGTCGAGAAACTGGCCACATGGTCTCGTACCTGGGTGAATTGTATGAATGCATGGAGAATTAAAACAATGCGGGAGTAAATAATTAATTAAAAATAAAATGCGGACAATTAATTAATTTAACTCCCCGTTATTCTCCCTCACAATTTCACTGAGCAAGAGGTATTTTATTTTATTTTATGATTTTCCTACACAAAGTTATGAATTTTTTTTGAAGTTTAGGGAATTAAATAAATAGAAAATACCCCTAATTTTCTACTTATCCACGCGGCGCCCGGCGAAACATCGGCGGCTCCGAGTGCCGCGTGGCGCGCTCCCCATTCGACGCCGCCATCCGGCGTCGGCGCTCCGGGACCCGGTTGTATCGGCTCCGTCCTCGATCCAGAAGCGCGATCCACGGCCGTCCGTGCGTGCGTGTATTAAATGGATGGCATCCGTTCATCGTCCCAAAGTGTCCTCGCCGAGCCGTCCACTAAATCCTTAATATCTCACTCGATACTCGTGGATTTTCATGTTCTTATATACATGGATTCGTCTTGAAGAGACGAACACATGCATACGGTTATCATGCATTGAAATTAAGGCATTTAAAAATGGACAATCTCCGGAAGCTCGGGATGAAGGGTAGTTCCTTTACCTTTGCTCGGAGAGTGTGGCTTGATCGAGAGTTGTTGCACCTTCGATTGGATCTCCAGCAAGCTCCGGATGAAGTCTCCTGGTCTGGTGAATCGTCTAGATGTGATTTGACCAAGCCCGATCACAAAGCTTGATGCAGACAACACAGGTGGCAACTGGAGATGGGGCTTTCAGCGAGTGGACACCTTCCCTTGGTACGGTAGAGGTGTAGAACCAATGATTTGAGGATTGATCTGTGGAGAAATCAACCATGGTTTTGGGTGGAATTTCGGCCTAGAAATTGAGCTCGCAGAGAAGAAATGGCGGGGGATCACTTGGGGATCAAGTGCTTTGTGTGTGGGAGAATGCAGGACAATTTTGGCGAGAGTTTCGGTAAAGTGCAGTTGGCCACCTCTTCATGGCCGAGAGGGTGAGGGGTTTAAATAGGAGAGGGTGGAGGGCCTCCCGGGGAAGTTAGGGCTTGGGATTAGCTGCTCTTGTGAGGGAGAAGAACAGCCATGGTGACCACTAGGCATGGGGGCGGCTCGGCGAGGAGAATTCCAAAGTTTTGGCTCCTCCCGAGTCTCGGCCATGGTGTTCCGTGACACGGTGGTGGCGGCCGAACACTTGGTCACCATCTTGTTGGTGGGTCGGTAGAAGGTTTGGTGCATTCAATTGAGGTTTGACATGTGTAAAGTGGTTGAATCAAAGTAGAAAGGGAAGGGGCTATTTTAGCTTATTTTGGTCGACCCGTACAAATGGGTTGGGTGCCACCTCCCAGACACGGTTTTGGTGAGGAGGTCGGTGGGTCGATCTCCATGTGTGGTGGAGTCTCCATCGAAAGTTAGGTGGCAAAGCATGGTTTAGAGTGTGACATGCTTAAGGTAAAAAAAGGCTTAAGAAGGATTAGGAAAGGGGTCCTCCTTTTTTCCATTAATGGCTTGATCACATGTGGAAAGCTCTCCATGGCTTCATGTGGCTTGTCCATGGCTTGCATGGCTTGTCTTTGGCTTAGGGAAAAGTTTAGTCGATTTCATAAAAATGGGTTTTAAGAATTTTGGATATTTTGGTGAAAATTTGTATGAAGCTTGATTTGGAATGGTTTAAATAATGATTTTGAAACTTAGGGTGATTTTGATTAAATGGATGATGAAAGGAAGTGTCATGTGGGCTTTGGATGAATTTGGGCTTTTGAATTTGAAGGGAGTGGGGTTTTAGGAAAGTTTAAGGGAAATGGGCTTTTTGATTTTAGGATGGGCATTTGGGTAAAGATTTTGTGAAAGTCCTTGTGAATAAATGTCATAATTGGTTTATGGATGTTCTATGAAGGGCTTGGAGTCAATTTGGTGTGATTTGGAGTTGAATTGGTTTGAATTTGGGTTTATTTGGTAAGTGGGTCTATATGGGTCCAAGTGGGCTAACTTGGGCTAATGTTGGGCTGAAGTTGAAATTGATTGTAAAATTAATGTTGGGAAATGTTTATGGGAGTGTTTCAAGAGGTTTTTTTGGCTTTGATGGGTTTTGATTTTGGGATTTGAGCTCATTTAGGTTAGGTTTGGGTTTAGGTCGAAAATGGGCCTTTTAATTTTGGGTTGAATTTGAGTGGGGTTTGGATCAAATCTTAGGCAAATGTCATGTTAGTGTTTTGTTTATGGGGATGTGAGAAGGTTTAGAAAAGATTTGGGTTTAATTGGAGTTGGGTGGGTGAGTTTGGGTTAAGTTTGGGTCATGGGTCCAAATTGGGCTTTAAGGCCAAAAGTGAAAATTGGATCCCAATGCCAATCAAATTGGGCTTGGATTTGGTCTGGGTGGTGTTGGGGATGTTGAATTGAAGTTTAGAATTGAATTGGACTAGAATTTGGGTCAATGGGGAAGGTTTGGTTTGTGACATTGGGTTCGCCTTTGGGTTAAAATGGGTGAATTGGGGATTTTGATAAAAGTGGGGGTAAATTGACAAAATTAGCCCATGGTGTAGTTGAACAAAATGAAATTGGGAATATTTGGGATTTTCTGGAATTTTCTGGGAATTTTCTGAATTTTGGATTTTTTGGCTAAGAGGGTATTTTGGGTATTTGAAGGGTATTGGAGTATTTTTGGAATTTTGGTATTTTTGGGTATGGATGATCAATTTGATTAGTGAGGAAATGTTTAGGAATGATTTTGGAGAATTTTGGGTGATTTGGAAATTTTGGAAGATTTGGATAATTTCGAGGGTTTTGGGTAGGTTAGGCGGGTGTAGGGTCCGGGGTCAAAAATTGAAAATTTGGAAAATTGAAGCTTGAATTAATCATAAGTGGAATGAAATCATTTTGGTTGAGCTATGAAGCCATATCAAGCCCACATGAGCCATGAAGGGACTCATTTGAGGTATCCCATTATGTTGTTCTGGCTCTCTTGGCAAGGGGCTTAGGGGTTAAGGACCATCCATGTGAACCACCTGCATGAGTCAGGAGGTCAAATTGGGTATGGGTGTGTCTTTAAGGAGTGTGTGAGTGTAGTGTATAAGTGTAGTGTGTGTGTAAGTGTTATTTTATTCACCGGACGAAGACACTTCAGGGGCGATCACAGAGCCCGAAAAGGTCCTATAGGAACTCATCCTTTAAACTTCCATTTAATTTCAACCCTCTAGGTGATTAGGGGTCTACAATCAAGCTTGTGGAGTTTGCAGGGAGTTAAGAAGTAGTTTGAATTTCTAAGTGGTGGGTCCCGATTCAATCTGGATAGTCGAAGGAAAAGCCTAGGGCTGATCTAAGTACTAAGAGAAAGAAGACCTCATCAAAAATGAGGTCAGCAAAATCCTCCTTTGTGAATAAACTCTAGGTTTATGGTGTTTATTGAAAAATTACGTAAATACGAATCGAAGGGCCCGATTGCTTTTAATATCGAGCATGGGTAACAAAGCTTATTTGTATCTTTTAAGATGTCCAGTAATTTTTGTTCTTGAACCATTTAAATCCGAAGATACGATGACTGGGAAAGTAGATGATTCTCTAAACATATACTTTAAATGATTAGGGAAAATTTTAGTTGAGTTTAGTAGGTCCCAATGATAGATGGAATAAAACTTTTGTCATTTTTCATAATATCTAAATGTAACTCTTTCTGAGCCAAATTCTAACCTTTCATTCCTCATGCGTTCAATTCATCTTCAATTTCACTTCCATCTTCATCCTCGCATTCAGTTTTCTTTAAATTTTTCTTTAAGTGATCTTCTCTCGAATAATCGTAGACTTCCATTCGAAAACACTCATCATCTTTTTTCGGTTGAAGGGTATTTCATAGATTTCAGAATATTGAAAGTTACTTCTTGATCATTAACCCTCATAGTTAATTCTCCTTTCTAAACATCGATCGTAAGCCCTCTCGTGCCAGGGAATGGTTTCCCGAAATATGGTGGAATCTCTTTATCTTCCTCTATGTCTAATGATAAAGTCCGCGGGGAAGATAAATTTATCCACCTTTACTAATACAACTTCCACAACTCCCTTAGAATAAGTGATAAGAACGATTAGCTCGTTGATGAGTCACAAATGTAGATGAAATTTCTTTTATTCCCGATCTTTTGAAAGTTGATAAAGGCATAAGGTTAATGTTAGCTCGAAGATCACATAAAGCTCTTACGAAAAATTTCTCTGTACTTTACGGGATAGTGAAACTACCTGGGTCTTTAAGTTTTTCTGGAAGCTTCTTACGAATAATTGTACTACACTCACGCTAAGTGCGACGATCTCGAGGTCTTTGAACTTTCTTTTTCTTTTTAGAATATCCTTCATAAACTTTACGTAATCGGGCATACGCCACAATGCTTCAAATAAGGGAATATTAATCATTAACTTCTTTAAGGATTTCCAAAACATTGTAAATCTATTATCCACCAATTACGTTTCTTTAGTCTTTGAGGAAAAGGAGGAGGTGAGGTGTTTCAACGGTTATCTTCGTTGGCTCCGACGGATAATCGTCGAGGGATATATACGACTTATGATATAAATATATACGTACTTAAATCTTCTTCCACAGCAACGGAGCCAAAAACTTGACCCAAAGTCCTCTGAAGATCAATGTACTAATTAATGCTTTCAAAAAATATATGTTATAAATAGTAATAGCGATTAGTGTATATAAATATAATATTATGGAAAATATTTTACACCTTAGGGGTTCTACGCAAGTATACATATCGATTCGAAGTAATATAGGGCTTTGAAACAAAGACCCCTGTCTAATCCACGAGGAGAGAGTTATAGATCTTTAAATATTTTTATTTTAAAGTATTTCTTTTATAATTTTAATTTACTACTTAGATGCAATAATAAAGCATGAATAAAATAATTGATGTAAATAGTAATAAAGGCAAACTTTCTCACACCAATTAATCCAATATTTTCTAAAATAATGATAATATTCGTGGAGAATATAAATTTATGGTACTGTGCCAAATAGAAGCATTCATATTCTTTACCCTTTATCCGAGGTGCAAAGAACATTGGCTAGCATAAATCGAATCCGGATGTATTGTTAGTAGAATGGGTTAATCGAAGCTCACACTTCTTAGATGTCCCAGGGTGGTATGGTCGGCCCTACTAGTGACCTTTCCTTTTCTATAAACCAAATCACAAAAATTTAGTCTGTCCTCTAAAAACTTATCGATTCTATGCCAATTATATAATATCTTCACTGTTATTTGCGCCCGCCTTGAATAACCCATACAGGCCTTCAACTACCAGTTCATGTGATATCTACAAGTTAAGAATTCATCTCCTTTTAGGTCTCAAAACTCTTCATCGGGTTTTAACAATTTAAATGGCCAATTTAAATAGTAATTTAAGAACCGGTATTAATATCATCACAATGTTTTGAGAAAATATATGATTTTTAATTCTCCAGCGAATTTTGTATTATCTTATTTATCTTTTCATTATTGAAAGGAGAAATAAATAGCTACTCGAGAACACATTGAAATTAAATAACAAAACATAATAAATAAACTTTTAATCGAAAATAAAAATACTTATCTTAGATGTTTCTCCTCTTGAACTACTGATTCCTATTGACTCCTTTGCGTAATGAACTACGGATGCCTCAAACTCTTTCAAACTACGAATACAAACTCTAAAATAAACTCACTAATTTATGAAGGAAAGTAAAAGGTGGTCCTAATATGATCTCTCTCTAATTCTCTCTCTAGATAGGACTCTAGATAGGGAGGGGGGGGGGGGGGGGGGGGGGGGGTAGATGGGGGGCGTTTTTCTCATGAAGGAATTGGTAGTGATAATTATACTAGGCACAGTATATGGATATGTATTTTGAACTTTTATGAATATTTTTTCTATTTTAATTAGCATGTTTATGATAGAAAAGAACCTTGAATAGTTTCATGTTTATTATGAAGATTATTCTAAATATCCGCAATAGCTTATTGTTGTGGGAATGACAATAAATAAAGATTAATATAAAGTTTAATGGATATTCATGAGATGAATATATGTATGAGGATACACATCGATTTATATGTATTTATTGGAGAACAAATATTGGATCGACTCGCTTTGAGATTAAATCATGGATATAAGTCATATGTTAATCTCAAGTTGTAGTGACATCGAATCCACTCTGACCTGGGGTATGTGGTTCTCGGCAGGGAATATTATGTTTAGACATAACTGACGTTGTCTTTGTGGGATGACCATAAAGATTATGATTGGGCATAATGTGAATCATGTAGTGAGATATGAGTAATCAAGATGGAATTTATCCCTCTTATAATAAGAGAGATATCTCTGGGCCCCTCGAATGATTTAGGCCGAGAATTGTGTGGCCACACTCGAAATGAATTGATGGAGATCGATTGCATTTATTTTATCGGTCTAATCGAGAATCGAGAATTAAAGATAGAGAGATATAAGGTTAACATTATTCCATGCCTTATATTCTATCATGATATCACGTGATAAAAGGATTATGTCATTGCCATTCAGTTGTCTCGGATCTTGAGACTATTCATACTAACTTGGGTAGTTATAGTGTCTTGCTAGGGCCACGACTATAACTTGTAGGTTTTTTTAAATGGTGATTTAAGCCTACGCAATGTTAATTGAACCTATAGGAGTCGCACAAAATTTGAATGGACTAGAATGGTTGATGAACACTCTCTCTCTTGAGTAATTTATAATAATAATGAAGAGGTGCCATGAAATGGTGCCACTTGATTAAAAGGAGGGGTCATGGCTTATGAACTCGATTTTTTTTTTATTCCTTTTGAACTCTTGCAAGAGAGGAAGAGAAGTTCTTTTTGGTTTGGAGAAAACCCCGTTTCCGATCTAGCCGAGTTGGAAGCCATTTGGAAATCCGTTCGAGTGTGGATACCGGTAGAGGCGGTAGTTTCAGCGCCTTAAAGATCCGAGGAAATCTAGAGTAGAACTCTTGCATGGTATGATTTCTTACACTTCTTTGGGTTTATGTTTGGATTTGTATGAGCACATGAGATCCTTGGTGGTTTTGGGAAATGACTTTAATATGCGTTTTAATTAATTTCGCTTAGTTGCATGATCCCCAATTCAACGGGAATACCTCCACCATTTATAGGCTTGAGGGTTGCCTCGAGCACCTCTTGAAATGTGTCCACATTGATGAATCTTCTAGAAGGTGTGTACGGCGCTGGCGCCGGAATGCAACCCCTAGGCGCCGAATGCAGCGCTGGCGCCGGTCGCGTCCGATTCTTCGCACCTCTTTACTTTGATCGCACCTCTTCACAATTAAAACCGTTTTGAAGCGTCCAGTACATTTGCATCGCATGTCACATAAACCGGGAACAAGCTGAGTCTTCTAGAGGTCCGATAGCTGTCGCACCCGTCGAAATAACCGCCCGAAGTCGTCGAAAACCTTAACAATTTTACGTATCAGTGGCGCTTAGTGGCAGGAATGCAAGCGCTGGCGCCGAGGCAATGGCTAAAAAATTTTGCATTTTGGCTCTATTTTGCTCCCTTCTTGCTCCTTTTTGCTCCTTCTTCATATTTTTCTCCTTCTTGAACATTTTTGTATCACATACATTTAAAAACACAAAAATACCTTTCATTAAAGCATAATATCCTTAAAATTTAATAAAAATCGAGGCATAAAAATAGGTATTTTTTCTTGGATCAAAATCCATAAACTTAAACGTTACTTGTCCTCAGTAACCCTTTTTCTTTGTATAAAATGTATAACATTTGGAATAAAAAAGGTAAATATTTAAGACTCATATGATTTTTGATTTTATAAGGCTTTAGTAAATCATTAACCAAATTTCAATAACTAAGTTTATTTTTAAGAATTTAAAAGAATATTAACTACCAAATCATAAGACTTCAAAATTTTTCATTCACTTCGAAAATAATTGTAGTTTATTATATTAAGATCACATAATTATTCATAAGAAAAAAATCTTAATGAAAATTCCTTTTCTAATAAAAATACATGCATAAAAATTAATTAATAAATGTAATCGATTTTCTTTTTATAAATTAATTAAGTGACCCAGAGATTTTATTAGGCATTTCCTCAACTTCTCTCTCTCTTTTTTTTAGAGAGGATTACTATATCTTGGATAACTGTTAATGGTTTTGAACTTCCTTGTCCTTAGCTTAACTATTTCAAACTTATGCATTTCACTTAATTATTACTAAGCATAAATAGATTTCAAAAAGAATTTCAATCTATTCTTTTCGGGAGTTATAATTTTTGATTTCTTGTACTTCTAAAATTCAGTTATCTCTACTATGAATAGAAAAATTTCTTAGTCTTATTCTTCTTTAGGATTGAATAATTCTATTCCTTTAAAATCAATCGAAGTTATTAAAATTTTTGATTAGAATACACTAAATTATTTATAAATTTAATTTAAGTGATCTTAAATAGATTCTTCATTCCTCATGTTATGTTAAAAGTTTTTATTTTAGAAAATATTATTTCTTTAAGAATAGGAAATAAAATTTAAATTTGGAGCTGTATTTTCCCTTTCCCCCGAAACTTAAGTTTTGGTCGATCATAAAATTTTTTTTTTTTAAAGTATGAGAGAAAGAAAAACATAATTTTAAAAAGGAATTTTTATAAGTATGTAAAAAAACATTCTAGAAAGAAAAATTTACTTCTACACATGCTTTATGAAAAATATTTGAAATAATGAAGCGAGGTATAAAAGTTAAACGAGCTCATTAATAATTAAATTAAATGACTATACTACTTAAAAAAAACGAACAACATTACTAACTACTAAACGATGAGTAAGAAACGGACGCTTATAAATTTATCAAATTTCGATCTTAAACACAATACATTAAAAATACTCGGCACAACGGTCTACGACATCAGGCAGGTAATAAAGTAAATGGCAGAATCTAAGCCCAGCAACAACAGAGCAATAATCCAATACTAGCCGAAACCAATGGCTTAACAATAGACTTAGCACGGTCGGGAGGTAAATCAGACCACTAATCAGCATGCCTTGGCCTCGACATCGTCATCGTCACGAAAACTCGACATCCTTAGGATCGACATGTAGTGAGAAAGCAGGAAAAGGTAGGAAGCGGAACATCATGTCTCCCTTCGGGGAATCTAACGAGAGCTTCATCATACTCGGCATATTCGCTAATCTTCCTGCGGGTATCTTTCCGGATAAATGATCGATTTTCTTATTAATAGAATCGAAGCTGCGAGTGAGTTTGAAATAACTTCATCTTCTTGCTTTCTGGCCAGTCATGCATCGATTCCCGAAAACTAGATGGTAGCTCGGCGATGAGATGAAGGTACGGAAGTGAAGGTGTACCTCGAGTGTGTGCGAGCGAAGGGCGGTCGATCTCTTCCCTCGGGTGATCATAGATACGCTGCTCACGGCCGGTCGCTTGGTAGACTTCGCTTCTCCCTCCAGAAATATCGACGTGAATCCATTACTAACACATAAAGAATAGATCGAATGCGATCCCGGTCCCACGAAGTACTAGATCTGGCAGGTAGACTCCACAAAATCATAAATAATACTGCCGACATGTATCGGCTTCCTCTCTGAATACGATAGTATAAGATAGCTCGATCTCTGGTGACTTTACTCGAGGGTGGTTGGAAGGTAGAAGTCTAGCGAGAAATAAAATAATGTAACATTTTAAAAAAAGCTTTTATAATTTGGAGGATTTGGGATTTACCCGTTTTTCATTTCGGATCTTCCAGGCTCCGATGCCGTCGATCGAATAGCGATAATCATCTCGAGATCTCCCTCGAGATGGAGATAATCCGGTCATTGGCACTCGATGGTAGGTGGCTGGAGTCCGCAAGCCACATTGATCCTCACAGGAGAAAATCCTTCCAATACCTCGATGAATACTTCATAGTCTTCTGCATCTATAAAGTTAACGGAAATTTACGAATAGTGGAATAACGGCAACGACGATTGAAATAACGAGAATCGTTGCCGGGTTGTGCGTAACATTACGTTTCGATCATTTCACCGGATTGTAAAAGCTTTGCTCCGAGATAACTTTCTCGACGTCGCAAATTCGTGATATCAAAAATGTGCTGCCGCGATCCGCGAACTTGCTATTGTCGAAATTTTTCTCGTCCCTTCCATCGCTTAGATTTCGGTGCCATCTAAACGTGAAGAAAACATGAAAAAATTTGGAATCAAATATTTAAACTCTTTTTTAAGTTTAAGAAACAAAATAAGTTTAAAAATCCAAATAGAATATATAAAAATCAAAAGTTTTCTCAAAATTTCAATTTTTAGCAAAACATAGGAAAAAGCATGGTGAAAATTGAAAATAAATGGATTAGAGTATAGATGCGACCTCGAGAAGAAGAAATCAAGTGATTTCTCGCCAAATACTTGATGTTTTGACCTCGAAATGGATCTAAGAGGTGTATTTTCTCAAAAATGGGAAGAAGATGAAGCTTAGAGGCGTCATCCATGGCTAATGGTGTTTATATGGTATTTTCGGAGTAGCGAGGCCCGAGCGGCGCTTAGGCGCTAGACTCGCCTTTCATAAAAATCACTCTAAAAATTTTATTTTCACCAAAATTCATAAATTCAACTTCCAAATGACTCATATTTAAATAGGGCTTCAGTTTCTAACTTCAAAACATTTTCCAAAAATTTAAAAATTAAATATTAAATCCCTTAGATCAAACGCAGTTTAAATCGAACTTTTCTAATTTCCATTTATAATCTCCAATATTGACTCTGATACACTTGAATAAGTATAATATAATGATTCAAGTCCTAACACACAGTCAAACAACACAATTTGAAAACAAATACAACACATTGAACATGAAAGCAAATACACAAACAAACACGATCGATTCTTAAATCGATGCAACAACTCGCCTAGATAAATCACGATCTCACTAAATCACTATCTAATTTCCATTATCTTCACAATGAAGATTGCTTCGCCCTACGGGAAGAATACTAAAACTCTCACGGAAAATCCTTAGCCGTCTTCTCGTCAATCCACTTGTTCTTCGCATACATCTCCGCTTAAGCATCTTGATAAGCCGGCTTAGATGATCGAATTGGAGTTTCGCTGCCATTCCGGATGTTGATGCGATGATACATCTCATGAAGGCGATCTCAATACTTTTGAAATCCGCTTCAAATTTATCCAAGATGACTAGAAATTTTCTCAAATTACGATATTGAAACCATTGAAGTAAGGTTGAGGATCTTTTGAGACCTTTGTCTACGTCTCTTCTCCAGATTCCTCCTCTCATTTCTTCAAAAATCCTCTATATTACTCAAAAAATGGAGTGTATAGGTCAAAAGTTATGATTGCTTAGGGATTGGGACAGAATGGGTTAATTTAAAGGTGAAAATCATGTGAAAAACTGAAAGTTTTTGATTTTTACACGACATTAACCGTGGCACTTAAGAGCAAATGCGGCGCCCCTGGGCGCGGACCCATCGATACACAGCTTATTCGGGCACTTAGGCGCCGAATTCGCTCTAGGCGGCTAGAACCATGTTCGGCTCCGTTTCGCCTAGCCGTCAAATTTCAAGGTTTCGTTCTAAAAAAATAGGTAAATTATAATGGTAAGATCGAACAATCTACCCGATAACACAATTATACATAATTTGATGAAGGTTAACTTGATCTCCTTTTTACTCACATATGAAATGGAGTGATCCAAAGTCAAAACTTTATTTACTTCAAGATAATTTTTAATTTTCTGAAGTTATATAAAATTAATCAAGACCCGGGCGCCAACACGCCACATCAAAAATGTAAAAACACACTAAAAATAAAAATCATAGGTTGCCTCCCATAAAGCGCTTGGTTTAACATCATTCATTTCGACTAAGTAGTTCTTTAATCAGGTTGACTTAATTCATAAACTCTTTATAAATCTTTTAATATCTCACGAATAAAGCTTTAATCTTAATCCATTAACTTTAAAAATTTTCCGTTTTAGGATATTAGCCTCACGCTCCATTATTCATTTCTTTTTAATTATATATGGTCCTATCATTTTGATCAATTTTCAGGAAAAGTCTTGTGGTCTTCAAATAGTAATACTTCTTGTCAGGAATCAAATATTTTTCTGAAATCTTTTTATCATGTAATACCTTCATTTTCTCTTTATAAATTTTTGCTTTATCATATGATTCATTTCTTATTTCATCCATCTCATTTAATTGCAATAATCATTTTTCTCTTTGCATTATTCAAATCAAAATTAAACTTCTTTATCGCCCGATAAGCTTTATGTTCAAGTTCAACGGAGTAAGTGACGGTGTTTTTCTAAAAACTAGCTTAGGTAAGGTGACATTCGATTGGTGTCTTATAAGGCATTCTATAAACGTAATGCGAGAATCGAAATTATCGGCCACATCGGTTCTTTTAGGATTAACAGTCTTCTCTAAAATTCTTTTAATTTCTCTTTTGATACTTTAGCCATTCCACTTGTTTGTAGGTGATATGCGGTTACGATTTTATGTTTGATTCCAAATTTTTACGGTAATGATTGAATTATTATATTTCTAAAAATGACTTCCATATCTGTGATAATTACCTTGAAACGTTGAATCTTTAAAAAAATCATCTTCTTTAAGAATTTAGATACACTTTTGGAGTCACGATTAGGCAAAGCTAAACGATCCTTTGAAACATAATCGGCCCCTTCTAATAAATATAAATTTTTCCGGATGATTGTACAAATGGTCCCATAAAGTCTAAACCCCATATATCAAAAATTTTAACTTCCAATATATAGTTTACAGGCATTTTCATCTTTCTTGGATATATTTCTCATTCTTTGACATCAATCACATGTTTTAACATAATGTCTCACATCTACGAATAAAGTAGGCAATAAAATCCTGAATTTAAAAATTTTAAATGCACTTTTATCTTTTCCAAAGTGTCCTCGAAATCAGAATCATGACATTTTTAAATAATAGCAAAAGTTTCTTCATAAGGTACGCATCTTCGAATTATAGAATCTCTTCCTAATTTAAATAAATGAGGATCTTCCCAAATATAATATTTAGCATAATTTTTAAATTTCTTAATAAAATTTTCATCCAATCCATAAGGTAGAATATTGCTAACTAAATAGTTAACTATATCCGCATATCATGGTGTTTGGTATCCTTGAATAACATATAAATGTTCATCGGGAAATTTCCCATTTATATTTTCTTCAGTAATAACATCATTCTTAATTCTAGATAAATGATCGGCAATTTGGTTGTCCGTTCAGCACTTACATCCACTATTTGAAAATCAAATTCTTGTAGAAGTAAAACCCATCTTATTAATTTTAATGTTTAGCATCCTTTTTGACATTAGATATTTAATAGTGAAATGATGAGTATGAATTATGCATTTAGTACCAAGAAGATGAGGTCTAAATTTATCAAAGGCATATACTATAGCTAGAAGCTCTTTCCGTGTGGTGTAGTTTTGCTTTGAGTTTCGGGAGAGGTTTTACTAGCATAATATATAACTTTGAAAATTTTCTCGTATTTTTGTCCAAATCTGACTCCAATTGCAAAATCACTTGCAACGCACATTAATTCAAAAGATTTATTCTCGAATTAGGTGCAACAATGATAGGTGCGGTTATTAATTTTAATTTTAAAATATTAGCTTGATACTTAGCAGTCTTTGTTAAATTCGGGTATCATCTTTTTCCAATAAATGAGGTTTAGCAATTTTAGAAAAATCCTTTATATATCTTCTATAAAATCCAGCATGACCTAGAAAACTTCATACATCGATATGATGAAGTAGGTGGTGTAATTCAGCAGTATTTTACTTTTGCTTGATCTACTTCCATCCTTTTTATGAAACTTTGTGACGAAATCTGATGCCTTAATTTTGTGACCATGAATTGACATTTTTCGAGTTAAGAACTAAAATTTGTTTCTTCGCATCTTTTCAAAATTTTGGAAATATTTTCCAAACAAGATTCAAGAAGTTCCAAAAACTGAAAAATTGTCAAAAACTGAATATTTCGATTCCTTTGTCAATCAAATCACAAAATATTGACGTATGCCTCTTTGAAAAGTTGGGTGACCCATAAACCAAAATGCATTCTTCTAAAGCAAAGAAGTTCCACCAAGGACTTGTAAATGTTGTTTTCTCTTGGTCCTCGAGACGACGAGGTAATTGATGATATCTAGAATATCCATCCAAAAATAGAAATATGAGTGTCCGGTAATTTATCGAGCATTTGATCCGAAAGGTAAAGGAAAATTATCCTTTCTAGTGGCATCATTTAATTTCCTATAATCGATACAAATTCGCTATCCGATAACTTGTCTCGTAGGAATTAGTTCATTTTTATCATTGACAATGATAGTTACTCCTCCTTTCTTCAGAACACGATGAATATGACTTACCCCGAATTGGCTATCCGAAATAGGATAAATAATTCCAACATCGACCATTTTAAAATTTCTTTTTTAACAACCTCTTTCATGATAGGATTTAATCTTCTTTGCGGTTCAATAGTAGGTTTAAAATTTTTCTTCCATTAAAATTCTACGCATACAAATGGATGGGCTTATTCCTTTAATGTCGACAATTGTCTGACAAATGCTTTCTTATAATTCTTTGCCTCTATCAATTTTTCTTCTTGATCTTTACTTAGCTCGGAAGAAATAATAACGAGGTAAAATTAATGAATTTCAGGAAATGCATACTTTAAATGTTAAGGTAACATTTTTAATTCCAGTTCAGGGCTTTTTAATTGGGGTAAAGAATATCATTTTGGGTTATGTCGAAGTTCCCAAATTATCTTTAATATAATGAGTTTCTTCTTCTTTTAGTTCTTCATCTTCATCGGTTAATAATGTTAAGTTTTTCTTCGAAATGACGTTACATTTTTCTTGATAATGTTTCTACGGTAAATAATCGATTATATCCATTCGATAACATTTTCTTTGTCGGGGTACTTCATTGATTTAAGGACATTAAATTTAATCTCTTGATCATTAACTCTCATGGTTAGTTCTCCTTTTTGCACATCGTCATAGCTCGTCGGTCGCTAGAAAAGGTCTCCCTAAAATAATAGGTATTTCTTTATCTTCTTATATCGAGTACAATGAAATCTACGGGGAAGATAAATTTTTCTACTTTAACAAGAACATCTACATAACTCCTTTAGGATAAGCGATAGATACGCAAGGGTGGCCCCGAAGGGTTACGAGTGGTGGGAGTAATCTCTCCTAAATTGACCTTGAAAAATAGAAAATGGCATGAGATTAATACTTGCTCCTAAATTGCGTAAAGCTTTACCACACAAATTTTTCTCAAATGGCACAAGGTATATAGTAAAACTTCGAGGATTTTATGTTTTTGAGTAATTTCTTTTGAATTATTGCACTACATTCTTCACTTAGACGTAGTTTCAAAAGCTTCAAATATTCGTTTCTTACTTAAAATATCCTTCATAAATTTTGCATAAGTTGGCATCTGTTCCAAAGCTTCAGCAAAAGGTATGTTTATAGTATATTTTTAAAAATTTCAAAGAACTTAGAAAATTGATGATCAAGCTTATTTGTTTAAGTCTTTGAGGAAAAGTGGTGGTGGTTTTTTCAACATATTAATAGAAATATCAGTTTGATCTTTATTAGGAAAAGGAGTTTCTTTAGATTTTCATTCTCTTGACCTCGATCTCCTTTTCAATTTCATTCTGCATTCTTTCTTTTAATTCCTTTCACTTAAGTTGTACGGCTTTAATGTGTTTTTGTTCTTTTCAGTTTCTTTTGGATTGATTTCAACGTACAGGAAGTGTTCCTGGGGGTCTATAATTAATTAAATTAGCGATTTTTCCCATTTGATTCTCAATATTACGAATAGCAGTGTTTTTATTTTGTAATTGATTACTTGGTTGTAAAATTAATTCTTCTATTGATAACTTTTTCTGTTGATTGTTAAATCCAGGTGGTTTATAATTTTGAATTAACTTGATAATTCCAATTTCCAGTTGGATGGGATTGATTATTACCCCATTGTTGTTGTTGATTATTGCAGTTAAAATTAGGGTGATTTTTCCATCCAGGATTATAATAATTTGAATAAGGATTTTTTTTACTAGCAATAGCTTGTAAAGTTTCAATAGTTTAAGAATCTTTAATATTAGCTGAGTTTTTATATGATATATTAATCGCAAAACTATCTAATTTCTTAGACATTGTGTCAGCATATTTTTAGGTCAAGTGTTTTGAAAAGGGGTCGCCTATAGAAATTGTCGGTGAATTTTCATATTTTAAATTTAATTTATTTATAATTTGGAAAGTAGCATTTGATTTTGAAAATAATTTTAAGTTTGAAAATTTTAAGATATGAAATCAAACTGATCTCACATCCCGAATAGTTCATATAAACGAGCACCACATCACAAACCGTGTATCTATCCCGAAGAATAGACACACTGCTTGATGATGGGGCTTGATTAAATAAACTAGAAGATTTGTGACATCCATTTGGTCTGCGAACCAATTTTATAAGCCGACAAGTTCCCCTGCTTAATATAAAGGAATTAAGCAGGGTTTATATTACCTGGGTTCTAAAATTCCCTATAAGGGCAAGCCCCTATAGTTAATTACATCTTAAATGGCGGGGATCATTTAAGAAAACTCTTGATAATGATCAGTGGTTTTGCTCTCAAGAATTTCAAAGTTTAAGATTTGAAACAAATTGGATTTTGAAAATTTCAATAGGGAATAGATCAAATTTGGAACAGTTTATTTTAAGAGTCCAATGGAAGAGAGGTAGGAGAAGTTGAGGATCCAAGAGGAATCTTGGCAACTTCCCAAACTATCCTATGGTTTGACTTCAATTTGAGTGTTTTTTTAATGTTTTAATCCTGCCAATTTTAATTAATTAGGACTTATATTTGTATGACATGATCATACAAATAGGAAGATGTGAGGGTTTGTGTCGTACCAAACGACTACCTCGGAGTCCTAAGAACGGTTAGGGCTTAATTTGCATAACATGATTATGAAAATGCCTAACGAAAAGTTGAGGATTTATGTTGCACTAGGAAAACTACCTTGAAATCCTATGGCTTGATTATTTAATTCTAAGAATGGTTTTGCTGAAGTAGACCCGAGTTTTGTTGAAGAAGATGGTCATGCTGCCCACCGTGCTCCAAGCTCCTTATTGTTGTCGCAGAGGTTTAGTTGTAGAAGGTGAAAACCAGGAGATAAGAGAAGTGTTTTGGTTTAGAAAAGTTTTAAAATCCAAATGTCTTTAATGTTTTATTAGGGGAATCTTAAAGTTGATTATAACAACACCGGTTAAGATCCCACGGTTCCATCATTCTGGCACCATTATTTTTATCGGATTCACTTGGTACAGATGAATTTGCTAAACTCAACTGAATGAGTTCCACACTTTCATTTAGACCATGGGAAATCTCGTTAGCAACACGTGGGTTACATCATCCAAGGTATTCCCGATCATTCAACGAGACGTTTTAACTTATTTGCAATTCTAGTTTTGTTGTTCTGTTTGTGATTAAATTTTGAGTTATTTTATATTTGGAATGTTGTGGCGGTGAATTTTATCTTGTGGTGACTTTTAATTTAGTTTTGGGTTTCAGTTTTGTGACTATCCTAAAGGTTTCAGTTTTCATGCAACAATCTTATTTAACATGCAAGACAAAGTAAAGTGCAATGCATGCAAGTAAATTGCAATAAAGTAAATTGCAATAAAATAAAAAGCGTACCTGGAGGGTCTTCCCGTCATCCCAAGCTGCACTTAAAACACATGTTAAGGCATTTAAATATTTCAACAAGTACCTAGGTAAAGCTAAGAGAAGGTTCTGGTTGTCTACCAAGATCATAATCCTATAACTAGTCATTTCCTATGACGTCTAGGTTCTTGTGTTTTGTTTATGGATGATTTTCTTCACCAAAGAACAATTAAGTTCAATTGTTCTTCTAAAACATCTCATCATATTGAGAAAGTGCTTAGGACGAGTCCTGAACATCTTTTCAATACTTCCGAGATTATTTTGAATCCAAGTAAATTTAGTTGTACAGGTGAATTAATCATCCAGGAGTTTAGTTAAGCTTTGTCTCTTGCTCAGTGAACTTGGGCATTTGATTACCTGATGAATGAAGTGACATCTCACTTAATACTCCATTTAAGAGTTATAGTAATTAAAGCCTTTAGGGGCAAGTTGGTTTGTTGAGAATTTTAATCATTCTTAATTTGAAGTTTGAGTTAATGGTTTAAAGTGATTTAGTTTAATTATGAGGTTTTAATTAATAATTTTAAGTTTGGAATAGTGTTCAAATTATTTTTGGTTTAAATCTTTATACTTTAAGTTAACTTAATATTTTAAATTAATCTTTGGTGTTTCAAATTCACTTAGATTATTCATATATCTTAACGATTTGGTTTAGGTTAATTATGATATTTTAGATTAATCTTGATTAGTTTGATTTTTTATATTCTTAATTATGAATTGATATTTCAAATTTGTTTTACTTTTATTATTGAGTGATGTTAATTTAATATAATTTAAATTTAATTTAATTGAATTTAACTTAATTTAATTTAATTTAATTTCAATATTTTAAATTTAATTTAATTTAATTGTTAAAATGTTAATTTAATTTAATTTAATTTTTACTTAATTTAATTTAATTTAATTTAATTTAATTTATCTTAATTGTTAAACCACTTAATATTTGAGCTTTCCTTTAATTGAAGGGTTTTTTTTTTAATTTTTAATTTACTTAGTTTGGATTATCATTTTAATCTTAATTAAGAGTTAAATATTATTGAAGTGATTTATTTAGGGATTTTTTTTATTAAAGACTTAATATCCTCTCAAGTTATTTCCCTATTTTTATTAATTCAAATTTTCATTAATCTTCCAAAATTTAAGCTGTTTAAATAATTAAAGTTTCATTTTTGGTTTATTAAAAGTGATTAATGGGTTCCTACCCTTTTAATTTCCCAAAGTTTCAATCATCCAAGAAAGATAAAATCAAATATTTTACCCTCCATTTTAATTAAACCTAAAATTTTAATAAAGGGGTTTAAATTCTTTACTTACCTTTATGCCCTTTTAGGCTTATTTATTTCATAACTCACTAAATTGAGTTCAAATGAACTTGAACTTTTTATGTAATCTCACTCACATGTTTTATGTAACCTCACTCATATGTCAATTAAGATATTAGAGGAGAAAATGTGATTTTTCTGAATTTAATTTATTTATATAATTATTTTTAGTGAAAAATAAGGGATTTCAAGGAAAATTCAAAAACATGACCAAATTAAGGTTGTTGTCCTTAAAAAAATTATGTTATGTTCCTAATGACTAGAGGACCACTTGCACCAATTTTGGTGATTTTTTAAAATATATTTTATTTATTATTATTATTTTGAGTTTTGGAGTGTTAATTAATTATAAAATAAAATTAAACTTGAAAAATGGATTTTATATTTTTCTTAAATCTCTATAACCTCAAAAAGTTCAGAGAAACAAATTTTACAATTTTCTGATTTTTCTTTGATTTATTAGAATTAATTTAGTGAAAATGTTGGAAAATTCATTTTTTAATTCAAAAAATTGTTTTAGGGCTTTTAAAATTCAATATCTTAACTTAGAGACTTAGGAAAAATATTTGGTTGGTTTCTAAGTGATTAGGAGTCAAAATGTGACATTTTTATGATTTTTATTATTTTTGTGATTTTTATTATTTTTTTAATTATTTAAATATAAAAAATATCATTAAAAATGAAAATTTTTAGAAAATTCCAATTTTAATTTTTATAGACTCCTCTAATATCAAAGAGCCCACAAAACCAATTTGGTTAATTTTTGAAATGTATTTTTGGAGTTATGAATTTTAAAGTTTAATTTTGATCATGTGGCTTAATTAATTCATTTAGTGGGGCTAATCATTTCCAATTGACTTCAAATTTTTATGCAAGGTCCTCTGTATCCTAAAGATCAATGGAGAATTGATTTCAAGTTATTTTGATGTGTGGTTAACCCTAATTAATTAAAATTTAATTTTGAGTATTTAGGCTAATTAGGATTATTCTTAATGAATTAGGCCTAACCATAATTATCCTAGGGTCCTCTAGTCCTAAGAAACTTCCCCAAATTTTTCTAGAATTTATTGAGCAATATGCTAATTATTGGAATTAAAATACCAAAATAGTGACATAAATTTGAAAAATACATAACTTTCCATAGAGATAGCCTCTGACCTTGAAAAATTCAGGGAATGTTCCCAAGATCAGAGGCTTCAAAAGCCCTATGGTCTCATGCCATGGTGAATTGTGTATGTAAATGGAGAATCAAAATACTCAAAATAGTAAATAATTAATTAAAAATAAAATACTCATCATTTCCACATTGTTTTCCTTTGTTTACTGAGCAAGAGGGTATTTTTATTTTATTTTTGTGATTTTTCTATGAAAAGTTATGATTTTTTTAAGTTTATGTTCAAAAATAAATCAAAAATCCAATTTCCCCTCTCAAACTATCGCTATCAAGGGGGGCCACGTGTCGTTCCGTGATTGGCTGGCGCATTTCTGCTTATGGATGAAGCTCCCGTCTGACTGCATCTCGGCCGTCCGTGCGATACACATGTGATCGGACGGCTACTGCTCCTCTCTCCTAGTTCTATTCACCCAAAACCGTCTACCTTCAAACCTTAAAATCTCACTCGTTTCTCAACAAAATTGAGTGAAATTTTATTTAAAATGATTGTCTAATCGAGTAGCACACAACTATACGGTGATGATATACTTAAAGCATGTGAATATTTACAGAAATTTAAAATAAGCTCGGTTGGAGGAGAAAAAATTTGATACCTTTGTCCAAGAGATGAGGCCTCAATTGGAAATGGTTGGATTGAGCTTAGGAGTGCTTGGAGAAGGTTTGGGAACAATTTGGCAGAGTTTCCCCAAGGTAATCTTTTGCATCTCTTCTCTTTGGCCATGAATGGAGCTTAAATAGAGGAGTTTAAGTTCAAATTGGTCAAAGCATGAGGTTGGTCTTGGTTCACCTTTCCATGGTCTGATTTGGGCTGAGAAAAGCTCCCTTGATTCAGCTTGATTAGTGGGGAGAAGTCACAACCCAAGTACAATTAGGCTTAAGCGTGGGTTAGGGGAGACATGGGAGTGCTTAATTACTTTAAGGGAATCAAGAAAGAGGCTCCTCCTCTTGCCCAATATGGTATGGTCACATGAACACCACTCACATGGCTTGCATGGGGCTTAAGGATGGCTTCATGGCTAGCCTTTTGGCTTGTCCATGGCTTGGTCAATTTTCATGAAAAAAGGTTATTTGGAATTTTTTGAAAACTTTGGATTTTTTTATTGGTTTTGTCATGATGCTATTTTGGTTTAATCAAAATGATGGGTTTTGGACTTAGGGGTGATTTAAATCATAGGGAATGATGAGGGAAAATTTCATGTGGGCTTTGGAATGAAATTTGGGCTTTTGAATTTGTTGGAAGTGGGCTTTTAAAAAGGTTTAAGGAGGTGGGCTTTTAGGTTTGAAAACAAATTGGTAGATGGAAATTTTGTAAAAGATTTGGTCAAACAAATGTTGGGTTTAGTTTAGGGATGTGTCATGAGTGATTTGGAATAAATTTGAAGTGATTTTGAATTGAATTGGGTTTAATTTGGGTCTTTTTAGTAAAGGGGCCAAAGTGGGTTAAATTGGGCTAATTTGGTTTAAGGTTGGGCTAATGTTGGATTTGATGTAAAATGAATGTTGAGAAATGTTTATGCGGTGTAACAAAGAGTTTTTAATTTTGGTTGGGCTTTAATTTTGGGATTTGGGCCTATTTGGGTTAGGTTTGGGTATAGGCTAATTTAGAGGATTTTGACTTTGGGTTAGGTTTGGGTGGCGTTTAGGTTAAAATTTGGGGAAAATCTTGTTAGTGTTTTGTTTGTGGGGATATTAGGAAGTTTTAGGAAAAGATTTGGGGCTAATTGGAGTTGAATTGGGTTGGTTTGGGCTAAGTTTAGGTCATGGGCTAAAATTGGGCTTTAAGCTTCAAATTGGAATTTGATCCAAATGTTAATCAAATTGGGCTTGGATTTGGTCTAAATTGATATTGGGGATATTGAATTGAAGTTTAGAATTGGATTGGATCAACATTGAGGTTAATTGGAGTGGTTTGGTTTGACATTTGGTTCACTTGGGTTAAAAATGGGCCAAAATGGGTGTTTTGGTAAAAGTGAGTTAAATTGACAAAATTGGCCTATAGTGTTGTTGAACAAAATGAAATTGGGAATATTTGGGATTTTTTAGAATTTTCTGGGAATTTTTGGAATTTATGGATTTTTTGGTTAAAAAGGGCATTTTGGATATTTGGAGGTTATTTTTGGAAATTTTGGTATATTTGGCTAAGGATGATCAATTTGAATGGTGGGAAATGTTTAGGATTGGTTTTCAGGAATTTTGGGTAATTTTGGTAATTTTTGCAAATTTTGGGTAGCTTCAAGGACATTTGGTAGGTTTGGTGGGCGTAGGGCCCTAGGGTCAAAAATTGAAATTTTGAAAAAAAGAAGATTGATCAAGTTTGAGTAGAATGGAATCACTTTGGTTGAGCCATGAAGCTATATAAAGCCTATAAGAGTCATGAAAGGACTCATTTGAGGCATTCACTATGTTGTTCCTAACCCTCTTAGTTAAGGGCCTAGGGGTTAAGGTCCATCCATATGAATTACCTACATGAGTAAGGAAGTCAAGCTAGGTATGAATGGTTTTAGGATTTGGAATGTGTGTGAAAGTTTAATGTGTGCAGGTCAACCCTCACTGGACCGAGGCCACCTGGGGTAGTCCTAAGGCCAAAGAGTCCTATAAGGAACTCATCCTTTAAACCTCCACATTTGATCTTAACCCTCCAAGTGACTTAGGGGTTTACAATCAAACTTATGGGGATTGCTGAGAGTTAAGAGGTGTTTGAATTTCTAAGTGGTGAGTTCCATTTCTAGTCCTCTAAGATAGTCAAAGGGAAAGCCTAAGGCAAGATCCTAAGTACTAAGGAGAGAGAAGAGAAAAGACCTCATAAAAAATGAGGTTAACAGGGATGTCACAGACTTTGAGGGGAACCTTAAATGACCTCCCAACTATCTTATTGTGTGGCTTTAATTTTAAAGAGAAGAATATTTAATGTTTCATCCTGCTAATTTTATTATTTAGGGATTACATCTGAATGATTCTAATCATTGTGATAGCTTGGAAGATAGGAGGATTTTTGTCGTAACAAACGACAACCTCAGAAAACTAAAACAAGTTAGGGCTTATATTGCACGGTGTGCAAAAACCTAAAAGATAGGGGTGAGGGTTTTTATCATACTAGATGAACTACCTTGAAATCTTATGGCTTGTTGTTTATTTATAAGAAGGTTTGCTATTGTAGACCTGTTTTACTGTTAAAGATTGTTGTGCTTTGCTCCAAGCTCCTCTGAAGCAGGTTTAGTTTTAGAAGTGTCAAATTATAGAGATAAGAGAAGTGTCAAGTTTTGAAGTTCAAGTTTTGTTTTGTTGTCATTAGGTGTCTTAATTAAGGGGGAGTTTAAGTTGATTATAGCGACACTGGTTAGGATCCCACAGTTCCCTCGTTCCGACACCACTATTTTCTTCGGATGCACTTAGTCTGGATGAATTTACTAAACTCAAATGAATGAGTTCCATAAGTTCATCCGCACTGTAGAAAATCTTGTTAGCAACTGTAGGTTACCTCCTTCGAGGGATTCCCGATCATCTGATAGAGACATATTAATATAATTGCAATTGTTCTTTTGTTGTTTTGTTTGTGATAAAATTTTGATTTGTCTTATATTTTGATTATTGTGAATTGATGTTTGGTTTCATTTTACTTTTATGGTTATCTTAGGAGATTCAATTTTGACATGCAATTTTGGTTTTGTTATTTTAATAATTATCATAAGTATGACATGGAAGATGCTGTAGAACTTTTAAACAAAGTAGTGTAAATTGCAATAATCATAAATGCATATCTGACAATCTTCGAGTACATCCGCTAAAATTTTTAGCATTTTAAAGCAGGTATAGAAGTGATAATATGAGTTCATAGGTTTAAGTTTAACAAGGGATCCTATTTCATAACTTAGTGGGTCCCTAAAGTATGTTAAGGATGATTTTCTTGATCAAAGAACAATGAAATCCATGTGTTCTTCTAAAATAACCCATTAGATTGAGGAAGTGCTCTGGGCATAACCCTGAACATGTTTCTCAAAGCTTTGGGTCCACTTAGAGTTCATTTGGTTTCATCGTGTTGTCCAATCAATCACACATATTCAATTAGAGTTTGTTAATGATGTTTTAATTCTTGCTTAGTGAACATAGATGTTTTGATTATCCCTTGAGTGGGGTAACATTCGTTTGATGTTTCATTCATGAGTTATGTGAGTGAAAGCCTTTAGGGGCAAATTAGATTATTAGTGGACAAAACCATTTAGATTAAGGTTGGGCAAGTGGCGTTTTCAAATATGGTTGTAAATGATTATGTTCTATTTTCTAAGCCTCATTAATTAAATTTGAGATCAAACCTGGTTCATTACCTAGCCCTTAAGCTTTTATAGGTAGATTTGTAATTTTAATTGAATATTTATTTATGTGACATTTGATCTTTATTAAAGATGTCATTATCATCAAACCATTGATTAGGAGCTTTAGATTTGTGAGTTAAAATCTTCCTAGATCAAAACTCCCTTACTCTAGAATGATCAAATTTGATCTTCCAAAATTTAATAATTTAAGAAATTACAACTTTACCCTTAATATTGAAAAGTGGTGAATTGGTTTCTACCTCTTTAGCCCCTTATGTTTCATCATCTAAGAATGTCAATTAATATTATTCATTGTCCATTTATCATTTGGTTAGGCCTAAATATTAATTAAAGCTTAAGTTTCATAATTACCATTTTGCCCTTTTAGGCTTACCACTTCATAGGTTTTTAAATTTAACTCAAATGAATTTGAAATTTTTATGTTACCTCACTCATGGGTCAATTAAAATATCAGAGGAGAAAGAAGTGATTTTTGGCATTATATTTTATTTTTTATAATTATTTTAATTCAAAATAGGGTATTTTCCATGTTAACGCATTTAATCATCCAAGACTAATCATCTGTCCTTAAGAAAGATATTGGGTATTTTCCACATTTTCTAACTCTAATTTCTTTTTGGATTCTTAACAAAATCTCATCCAAGTGAGAAGAACCTATCTATACGGTTAATCAGGACTTAAATCAAGCCTACTTGCGTGGAGAATCAAATTAAGCTTGTATTGGGGAGAGAGTTCAATATCTTTGTCTGAGAGATGAGGCCTCAACCAGAAGTGTTCTGAACATTCGTTGTGACCTTGTGAACTAATCACTAGAAAATATATTAAGAATTTCATACCAATTTTATATGAAATTGCACTTTAAAGAAAAGTATTTTCTTTGTTTTATTGCAGGAATGAAGATTTATAAGTACTGAAAGCAAAAAGCACAAAAGAAGCGAATTTGGAGCAAAAAAGACTCAATTAGATGAAAATTGAACTATCCCGCTGACGGCGAGATTTAGGCCGCCGACGGTGAGATTTTCCCGAAAGATTTTTAATATATTATAAGGAGCCCGCTGACGGCGAGATCGAGCCCTCCGACAGCGAGATCAGCGCGGTTAGCCCATCTTCTAAATGCCAGCCGACGGCGAGATCAAGCCGCCGACGGAGAGACAGTTGAAAAGAGCCAAAATACATTGAACCTGGACATTTTTTGAAGAGGTGCTTAAGCAACCTTTGGAGATTTGACCCCTTCTATAAATAGAGACGAATTATAGTCAGTGGTGTGTTGTTTTGTGTCATTTTTGTGAAAGTTAAGTGTAATTTAAGAGTCTTTTTAGTAGATAAAGTGTTTAGGGTTTTGGTGTGCTGTACTGGAAGGAAGAGTCAAAGGAACTTCAAGAAGTCTGCTTAGGAAGAAGAATTGAGATAAGTATATTTGTTATTTGTTTGTTAACTTTAGTGAAATCCATGCTTTGTGTTACTTTTCCCATGCATTCTGAGTAGTATCCTTAGTCTTTCTCCTTGATATTGAGATTTTGTGAAATGATGAATTAAAGAAGTTGTGCCTAAAAATATGAAAATAGAAATTGTGTTAATCTTTTACATAAATCTTAATTTACTTTCAATCTGGCCAATTGATTTGTTAACATATGTTGAATTATCAACTATAGTAAAGATTAAATCCAAGATTCAGGGAAGTCAAAAGCCTTGGAAGGAGGGTGCAAATAAATAGGGAAATATTAACTAACGGGCGTAGAATTGGACATTTTAGTGTGACAGACTAAAATATTCAATTCGGTCTTATTGTTTGGGAGCTGAAGTTTAGATGTTAGCCCTCAGTCGAGGGGAACGTGGGAGCTCTGCAGTGGCAGTCGATATCCTCCCAGTCTAGCCACAGATTCAGTAATCAAACATAAGACTAGTCAATGTTCTTTACACCTGGACCAAAGGGTAAAGAATAAGAATGCTCCAATTTGGCACAATACAATTAAAAACTAATTTAATTCGTCATTCACTTAATTCTCTAAAACAATGAGAAAGATACTTTTTCTGAAATCTTATATTCAACCTATAAATGCTATTAATAATAGACCCAATAATCCTTATGCCAATTATTATAATCCTGGTTGGAAGAATCATCCAAATTTTAATTGGAATAATAATACAGCTAATCAACAATGGATGAACAACTCTATAGGAAATCCACCTAATTAAGGAAATACAAATTATAAACCTTCTTATCCACCTGGATTTAATAACAATCAATTTAAAGAAAAGAAGTTATCTATAGAAGAACTAATATTAAGTATGGGTCAGCATTTGCAAATCAAGGAAATCAATTACAAATTCATGGAAATCAATTACAAAATCAAGGAACAACAATTAAAAATATTGAAACTCAACTTGGACATATCGCTACTGCGCTTAACAATAGAATTCCTGGAACTTTTCCTAGTAATGTGGAAATAAATCCTAAAGACTAAGGGAAAGAACAAATTAAAGCGATAAAACTACGAAGTGGAAAAGAGTTAGAAACTAAAATTTAGAAAGAAACAGAAAGTAAAAATGAGGAAGTAGAAATCGAAAAAGAAAAGGATCAGCAAGATCAAAACTTAGAATATCCATTGATCCCTATGAAAGTATCTATAGAAAAACCACCACCACCATTTCCTCAATGACTAAAACAACATAAAAAAGATAAATAATTTGCTAAATTCCTTGAAATTTTTAAAAAATTAACAGTAAATATTCCTTTTGTAGAAGCATTAGAACAAATGCCTAATTATGTAAAATTTATGAAAGATATTTTAAATAAAAAAATAAAAAATTTACAGATAATGAAACTGTTGCACTTAGCGAAGAATGTAGTGCAATTATTCAAAAAAGCTTCCTGAAAAATTAAAAGATCCTGGTAGTTTCATTTTACCATGCGCTATTGGAGAAAAATTTTATGGAAATGCTTTGTGTGACTTAGGAGCAAGCATAAATCTAATGCCTCTATCAATTTTTAAAAGATTAGAATTAGGAGAAATTTCACCTACTTCGGTAACTCTTCGATTAGCTGATCGTTCGTGACTTATCCTAAGGGAGTTATTGAAGATGTGTTAGTAAAAGTGGGTAAATTTATCTTCCCGGTAGATTTTATTGTTCTAGATATGGAAGAAGACAAAGAAATTCCCATAATATTAGGAAGACCCTTTTTAGCCACTGTAAAAGCTATGATTGATGTTCAGAAAGGAGAATTGACTATGAGAGTAAACGATCAAAAAGTAACTTTTAACATAGCAAGATCAATGAAATATCCTGCTTTAGAAAAAGATGATGAATGTTTTCGAATGGAAATACTTGAGCATTTGCAAAATGAACATTCTAAAGAATATTATGAAGAAAAATTAGAAAAAGAAAATACTGAATTAATTGAAGAAGCGAGATAATGAAAAACTCGGATTATATACAGGAAAAATTTGAAATGTTGGATAATGCTGAAAATGCTAAAAAGAATATAGTTCCATCAATTATTAGACCTCCTGAACTCGAATTAAAAATTTTACCTAATCATTTAAAATATGCTTACTTAGGTAACCATTCAACCCTACCAGTTATTATATCAGCTGAATTGAATGAATCATAAGAACAAAAACTGTTAGACATATTAAAAAAATATAAGAAAACTTTTGGTTGGACTTTAGCAGATATTAAAGGAATTAGTCCTTCAATCTGTATGCAAAAATTATTTTAGATAATGAACATAAGCCAAGAGTAGATCCTCAAAGGAGATTAAACCCAATAATGAAAGAAGTAGCCAAGAAAGAAATATTAAAATGGTTAGATAATGGTATTATATATCCTATTTCGGACAGTGCATGGGTAAGCCCAATTCACTGTGTTCCTAAGAAAGAAGGAGTGACCGTTAAAGCTAATGAAAATAATGATTTAATACCTATAAGACAAGTTACTGGATGACGTATATGTATTTACTATAGAAAATTAAATGAAGCCACTAGAAAATATCAATTCCCATTTCTAGACCAAATGTTGGATAGATTAGTCGGACATAAATATTTTTGTTTTTTAGATGGATATACCGGTTATCATCAGATACATATTACTCCTGAGGATCAAGAGAAAACTACATTTGCTAGTCCTTATGGAACATTTGCTTTTCGAAGAATGTCTTTTGGGTTATGTAATGCACCTGCAAGATTCCAGAGATGTATGATGTCTATATTTAGTAAATTAATTGATGATGAAATAAAAGTATTTATGGATGATTTCTCTGTATTTGGAATGTCATTTGACACATGCTTGAATCATCTTGAAAAAGTATTAAAAGTATACGAGAAAACTAACTTACTTCTAAATTGGGAGAAATGTCAATTTATAGTTGCAGGAGGAATTGTATTAGGGCATAAAATTTCAGAAAATGGCATGGAAGTAGACCCTGCAAAAATTCAAGTTATAGCTAAATTACCACCTCCAACTATAGTAAAAGGGGTAGAAGTTTTCTTGGACATGCTGGATTCTACAGATGCTAATAAAAGATTTTTCAAAAATTACTAAACCTCTATGCCAACTTTTAGAAAAGGACAAGAAATTTGAATTCACAACTGAATGCCTAAATGATTTTGAATTATTAAAAGATAAATTAATCACAACACCTATAATAGTTTCACCTGATTGGGAGAAAACATTTAAACTTATGTGTGATGCTAGTGATTATGCTATAGGAGCAGTACTTCGGCAGAGATATGATAAAATTTTCGAAGTTATATACTATGCTAGTAAAACTCTTAATAATGCTGAATTGAATTATACGATTCTCGAAAAGAGCTATTAGCAATTGTTTATGCTTTTGATAAATTTAGGCCTTATCTAATTGGAAATAAATGTATTGTGCATACTGATCACTCTGCTATTAAATATCTAATGCAAAAGAAAGATTCCAAACCAAGATTAATTAGATGGATATTACTAATGCAAGAATTTTACTTTGAAATCATTAATAAAAAAGGAACTGATAATCAAATTGCAGATCATTTATCAAGACTAGAATATAATGAATTATCTGACACTGATAATGAAATTACTGACACTTTTCCTGATGAATAATTATATAATATAAATGAGTGGAAAATACCATGGTATGCTGACATAGTAAATTATATTGTAAGTGATATTTTACCACCTATGTTAACTTTGCAACAACAGAAAAAATTCATTCATGATGCTAAAACATATTTTTGGGATGAAATATATTTATATAAGTAATGTAAGGAGCTTATAATTAGAAGATGCGTGCCTTATGAAGAAACAGAACAAATCATTCAGAAATGTCATGATTCTGATTTTGTAGGACATTTTGGAACAAATAAAACTGCTTATAAAATTTTACAATCTGGATTTTTTTGGCCTACTCTTTTTAGAGATGTTTATAGATATATCAGAACTTGCGACAGATGCCAACGAGTAGGTAATATATCTAGAAGAAATGAAATGCCTCTAAATTTTATATTAGAAGTTGAGATTTTTGATGTTTGGGGATTAGATTTTATGGGACCATTTGTTCCTTCATTTGGAAACTCATATATATTAGTTGCTCGTTGATTATGTTTCTAAATGGATTGAAGCACAAGCTTTACCTCGATGTGACGCTAAGAGTGTTTCAAATTTTCTAATGAAAAATATTTTTACTAGATTTGGAATGTCGAGAGTGATTACCACTGACGGAGGATCTCATTTTTGAAATAAATATATTCACAAACTAGTAGAAAAATTTAACATTATTCATAAGATATCAAGTACTTATCATCCACAAACTAGTGGATTAGCTGAAGTTTCTAATCGAGAAATTAAACTTATTTTAGAAAAGACTGTAAACCCTAATAGATTGGATTGGTCTATAAGACTAGACAACCGTATTATGGGCATACGAATCGCTTATAAAACTCCGATTGGAATGACTCCTTACGAGCTTATTTATGGAAAGACTTGCCACTTACCAGTTGAATTAGAACATAAAGCTTATTGGACAATTAAATAATTTAATTATAATCTGAAAGAAGCTGGTGAGAAGAGATTATTGCAATTGAATGAATTAGATGAATTAAGAAATGAATCTTATGATAATGATAGAATTTATAAAGAAAAAATAAAATTATGGCACGATCGGAAGATTAACCTGAAGAATTTTGAGCCAGGACAAGAAGTTTTACTTTATAATACAAGATTGAAATTATTTCCTGGGAAATTGAAATCACGATGGTTAGGACCTTTCTTTATAACTCAAATATTTTCATACGGAACTATAGAAATTGAAGATCCAAAAACTGGGCATAGATTTAAAGTAAAGAAGCACAGATTACAACCTTATTTTGAAGGGAGAAGACCAAATTTTAAAGAGGTTTTAATGCTCAGTCAACCTGATTACTAACTAAATTAGGTCGGGCTGACGACGTTAAACCAAGCGCTTTATGGGAGGCAACCCATAGTAGTTATTAATTATGATCTATTTATTTAAGTTATTGAAAATTAAAATAGAGAATAAATTCTACTCATTTTACTTTTTAGAATCATCACAAAATTTGAATATATACGAAGAAATCAGAAAATATTCGGATCGGAGTGAAAATTGGGCAATTTACCTAATCTCGCCGATGGCGAGATCGATCCCGTTGACAGCGAGATCGGCGTGCCCAAATTCATTTTAAATATATTAACTATCCCGTCGAAGGCGAGATCGTTACCGTGAACAGCGAGATAGTTAAAAAGTGGTTTTTGTGAGTTATATTGCGGTTTTGGACGGTTCTAAGGCCATTTCTCTATAAAAAACGTTTAAAACTTCATTTTTACATTATCTTCTTCCTTAGAAACGATTATAATCCCTCCAAAACAATCTATTATGGCCTCCAAACCACTAGAAACCACGAAATCCAGAGTTTTTAACCGACGAAAGTTTGTCAGTTCTGAGGCTCAACGACTATTCAACAAGGTTTTGATGAAGAAGCGCCTGATTAAAGAAAGAGGGTTCGTAAACAGAGGAGCGAAGAATTCAACAAAAACAATTGAAGAAATGATTGTTCAGCGATGTTGGGAGGTATTCTGCTATACCACATCTGCTGTAGTCATTCCAGAAGTCAAAGAATTTTACTCTTATCTGCATGCGATCCATAATGGAAGTGTTTACGTAAGAGGCAGATGGGTAACTTTCACTCCTCGAATCAATGAATTATACTTGATTGAAAATACCCCTGTTTGCCACTATTCAAATTTTGTTTCTAAAAGATACAACATGAATGAGATATACAGATATCTGACCGACGAACCTGACGATTGGGAATTACGAGAAGACGGGTACGTTAGTTTTTCTGCGTCACTTCTTAACCCCGTCTCTAAGCATTGACATTTCTTTATTTCATCAAAGTTATTACCCACTATGAGGGTAAACAAAGTCTCGAAGGAATGCGCAATCTTAAATTACTGTATTCAATTTGGATTGCCTATTGATGTTGGATCTATCATTGTGAAGTCTGCATTAGGATTAATTGTTCATGGGTCAATTCATGGACTTGGACACCCAACAACTATATTTGCTTTATGTAGTCAGTACCAAGTTTCCTACGAAGCTTGGGAAAAAAGTGCTATTACCTTGGAAACCACTAGGTCCGATAGATATGTTTCCTACATTGGATAACAATGATGAAACAGTAATTATTTCTGATCAAGCATCACAAAACAATCCTTTAGTTAAGCCCCTGACTGACAGAACAAACCTCATTTTACGAAAACTTAAAGGATTGGAGAAGGAACTACAGAATGTGATGAATTCTATTGACAATATCTCTGATTTATTTGATCACATCGATTGGAGAATGAAGGAGCATTTTGACCATACAGGACATCTAGAGGCAAGTTTTATACGACTATTGAGACAGAAAGGGTGGATTGAAGAAGATTCTATTGCAGAATTCCCTTTCAGGCCTTTCTATAATTTGTTTGTGCACCTGCGTTCTATTGGAAACATCAGAGAAGAGATCAGTTCAGATTCCGATGAGTAGCAGAAATTTCTATTCATATTATATGTATGTGTGTTGATTTGAATTTAGTTTGAACTTTACGTAACTAATCTCAGTTTAGATGAGATTGTATGTTGTTTGTTTAGTCTCAGCATTTAGAGTATCGTGGTGTGGATTGCAATGCTGAGTTAGATGTGTTTGGGTTAATTTGATAAGTCAATTGTAGTTTTGTGGTATTTGAAGTTTGTAAGTTCATGGATTTCATTTATAAAGTTATAATGTTTGTGTTGTGTGAATTTATGTGTTAATATAGAATCTAATCTTAAAAATATATATATATATATCAAATTAAGTGACCGGAACAATGAACAAAGGATTAATCTAAGTAGAATATAATTGAAAGTTAAAAAAATATTAAAAATTTGGAAATCCCACCGACAGCAAGAAAATCCCGCCGACGGCGAGGAAAAGTCCGCTGACAGCGAAAACAATCCTGCTGACAGCGAGATTTTCCCGAAACTTTAGCCTTGGTGAATTAATTAGCTCGCCGACAGCGAGATTGCGAAATGTACTATATTTTGACCGGTCAACCGACACTATTCATCATCCCCTTCATCAAAACTTCGAAAAACCGACCTATGGCTTGTGGAATCTTGGATTTGAAGCAACTTCAACACATTTTGACGCCAGATTTCATCTTCCCTTGGTAAGAGCTTCACTTTTATGTCAAATTTTTTTGATTTTCACCATGAATTTCTTCTACATTGAGGATTTTGGAAAAATGTTGAAATGTGAAGAAAAGACTTCGAAGAAATTCATGGAACTTGATTTAGATTGATTTTAGTAACTATTGGAAGCCATCTTAGTAATATTTAGAAGTTTTGTTAAGATTTTTGTAAATTTCACAGATCAAAAAATTGCTCCACGTCAAAAGAGAAAAATGGATTACGACTAAACTCATTTTGTGAATGCAAGGGCACAATCAAGATATTTTCACAATATTCAAGCCAGAAAATGCATTCAAGATCGAGTTTTCAAAAATCCTGGAGGTGAAGTAGAGCGAATAATTAAAGAAAGAGGATGGGAAAACTTTTGTTACATAACCAACAGAGCCGCTGTGGAAGTGGTAAAAGAATTCTATGCCAACCTAACTGCGATCGAAGATGCACCAATCAAGGTGAGAGGATTTTTGGTAGATTTCAGTGCTGCAAGGATTAATTCATTTTACGAAGTACGAGATGTATACACCAGTGAGTACGATACCTTTGGAACTATGGAAGGACCACTGGAAGAAATGATCAACTTTCTCACTGACGGGAAAGGAGTTTGGAAGCTTAAGCTGCGTGAAAGGGTAAACTTTCCTCTCTCAATGTTGAAAGCATCATCTAAAGCCTGACACTATTTTATTTGTTCTACCTTGTTACCCACTTACCACCATAGTGAGGTAACAAGAGATAGAGCAGTTCTGAATTTCTGTATTCATAACCAAAGAAGTATTAATGTGGGAAGTATAATTTATAAGAATATATTAGCCACCACAAGAAGTGAAAGTGGAGGAGGACTAGGACACCCTGGTCTGATTTATGCACTACGCCAATTATCCGGGGTAGAGGCGAGGGATGATGAGGAATGGGTGGAGCCTATGAAACCCATTTCTCCGGCTAATATTAAGAAATATGAATCCCATGAAGGATGGAGATGTGGGACTAGGAGCTATGTACCTTCTTCGAGTAGAGATATTCCCTCTACCAGTTATGACCCTCCTCCCTATAGTACTCCTACCCTTCAGGATTTGATGAATGAGATGACTCTACAGCGTAAAAGTTTTGAGAAAATAAAAGAAAAACTGGAGCATATTGATCAGAGAATTGAAGGCTTAGAAAGAAGACATGATTATGACAGCGAGTATCTCCAGAGACATTCAGATTATGAGATAGCCTATTAGGATGTTGAGAATCGTTATAGGAGAGGAGAGCTCGATGTTGTATTTCCTGAGTGTCCCCATTATACTCATTACCAGCCTAATCCACCCACCGATCAAGGAAACGAAGATATAGTTTGGGACTTTGATGCGGAAGATTAGATGTTGTGTTTATTTGTTTAGTTATAGACTCTGATGTTGTGATTGTTTGTTTGTTGTCTTTAAATTTTAGTATTAATGTTTTAGTTTATTATGATGTAGTGTAGATTGTTTTAATATTGTTGTTAAAGTTATATAGTTTTTAAATTTTTAATGTTTTCAGACTGCTATTGTAACCTTGGATTGAATTAGTAAATGTATGTGGATGTAGTATAATATGTTAGTATAAAATGTGATAGTATTGTGTTAAACTTCTTTACCCAGCACTTTCTTTAATATTTTGTGTGTAGAAAAATACTAACAGTACAGGTTAATTAAGTAATGGAAAAAGCCTGCAGAATTTCAAAAAGAAGAAATACCTAAAGCTCAAAGGTATGATTTAAATATTACAGTTTATTTCCTTTTCACCCCATATAGATAGGTAGAAAAATTTAAGTTTGGGGGAGGGAAAAATATAAATTTAATTATTAAATTTTCTCAATTTACATTTTCAAAATTATTATAAAAATGAATTTTTTTAGTAATTTTAATTCAGTAAGCTAGAATTGATTTATTTAATTATTATAGAAAGTTAAGAGAAATACTTTTAATGATTAACTAATTTTTTAGATTAAGGATATTTAGTATAAGAGAATAAGAATACAGTTAACTATTTATAGTAAAGAAAACTATATTTTCAAATATAAAATTCTTAGATATTTAGTTGAGAAAGAAAAGATTGGAACTCAATGAAGTAAAAACTTTGAAATACATATAAGAGAAGTAAATGTTTCCAGTTTTAAATTTAGGAAGAGAAAAATGAAGTTCAAAATTATTAACAGGCTAACCATAAATAGTGATCGTCACTTAAAAAAGTAAAGAAAAAGGGATTGAAAATCAATCCAGAAAGAAAAGAAAAAAGGAAAAAAAAAATAAAGTGAGGAGAAGCTTGAGGAGATGCCTTATAAAAAATTGGCTTCATTTGAATCAACCTAAAGGGTAAACTTCAATTACATTTCTGAACTTATATATATGGATTAGTATTTTACTAAGTAGTGCTTTCATGAAATTCTTATCATCTAAATATCTTAAGTAATTTAATATTGAAAAGTATAGTCATTCTTGAAATAAATAGAAGACTAAAAATCTTATACTTGATAACTAAATAGCCTTATATCTATAAAATTAATTTAAATATCTAAAAATATTTCTATTAAACTTTATTGTAATACTTATTTAAATCAAATTCATAGTATTTCTGAATTAAAACTTTACTACAAATAATCATTTACTTTTATGTAGTATCTAAATTACTTGAGGACAAGTAATAGTTAAGTTTGGGGGAATTTGAACACTAGAAAATATATTAAGAATTTCATACCAATTTTATATGAAATTGCACTTTAAAGAAAGATATATTTTTTTTATTGCAGGAATGAAGATTTATAAGTACTGAAAGCAAAAAACACAAAAGAAGCAAATTTGGAGGAAAAAGGACTCAATTAGATGAAAATTGAACTATCCCGCCGACGGTGAGTTTTTCCCGAAAGATTTTTAATATATTATAAGGAGCCCGCTGACGGCGAGATCAAGCCCGCCGACAGTGAGATCGGCGCGGTTAGCCCATCTTCTAGAAGCCCGCCAACGGCGAGATCAAACCGCCGACGGTGAGACAGTTGAAAGAGCCAAAATACATTGAGCCTGGACATTTTTTGAAGAGGTGCTTAAGCAACCTTTGGAGATTTGACCCCTTCTATAAATAGAGATGAATTCTAGTCAGTGGTGTGTCAGTTTTGTGTCATTTGTGTGAAAGTTAAGTGTAATTTACGAGTCTTTTTAGTAGATAAAGTGTTTAGCGTTTTGGTGTGCTATACTGGAAGGAAGAGTCAAAGGAACTTCAAGAAGTCTGCTTGGGGAGAAGAATTGAGATAAGTATATTTGTTATTTTTTTGTTAACTTTAATGAAATCCATGCTTTGTGTTACTTTTCCGATGCATTCTGAGTAGTATCCTTAGTCTTTCTCCTTGATATTGAGATTTTGTGAAATGATGAATTAAAGTAGTTGTGCCTAAAAATATGAAAATAGAAATTGTGCTGATTTTTTACTTAAATCTTAATTTACTTTCAATCTGGCCAATTGATTTGTTAACATATGTTGAATTATCAACTATAGTAAAGATTACATCCAAGATTCAGGGAAGTCAAAAGCCTTGGAAGGAGGGTGCAAATAAATAGGGAAATATTAACTAACGGGCGTAGAATTGGACATTTTAGTGTGACAGAATAAAATATTCAATTCGGTCTTATTGTTTGGGAGCTGAAGTGTAGATGTTAGCCCTCAGGCGAGGGGAATGTGGAACTTTGAAGTGGTAGTCAGTATCCTCCCAGCCTAGCCGCAGATTCAGTAATCAAACATAAGACTAGTCAATGTTCTTTGCACCTGGACCAAAGGGTAAAGAATAGGAACGCTCCTATTTGGCACAATACAATTAAAAACTAATTTAATTTGTCTTTCACTTAATTCTCTAAAATAAGGAGAAAGATACTTTTTCTGAAATCTTATATTCAACCTTTAAAGCATTAGTTTATTTTAGTCTAAGTGTTCTTAATTTCCGTATACTAGATTAGTAAGTAAGTTTACTTTAATTTATCTTTGAAATTCTCGAACTTCCCTGTGGGATCGATATCTAGGACTCCATTAGAGCCCTATATTACTTGATAATGATACGTATACTTACGTAGTATCCACAATATAAATCATAAATCCATAACAGAATCATCAGTATCTATATATATTCAGTGCGGGATCAACTTTTTGGTGTCGTTGCCAACTTTTCATATCATAGTTGTAAGTATATCAAAAAAGTGGATCATGAAGCTCCTCCAACTGCCAATTTGAACTCTTCATAGGTCTATGTATGAAAGTGATTAGAGGGCGATTTGGGCTGATCCAACACTAGTGCAGAGAGCTGGACAAAGGGGAATTTTGATGGGGAACCTCCTATTTTTCTCCGGGGAAGCTTATGGGCAGCTCAATTTGGGGATTGATTGAGTTTTGAGGGATGTCCCATTTTCGGCTTAATTTTGGACTTTAAAATTGAGCACACACAAAGGAGATTAGGGCTGGAAAACAGTGGGGCTGAGCTTCTCTAGGCTGTGGGAATGGTTTAGAACAACAATTTCAGAGTATGGTTAAGGTTTGGTGTAACATCAATTTTGTCCATGGAGGGTGGCTTTTCTTATAACCATGGCTGTGGTAATCATGAGGGCAAGCTGAGCTGGCAGAGAGGCTTCTTAGGTTGAGGGATGAAGTGCTCCAGTGGCCAATGACAGTGGGACACATCATGTGAGTTTAATTTTTAGCTTAAGCGATGTTGGTCTTCTCTGGCTGGGTGCTTTCCAATGACTGAGGTGGTTGGTCAGGCAGGATTAGGTCACCTCAGTGTTCAGGTGAGCAGGGAGGTTGAGTGGCAGAGTCAATGTGGGTTTAAGGTGGCTCAATGGTGAAAATTTAATGGGGATTTGAGGTTTTGGCTAAGTTGGCTAGATTGAGTTTGATCCCTTGGTCCAATGGCTAATCCTGGTCCAAAAATGGTTAAATTTGGTCTTAAGGCCCCAATGCTGGTTTTAGTGAGTTTAGATGGCTAGTTCGGGCTTGGAAAAAGGGTGTTTGAATGTTTCATGAAGGGTAAGTTCAAGTGAAGGGGAGAAGGGAGAGTGGTCACCTACACTTTCCATTTTTGGTAAATTTGATTTTAGGATGGCCATGGGAAGCTTCATGAGTCATGCCATGATGTATATGAGGCCATGAGTTTGTTTCATGCAAATGGAATTTTTTATTTTATGAATTTTTATTGGAAAATGCCAACATGCCTGACTTTGATAAAGTTCCATATAAATTCATGGTATGATTCATATGATGCCATGATGAATTGTTTTAAATTATCATGTAATGAAGGAGAAGAGTTTTTGTCATGTAGACTCAAATTAAACCTTTAAAATTAATGCCATGGGCTTTTTTGAAAATGCATAAGGGGATGGGCTTTTTAATATGCATGAGATTATTTTGATTTCTAAAATTGATTATGGGCTAATTAAATTGGATTGGAATTGGTTGAAATTGGATTTATATATGTTGAAATTTGCTTTGGATTTGAAATTTAAGGAAATTGATTGGTCATGAAGCTTAATTTGGGGAATTTGGAATTTTAGATCAAAATTGGGGGGTTTGGTTTAAAATTGAAATTAGGGTTTGGGTTTGGTTTAACTGGGCTCCAAATTGGTTTAGATTGAGATTGGACATGTTGAAGTAAGGTTTAGAATTGAATCAGGGAAATTTTGGATCAATTTGGTGGGATTTGGTGTTAATTTGGGGGATTTGGCAATTTAGGGGTAAAATTGGGATTCTGGTCAAAGTTGGTCAATTTTGGCAAATTTGAGAAAATTGGGTGATGTGGAGTAGTTTCAAATGATTTTTGTGATTGAATTGGGTGAAATTTAGATTTTTGTAATTTTGGGTATTTTGGTAATTTGGCCAATTTTGGTAGGTTTGGGTGATTTTGGGTCTATTGGTGGTTTCAAATTGATTTGGGTAAGGTTTTGGAATGAATTTAGAGGTTTTGGTAAGTTTTGGGAATTTTGGTTAGAAATTTAGGGTTTTGGGTGGAATTAGGTTTTAGGTTGTATTAGCATGGGTCTTAGCCATGGCTAATCACTTTGGGACCAAGCCTAGCCAAATGGTAATGTCTTTATGAACTTTCACATGTTGATCCTAGCCATCTTGATAAAAAACCAGAGGCTTGGGACCACCCATGTGAGTTTCCTAAAGGGGTAGAGGGGAATTGGATTATGGTTTTGAAACAAGTAGGGAATTCAAAGAATTAGGGTTGTGTGTGCAAGACTAAGCCCGAGTCACCCAGGGTTGCACAAAGTTCAATCATTCCTATGGGAACTCATCTTTGAACCACCAGATGTTCATTTCGACCTTCCAAAAGGTTTGTAGGTTTGTAACCATCTTTGTATGGCTTCAAGAAAAACTAGGAAGTGGTTTAAATTTCTTGGTGGTAGGCTCTATCTCTAGTCCTCTAAGATAGTTAAGAGGAAGCCGAATGACTATATCCTAAGTACTAAAAGGAAGTTTAGACCTTACAAATAAATGAGGTCAACAAATTGACCCTCAATCAGTGTGGTGTGCCAAACAAGCACACCACACGTATTGGTTTTGACCAAAGAGGCCAACAAAACCAACACAAACCTCTAAGTGACAGAATTACAACAAAGCATAGAACTGAGTGAGAATTACTTCTGCTGGGGAGTGGTGAAGTGGGGTGTCGGTGCGCTGCCTCTAACGTAAATCTTCAAAAGATAGTTTCAGTTCAGTTTCATAATAAGATAATTTAATAATTAGGCAGTCACCCAGATATGCAAGTATACATATCGTTCAAGTAATACAGGGCTCTAGTGGAGACCTGCTTATCGATCCCACGAGGAGGGTAGCAACTTTATCAAAATATAGTAAAGATTTGAAATCCAATACTCAATTCACAATGCAAGTTCAAGTACTATTTAAGTTGCTAGTGTAAAGATAACAAAGGATAAATTAACTAAAATTATTTTCTAAATTTTTAAACAAAACTAGCTAACACACAATAAGTTTTGTATTGAAAGGTTTAAATATGGAAAAGTATCTTTCCTCTTGCATTGAGTCTATGATGAGTGATTGATATAGATTGATAATAAATTTGTATTGTGCCAAATAGGGGCAATTATATTCTTTACCCTCGTCAGAGTATCTGAACCACTCCGCGCACTTTGTGTAAGCTTAATATTGCAAGAATTTGATATAGAAGTGTATAAAAATATTCAATAATCGCAGAGTTACTCTTATCAATGTAAGTATACGTATAGCTCAAGTAAAACAATGCTATAGTGGAGTCCTAGATATCGATCCCACATGAAATATTTCAGAGGGTACGGACTAGGATTTTAGAAACCAATACAGAATCACAACCTTGTAGTTCAAATTGCATATTTGTCACTAATATGCAATCATAAATAAGATGTAATTTTAATAAACTAATTCTACTAACAATTAACTAATTTTACTGATAAAGTGAGGTTCAATATATAAGCAAGCATCCTTCTCCTTGTAAGAAATTTAAGTGAATGGATAAATTGAATTAGTTTAAAAACTGTGTTGTGCCAAATAGGAGCATACGTATTCTTTACCCTTTGGTCTAGGCATAAATAACATTGACTAATCCTATGTTTGGTTACTGAATCTACAACTAGGCTGGGAGGATACCTGCTCTCACTTCGGAGCTCCCACGTTCCCCTCGCCTGAGGGCAAAATCTACGCTTTAGCACCCAAACGATCAGACCGAATTGAGGATTTTAGTCTGTCACTCTAAAATCTCCAATTCTACGCCCAATAAATAATATTTCCCTATTTATTTGAACCCTACTTTCAAAGACTTTGACCTCCCTAAATCTTGTATGAAATCTTCACTTTAGTTGTAAAAATCAACATATTTTAACAAATCAATTAGGCAAATTAAAAGTAAATTAAGATTGAAGTGAAATGATTATCACAACTTCTTTAATATTCTCTTGGCACAACTAATTCAAATCACCATTTCACAAAAAATCTCAAAACAAGGAGAAAGACAGAGAAACTACTCAGATCTCATTGAGAAGATACTAAAAAACTTAGATTTCATATATAAAAGCAAAGTTATACAAACTACAACAAGTAAATACAACTTATCTCGAATTCCTCCCCAAGCAAAATCCTTGAAGTTCCTCTAAATCTCTTCCTTTCTTTACAACACACAAAATTCTCCTTCAAAGCAGTAAGGAGGAAGAAATCTCTCACTTTCCTTCCACTCTTACAATCTCTTGAAGAATTCCTCAAAATTAACACTAATTTAACTCACTCTCTATAGCTCTTAGGGCACCCAAAACATTAACAGACACTCACGGACGCCCCCATTTTCGGCCTCAAATTGTTTCTTTTAAAGTTGTGGAAGAGTTTCCAAGAGTTTCCCAAGCATCCCTTAAATAATCGTCCACATTCAATGCACCTCGTGACAGAACCGACATACTCGCAGTCGGCAGCCTCGATCTCGCCGTCTGCAGCTTTCTAGAATACTAGGTTTTGGACACTCTCTGTCAAGGCTCGCTGTCAGCGGGGTCGAGCTTGTCGTCGGCGACCTTCTTTATAATTTATTTTCTGAACTCTTGAGAAGAATCCACCGTCGACATCGTTGATCTCGCCGTCAGCGCCTAAGGTCAAATCTTCATATTCTGGTCCTTTTTGCTCTAAATTTGCTCCTTTTTGCATCTTTCTGTTCCAATGTCCATAAATCAACATACCTGCAACAAAACATCAAAAATACCCTTCCTTAAAGTGCAATATCATCAAAATCAATATAAAGTAGGCATGAAAATCTCAACATATTTTCAGTTGGTCAGTACCCTCTCCTCCAAGTATGAAAAGAGCATTGGCAAATCCTAGGCTTAGTCATCAAATCAATGGTTAGGCTGGGAGAATACTGGCTGTCCCTTCAAAGCTCCCACTTCTCGTCACCTAAAGGCTAACCCTAGCTTTAGTTACCAAACTTTAGGACCAAATTGGGGATTTCAGCCCGTCACTCTAAAATCTCCAATTTGATGCCCATCAAACTAAATTTCCTTATTTATTTGCACTCAATTCCCATGAACTACGCAAATCGTTCATGGACATTGAATGGATTCTCCACTATTGTTGTAGAACACTTAGTCCTTTCGGATTGAATGCTTTACAACAAATTTTAAAATTTCAATTGGCCATATCAAGAAGTAATGAAGTTCAAAGTGAAAAACCATCACAATTTCTTAACATTTTTATAGCACATCAAATCTACATCAACACTTCATCACATCACATTGAAAGAAGAAAGACAAAGAAATCTACTCAGAATTCATGAGGAAGAAACAACAAAAATGGATTATATATAGAAGTAAAGTTATACAAACCACAAAAGTAAATACAACTTATCTTAATTTCTTCCCCAAGCAAATCTCTTGAAGTTCCTTTGAATCCTTTTCTCTATTATCTACAACACTCAATTCTCTTTTTAGAATACTAAGGAAGAAGCAAACTCTCACTTTCCTCCTTCTCCTACACTCTTTAGAGAAGAATCCCTCACAGAATAACACTTAAACACACTTAGCACTTACTCTCTATAAACCCTAACACACGCTCTTCACTCCCTTTCAGTTCTCTCCCTCTCCTCTCTCTCTCTCAAAAGGGGGTCCATAACCAATAAGAGTTTAGAAATGAATTCCCTAAGAGTTTCCTTAAGTAAACCCTTCAAAAAGCATCCAAATACATTGAATTTACTTCCACCGACATTGGGCCCCGGTGGCACTGGATAAAGCCCCGGTGGAGATGTGCTGTTATTTAATTTCTGGACTCTCTGGAATTGGGTGCCGGCAGCGCCAGAAGGCTTTTTTCTCCATTTTGCCTCTTTTTGCTCCAAATTCATTCTGTTTCACTTCCTTTTGCTCAAATCACCTAAATTTATCATACCTGCAGCAAAATATGAAGAATGCATTCCTTTAAAGTGCAATATCACAAGAAATGAGTACAATTTGTATAGTAAAAACCTAACATATTTTTGGTGCAACAAAATCCCTCAAACTTAAATATTACTTGTCCTCAAGTAATCCCTTTCTTACATAAAAATATAACCCAAAGTAGTTAACTTTTCACTTACAAAATACTATGATTTTTTTATTTAAATGAATCTAATAGTAAAATTCTTAGAAAGAAGTTCAGTAACTCAGGTTAAAACTACAGATATAAGAACATTCAGTAGTCAAGTCTAAGAGTTCTAGTTTTCTATTCATTTCAAGATGAACCATAATTTGTCACATTAAGGGTGCCTTAAAAGACTATATAGACAATAAGTTCATCGAAACTCTAATAGAAAGTAGGTTAATATGTTAAATATAAATTCAGAAATGTAACAAAATTCTCCCTTTAGGATGATTCAAGTGAAGCCAATTTTTGATTAGGCATCTCCTCAAGCTTCTCCTCACATATATTTTCTTTCTTTTCTTATTTTTTTTCTTTTTAGGATTTTTTTAGTCCTTTATTTTTCTTTCTCTTCTTTTTTTCTTGTGAGGATTATTATATCTGGATAGTCTTTAATCATTTTGAACTGCACTCTTCTCTTTCGAAAGTTGAAACTTGAAATACCTCCTTACTTTATAAATATATATCAACTTTATAATTCATTATAAAGTCACAATCCTTTCTTCTTACATAGTTCTTTAAGTCTCTTAACATTTCAAAATTACAATTTTCTTTACTTTAAATAGTCAACTATAGTCCAATCCTCTCATATTAAATATCTTAACCTTATAAAATTAACCTTAATTAATAAAAATTTTTATTCAATTCTACCATAATATTTAAATGAAGTAAAAAAATTAGTTATCTAAAGTTGGGTTCAACTACTAAAAGTCATGCTAATATTTTTTGAAATTATATTAATTAAGAACAAATAAGAGTTAATATTTTACCCTCCTCCAAACTTAAGTTTTTCATTACATATAAATTTGTAAAGGTGGAGAGTAAAAAGATACTAACCTTTTTGTGCTGGGATTTTGAAATCTTCAGAAGCTATGTTGGTATTCATCAAAAAAATTAAGCTAGCAAGCATGAAACAGTTAGAAACAGTGATATATATAACATTAAAAATTTACATCGGTGAAGAAATATTAAGCACTTAAACATTAAACATTCAACATAACATCACAATCTCAATCCAAATCACTAAATTAACTAACTTAAATTTCCTTACATTTTCATTTTTCAACATAGATATATCAACGAACTACACTAATCACAAAAAAACAAATAACTGACACAGCAAAGTACTCATAACAAATAAAAATAGAAATCACAAAACTATCGATCATCATCACCAGCTTCCTTAGCTTCTTCTACATGATCAAGTTGGTAAGGAACATAACCGGGGTAGGAAGGAAATAACACTCCAGTGTCTCCCCTCATGAATCTGACCTGAGCATCATGGTAAGCAATATCATACTCAACTCTCCTCCTCATATAATCATCATTGACATCACTTCTAGCCTCAAAGTCATCCATCCTACTATGGAGTCTATCTATACTAGCAATTTGAATCCTCAACTGCTCCATAACAACAAATAATGTAGGTGGCTCAAAAGTAGATGGAATATCTTGGCTGGTATTAGGAATATCAATACTCCTACTTTCTCCTCTCCCTACCGCATGAGACTCATAAGTATGAATAATGGTCTTAGTAATAGGCCTCAGTGGTTGGACCAACTCCTTAATGCTATTAAACTCAACTCCAGACTGTGCACATAATGCATGAATCCGGGCTAGATGTCCAAATCCACCAGTGGTTTCTCCTCTAGCAATAGTTTAGATATTCTTGAAGATAATCGATCCAATATCAATCTGTTTCATAGTCTGAATACAATAATTGAGAATTGCTCTATCTCTAGTGAATTCACTGTGATGATAAGAAGGTAGTAATCTTGCAGAGATGAAATAATGCCACACTTTAGATGCTACATTTATTTTGGAAGAAGAGAAATTAATCATATGTTTTTGCTTTACTTTCCATTTCCAACTTCCATCAGTAAGAAATGCAATCACTTCTTTTATATTAGCTTCCCTCATAGCAGAGTTTTCATATTTACAAAACCTCATCCACCTTAATTGATAAAAAGTATTAATACACTGAGGGGTGAATTCTACCATTTTTCCTCGAAGAAGCAAATATTCCATTTCAGTGCAAGGCAAATTTGCATAAAATTCTCTAACAATACCCATAATAGCATTAGCAGTAAAATAACAAAAGGTTTCCCAATTTTGATCAGAAATTAACTGCTCTATAGATCCGCCGAGATTTTTAAAAGTTGCTCTTGAATACACTTTTTGTTATATAAGAATAAAGTGAAATGATATTGTGCTTTCACATTAACAAATCTTTCTTCATCAAAATCCATCTTTCTCTTGCCTCTACTTGTTTTAGAAGCCATGTAAAATTGTCTAAAAATTTGCAAGAAAATCCAATAAATTTCAAGATCACAATGTAGGATACTCCTAAAGCAAATCTAAGTAAGTAAGAGCATAAATCACTATGGAAAATTTCAAAACTTCATAAAAAATTCCAAATTTTGGATCTAAATAATGTGAGATATTTCCATGGTGAAAATAAGAAATTTTTAGTTTAGGTTGAAGCTCTTACCAAGAGAAGTCAATATCCGCACTTTTTGAGCCTTGAAATCACTTTAAATCCATGATCTAACAAGCCCAAGATCTCAAAAATGTGTTGGCTAGAGGTAGAAGACGATGGAAATGGCACAAATGGCGGGTCCGAGGGAAAAAATTGCAAACTAAAGAGGTTTTGGGTCTTTTCTAAATTCGGGCGCCGGCAGCGCTGGATTTGGTGCTGGCGGCGCTTCATTTAATTTAGTTATTCAAACTCTCTGTATTTGGGCGCTGGCGGTGCCCATTCTAGTGCCAGCGGTGCCAGTTCAATTTCTAGGTCTATAAAGTTTTTTGTAATTTCAATCGTTTAAATGTTACGCCATCACATGCTTAGCCTCTTTAAGCATCAATTTCATTAATTAAGAAACTAACTAACAACAAATTTACACAAACAACATAAATCAGCACTTTAATATATAAAATCCACATTACAAACATACACACTTAAGCATTCACTACATAAGTTCATTAAGCCATATAAATTCAGTGTCGCAAACACACTACGATACTCTAACGCAAAAAACTAAACACAAACACAAAATCCAAGTATAATAAGTCCGAAAACACACTACTTAATCAATCAAGCCAACACTAAGCACACCAAAACATAATAAAAATACCAAATACTAAATATAAAATAGAGTTACTACTGATCATCAGTCTCAGTACTATCTTCTCCTTTGATATCTCCCATAGATTGACGATGCACAAACAGATTGTAGAAGGGACGATAAGGGAATTCATCAGTCGAATCCACAAAAATTATGACATTCCTTTTAATCACATTTACCAAACTATCTTTAATTAGCTCAGTGTGATTAGATTGTTCTTTCATTCTCCAATCCAAGTGATCAAATAAATCAGAGATCTTATTAGTAACATTCATAAGATTCTGCACTTCTTTCACCAACTTCTTAATCTTCTTCAAAATCACTGGGAACTTTCAAGAAAGTAAGACTGAATAGGTCGTGAACTCTGAGATTGTTGATCAGCAATGAGGTTCATATCATTCTCATCTCCTATTACCATACAGTCATAAAGATTAGTTTGGTCTATTGGCATCCAAGGAAGAATCACTTTTTCTCAACTGTCATATGGAACCTGTGACTGGATGCAAAGAAAAAATATGGTAGAAAGATGTCCAAGCCCATATTTAGATTCATGAACAATCAATCCTAATATAGATTTCACAATTATAGTACCAATATCGACTGGCCTTCCGGTTTGAATACACTAATTTAAAATAGCACTTTCCTTTGTCACTTTGCTAATTTTCATAGTAGGAAGTAATTTTGCAGAAATGAAGTAATGTCATTGCTTCGACACCAGTTTTGAAAATGCAGTGGAAAAACTTATAAATATGTTGTCTCTTATCTTTCAATCTTCACTTTCATTCTTCAAATAGTGATAAATTTCATTCATGTTGTCCCCGTCGCATCAAAAATCGTATAATGACAGATATAAACATTCTCAATCATAAACAAATCATTAATCTTCAAAGGAGTGAATGGTACAAACCTGCCTCACACATAGACGGATCCTTGGTTGATTACATGAAGATTTGCATAAAACTCTTTCACAACAGGAACGACTACAGCGGCAGTAGTGTAGCATAACACTTCCCAATGCCTCTGCATAATAATTTCTTCTACTCGAGTACAGGGAGTATCCATACCTTGATTTAGAAAGCCTCTTTCTTTGATAATCCTCATCTTCATCAACACTTTGTTGAATAATCGCTGTGCCTCTAAACTGATGAATTTTGGTCGATTGAAAACTATAAATCTCATAATTTCTACAAAATTGGAATCCATTGGATGCAAATTTGGAATGATTCCTTTCATTTTTTTGGAGTTTAGGGGGTTAACAACACGTTTTGGGGTGTTATTTGGACGAAATCCCACCTAAAACCGCCAAAAATCATAATTTGAAACTCTAAGAACCGTCACTAGGCCTTCGACGCTGGCCCCGAAAAAAGGTGCGTTCCTCTGAAATATGGCACCGGTGGTGCCCATTCTGGCATCGGTGGCTCCCATTCTAATGTCGGTGGCGCCTGTGTTATAAAATGCACCGAACTTCATTTTGGTCTGAAATATTCCAATTACTCAATACAATTCAATAATTTCCAATCTTTTATGATATTTACGAGTGAGCAGGACTTAAATATGACTAACTACAAATACAACTACTAAAAACAATCAAAAAAACATAATAAAGATAAATATGGGTTACCTCCCACAAAGAGCTTGGTTTAACGTTGTCAGCTCGACAAAAATTTAGTTATTTAGGATGACTTACATTAAAACCTCTTTAAAATTTGGTCGATACCCTTCAAAATATGGTTTTAATCTATGCCCATTAACTATAAATATCTTTCCAGTTTTAAGATCCTCAATATCAACGCTTTTAAAGAAGAAACTTTTATAACAGTAAGAGTTCCTATCCACCTAGACTTTAGATTTCCAGGAAATAATTTCAATCTTGTATTATATAGCAAAACTTTCTGTCCAGGTTCAAATTTCTTTCTTAATATCTTCCGATCATGCCATAATTTCATTTTCTCCTTATAAATTATGTCATTATGATAAGATTCAATTCTAGTTTCTTACAACTCATTCAATTGCACAAATCTCTTCTCACATCCATTCTTTAAGTTAAACTTTAACTCGTTTATCGACCAATATGTTTTATGCTCCAATTCTACAAGTAAGTGACAAGTCTTTCCAAATATTACTCTATAAGGGGACATTCCAATAGGGGTTTTATAAGCAGTTCTATATGCCCATAATGCAGTATCCAATCTCACAGACCAGTCTAATTTGTGAAGATCCACAATTTTCTCCAAAATTCTTTTTATTTCATGATTAGACACTTCTACTAAATCAATAGTTTGGAGATGATAGGAAGTAGAGATTCTATGAATAATATTATATTCTCTGAATCCAATTATTCTTAAAATGAGATCCACCATCAGTTATGATCGCTCTTGGCATTCCATATCTTGTAAAAATATTTTTCTTTAAACTTGAAACACTCCGAGCATCAGATCTAACTAAAGCAATGGATTTGATCCATTTCGAGACTAATCAACAACAACTAATATATATAAATTTCCAAACAAAGGAGTAAATGGTCCCATAAAATCCAAACCCCATACATCAAAGATCTCAATTTCTAATGTAAGATTTAGAGGCATATCATTTCTTCTAGAAATAGTACTTACTTCTGCTGACCTCACTTTTGGTTGAGGTTTAGTCTTTCCTTAGATAGCCTAAGGTCTAGCCATAGGACTCTCTTGGTGACTTTCTTAGAAGACTAGCAATGGAACCCTACCACATAGAAATTCCACATGCTTGTTTCCCTCACTTGGAATTTTCATATGCTTAAAGCCTAACCTCCAGCTTTTTAGAGGAAGAGACCAAGCATAAGGAAGTCCAAGTGGGATTCCTATAGGTGGTTAGGCCTTAGGATAAACCCTGGAAGGTTTAGAGCACATGCACACCTACATTTACACCTACACATCACACTTTATACTCACAATTCTAAACCAAACACTTCCCATTTTGATTCCTTAACTCTTTGTAAACTCATATGGGTAGTCCCACCAACTTTTAGCCCATGGCTAAAATGGCTAGGACCAATACATACAGTACCAAAAGAGGGTTTTCCTTGGTCCATGACTCAGCCAGAATGTTCCCATTCTTCTTACCTTTAAGCCATTTCAATTTCCCCAAAATTTAACTTTTTGTGCCAAATTACTAAATTGCCCTTGAAATGGCTCCAAATACCTTAAGCCATTTCAATTTCCCCAAAATTTCACGTTTTGCCCCAAATTACCAAATTGCCCTCGAAAAGGCCCCAAATCCCAAAATTGCCCAGAATTACCCAAGCTCTCCAAAAATCATTCCAGGACGTTCCCCACGTCACACTGAGAATTTTGACTGTAAATATGCCATACTTCCGAACTACCTTTTGGTGCCTCGACACCAAAAATGCCTGATACTTAAAAAACATTTCGGGATTCGTAAAACTTTCCACATTATCAGAAACACCCCGGGACACAGTCATTAAACTCCAAATTTCATTTTGAACTACCCCGAGCTTTTAGTTCAGCCTTTTGATCATTTGCCCCAAAAATCCCTAAAATTACCAAAATACCCCTCCTAGCCCAACATTCTTAAAATTCCAAAAAAATTCCAAAATTCCTAAAATTTTCCAAATACTTTACAATTTCTCAAAACTGAAATCTAATTTTCAAAATGATTGACGACGAGCCAGAATTTTAAGACGAATTAAATTTGACGTATTTTTTTTCTACTCAACGACGAAGTTGTCTGAATGACCTCGGATCACAAAATGGACTGTGCCAATGCGTCTGGAACGTCAAAATTACTTGAAAATGACATATAACTTGCTGTGATTTTACACACGAGAAAAAGGCTCGAAATTCGGCACGTTTTCATTAAAAAATTAAAAAAATTATGTTTTAAACATTTAAATGCCTAATCCTAACTCACGCACACCAAACTCACGCACGCCTAACCCTAGCCGTTCTCCCCCCTTCTTCCTTTTCACAAAAAGTCCTAGCTGAGCCCCCTTTTTGCAAAAAAGCCATGGCCAACCCTCCTCTTCCACGCGATTTTGACATAAGATGCCCTCCTTGACCTCCATCCCATCTCGCACCAGGAGTCATCACCTCCTCCAGGGACTCGTCACTTCTTTCTGTGAATTTTCTTGTCACTATCACTTCAATGGAGGTTTAATGGCTGCACACCTTATGGACCAATGGTTTTTACCCATAGGTAGGTTGGGGGGCTTCTTCTTCTTCTTTTTCTTCTTCCTTTTCTTCTTCCTTTTGGCTATAAAATAGACCCTCATTTGCTTGTTTTTGGGTTGGCTAAAACTTATAAAGAGGAGGGCAGGTGCTGTCCAAATTTTCTTTGGTTCAAAGCTAAGGGAAAACCTTGTTTGTTACTTGTTTGGGCTAGGTTCTTTGCCTTTTTTGCTTGTCCCTTTGGCTTGGTTGTTCAATTTGGCCATTAAGGTATGAATTTCTTCTTCTATGATTTAATTTTTGTTGTTTTTGGCTAAGGAATTACATGGCAAAAAATTTGGAGTTTATGGTTGGGTTTTGAAGTTATTCTTCATGACAAAAAATTGAGTTAAAGTTGGAGTTAATTTTGTTGTTCTTTTCTTCCTTTCCTACTTTAAGTTTCATGGCTGCACTTGATAACAATGTTTGATGTAAGAAAAGGAAAGAAATAAATGAAAGAAAGGAAAAAAAGGTGAGAAAGAAAGTAGGTGTGATAGCTAGGTTGCATGGAATGTGATAGACTTGCTTTAACAATGTTTTTCCTAGGCTTGACACACTTTGTTTGGAAGATTTGGCTTGCTCTACTCATGTTCCTTCAAGCTTAATACATGTTAGTTGGAAAGTTTGGCATGCTTGATTTATGATTATTAAACATGTTTTAGCCTTGGGGATTTCATTTTGAAACATGAAAGGATTTATTCATCATGTGCAATTTTCGGATCTTAAAATAACCACATGTATAACACTCAAAATTTGGAGATATGTGTGCCTATTTTTACTTATTTTATAAAGTCTTTACATATATACCACCCAAACTCTGTTTTTTTCACATATTCCATCTTATCCTATGCATAAAGAGGTGTTTTATTGTTAAGAACTTGGAAGTTTAGTATGCTTGGCATTTGTGGGCTTACATGTAAATGATTTGATGATTTTTTTTTTTTTTTGCAATTTTCGGATTCCAAAATATTCACTTATGTAATACCCAAAAGTGAAGCAATGGGTGCTTGTTTTTTACTTATTTCATCAAGTATTCACATTTATAACACCCAAGCATCAATTTCACACATATTCCACCTCATCCCATGCATAAAAGGTGGGTTCTACTTGTAGGAACTTGAAGTCCTCCTTTTTTTATACAAGTCATTTGATGATTAAGAAATATTCACATAAATCTCACTTTTCACACACTTCATTCGATTTTAAAATATTCACATACATCTCACCTAAACTTCACTTTTTATACACTCCACTCAATTTTGAAGTATCTAAATGCTTCACATTTTCTCTATTGTCATTATGTATTTATGTGCTACACATGAAGGGTTATGCATATTTAGTTCCTCTTATGGTTGACATGCTTTGCGAGCTATTTTTGAAGTCTTTTCATTATGTGTTTGACACTCTCTTAATTAGCCTTGATCTCTTTCATATGTACATCATTAATGTTGAATGCTTATGAGAATGTTAGCATGAAAGGAAAAGTGGAAAAGCATGCTTGTTTGTTGGAAAGTTTTGACTCCATGTGTAGGCCTCATGAATACAAATATGGTGCCTTTTCTTTTCACTTGATACTTGTATATTTAAAGCTTGATGAAATACTTGTGGAAATAACTATTGGCATCAAATACTTGTTGGAGAGTTGGGAATTGTTACATGTATACTTGTAGTGTTTTTTTTGGTTATGTTTATTGCATATGGGAAAGAGTGTTGTGACTCTTTTGTCACCCCTACATAAAAATCTGCATTGGTAGCCTTCTTATATGTTGGTTTACATTGTTTCTATGCTGCCCCATATAAAATATGCATTGGTAGCCTTCTTATATGTTGTTGGTTTACTTTGTTTCTATGTCACCCCTGCATAAAAATTTGCATTGGTAGCTTTCTTATATGTTGGTTTACATTGTTTCTATGCTACCCCCATGTCAAAAGTTGCATTGATGGCCACCTTACTCGTTGGTTTGAATTGTTTCCTTGCTTCCCTCACTTAAAATTTACATTGGTGGGCATTATTTGTGTTGCTTTCAAGTGATAAAAAGAAAAGAGGAGAAGCGGAATACTTACTACTTCAAAGAAGAAGTTTTGAAATGTGACACATGCTTGGATTGCTTTAATTTTGCATGTTAATGCTTGGAGCCCTTTCACTTTCAAACTTTCTCTCTACACAACCTCTATGCACCTTCTACTTGTTTAATCCCTTCGTTATGACACACGATTTCAATGTGCCTACTTATTTATTCTCTTTATTATGGCATGTACGAGAGAGTTTTTGCTGTTTAAAAGACATAGAAGCATTAGGGAAATGGGGTTGTTAGGAAGAACATTTTCATGTAGCAATTTAGACTCTTCCCTTTTTCTGGCTTTCAATTTTTGAGGGTTGCCCCTTGCACCATGTCGGAGGGGCTTATTTTCCTTGTCTTACATGTTTCACGACCACCACTCTGCACCAAGTTGGGAGAGGTTTGATTTAACTGTTTTAGATGTTTTACGGTCACCCCTTTACAGTCACTTGTGGGGGTCTATCTTTACGTGCTTACTTGCTCCGTGGTTGCCCCTTTTGCACCACATGTGGAGCTTGCTTCTACTCTTACACCGGCTCATTCCTTTTGGTTCTGATGACTCGAGTCAGTGGAATATTGGGTCATTCATTTTATTCAGTTTTCAGGAATGATCCACCTCTGTTATGTCTTTGTTTTAGGCAGGATCGTTTCCTCCTCTCTCTCTCCCTTATCCCCAGTCCTTTGCTTCTTCTTGCTTCTTGGTCTAAGTGTCATGTTTATGTAGGATGCATAATTGATACACCTAAAAATGTACTACTTTTTATGCCATATTTTATAATGATATTGCACTTTAATGTTATGTTTTCTGGTGTATTTGGATGCAGGAGCATAAAATTGAAGAATTTGGAGTGATTTGAGCAAAATGAACAAAAAGGGACCAAAAAAGAGCACACAGGAGCAAAACAGGTCAAACCGAGGCATACCGGGCTAAAACGGGTTGAATTGGACACTTATGTACCTGTGTCTGGTGCTTAAGCACCAAAGTTAGTGCTTAGCTACCGGACACTGACGCTTAAGAGCCAACCCGATGGTGCTTTGGCGCTAATGATAGTTTTGGGCGTAATTTCATCAATATAACTCAGATTTTGACGATTTTCGATGTATTGCGAAGCTTATTTAGAGGGGCACATATTTCATTGGAAATGATAAAATGGACTTTCTAGAAGAGTTGGGGGTGCTTATGAGGAGTTATTATTGAAGAGATGTGTCTTTTAGATTGAAGAGGCACTTGGAAGATTCATTGAACCTGGACTATTTTGAAGAGGCACTTAAGCATCTCTTGGGATATTATAAATATGGATTTGAGATATTTTAAGAACTCTCTTGAAATCTCTTGACTCTTGAGAGGAAGAAGATTTAGAAGGATTAGAAGAGAAGAAGACTTGGAGGAAAAGAAGATCACTTGGGCGTGAGCCTCAAGTGGGGCTACAAAGTGAGAGAGAAAGAGAGAGAGTGAGAATTTCTTCTTTTTTTTCACTTTGTTCTTGGAGAGGATTGCAAGGAGATTACTTTTGCTATACAAGGAGAGTTTGATTTTCATCAGACATAAGTATTTTCATTGTATTTTGATTTGGATTTAGTAGTTTGTTTGTGTAGTTTTAAAGACTTGTGCAATGAAAGGTTCTTGTTGTTTCTCCATATGCAGTGAGTAGTATTCTTTACTCTTCTCTCTTATAAGGAATTAGTATACATGTGTAAAATATAAAACTGAGTAGAGTGAGAATATGTTGTGATGATTTTACTTTGATCTTCATTTACATGTAAACTTGATCAACTTGCATGTTAAAATCTGTTGTGAGAACATGTATGAACCAATGTGGTATTGTCTCAATCAACTATTGGTAAGAATCACGTGAGATTATACGGGTGAGAATGTAGTCCATATAATTGAGTGCAAATAAATATGGAGATATGCATGTTTAAGAGGTGTAGAATTAGAGGACTTTAGGGTGACAGACTAAAGCACCTAATTTGGTTTGATGTGAAAAGTTTTGTTATGAGATGTTAGCCCCCAGGTAGAGGGAAAAGAGGGAAATCTAGAGTGAGAGCTAGTATCTTCCCTTCCTAACCCATCTACAAAATTTCAAATCATCAAATTAACTTATGTTTTTTATAGAAACAACTAAGGGTAAAGAGTATATTTGCTCCTATTTGTCACAATCTCTCTCGCTACTCATTTTAATTTTACACATGTCACTAATTTCATTGCATGAGGAAGAGTACTTTTAATATAATTAAACTTCTCTTTTTTGATTTTCACTAAGTGTTTTAGTTTAGAAGTAGTATTGTAGTGATAATTGTAGTATATAATCAAAATCAAACTTTTATCGACCTTCCAAGCTAAGGCGTATTATTGTAGACTAGAACTTCTCTTGAAAGCCGTTGTGATTAACCGCGGTCTCCGTGGGATCGATATTCAGGGCTTAATGAGAAAGTTCTATATTACTTGATAATGATACGTATACTTGCGTAGAATCCCTTTAAAGCTATCAATTAAACTCTCATTTGCATCGACATCGAGTGTTTGGCGTCATTGTAGGGAAAGAGATATAATTGAAAGCAAATATAAAGTATAAAAACGTAAGCATATGGGATCAAAAAGTGTGCACGTATAGACTTTTGCTATATGTGGGGCTATCAAGCAAGGGTGTAAGTATGATGGTTAGGGGGCACGGTGATGACATTGCTTAGAAGAGGGATACGAGGGATTTCTAGAATCGTATCTCCTGACTCAGAGACCTTAGAGAGGGTAGAGGAAAGGAATTGATGATACTATTCGCCCATCCCTGGGGATTTCTACGACTGTCACTCTTAGGTTGTTAGCAGTCCTAGTTTGAATAAGTTGGTCAACTCCGTGGATCATATTATTTCATATATATATATATATATATATATATATATATATATATATATATATATATATATATATATATATATATATATATATATATATATATATATAAATGGTGGCTGGTTTGGAGGGAGGTGCTCTGCTAGGGTTTGCTCTTGGCGGCTGGAGTTTTGGATGGAGCAGGTAGGTTCTTCTCTTGGTTCTGCTTGGTGTGGATTCCCCTTGGGTTTTTGGCTGGTTGGTTGTGTTTTCTTCCTTCCCGGGCTGGAAGATTTTCAAATTTTACTGTTACATTGGTTGGGTTTGTGTGGGGGAGGGCCTCTTTGCTGTGGTTTGGTTGGCTGCTGGTTTGGTTTTCTCTGGACTCTACTCTTTGGAGGCTGGTCCTGAGGTTCTGAATCTATGGCTAACACTGCTCGGCCTTACCCTATTGATGCTGCTACTAATGCCTTGTGGGCTAAAGCTTCTTATGCAGGGGTTGTGGGTATGGGGAGCACTACCCACAAAACCTTTGATCATCTGGTTTTTCCCCAAGCTTTGCATGATACTGCTGCTGGTAGGGGAAATGCCCCTTTCATTAATCCTGTTGGAAACAAGGACGGCTTGCCTGCTGTCTTGTTTTCCAAAAAAGACATGAAGTGTCTAAATGATGCCATTAAGTACTGTTTGATTGGGAAATTTCAGATGGGTCATCCAAAAATGGAATATGTAAGGAAAAGCTTTGAGGATTTAAATCTTGCCTGGTACTGGAAGCTTGGGTTGTCGGATGGTAGGCACTTGCTCATTAGACTCTCTAATGAGGAAGACTATGCAAAGGTTTTTGGCAAACAATCTATCCTAATTGCTGGTACTTACATGAAGCTTTTAAAGTGGACTCCTGAATTTGATCCACTAAAGGAGCCACCTATTATTCCCATGTGGTATAAACTGCCCAATCTACCTATCCAACTATATGATCATAATGCTCTCTTTAACATAAGTCAAGCCCTGGGAACCCCCCTGAAAACAGATACACACACTTTTGATCTGGCAAGACCAGCTGCAGCAAGGGTTTTGGTGGAAAGGGACATTACACTCCCGGATATACATAAAGTATGGGTGAGAACCGATGAAGATTTACCGGATGAGGGTTTCGGCAGGAGGTGGAAGTAGAATTTAAACCATTTTATCGCAAGCATTGTAGGATGTTTGGCCATGGGATGGAAAATTGCTACAGGCTCCATCCTCCTAGCAGAAAGAATTCTCTTGGTAAGCAGAAGGTTAACTTGGCTCCAGGGGTGGAGCAGGAGAATCTGATTGTTGAAACTGTAACAAGGGAAGTTGTTAATCTTGATCCTCCTAGGGAAGCTAGAGGAAGTGCAGACTGTGAAGGGGTGATTGAGGAAGTGCTGACAGTGAAGGAGAAGGAAGGTGCTGCGGAGGGTGGTGTCTCTACACAATTCATTAATACTATAGAAATTAATCCTCTCCCTGAGGAAATGAGGGAGGTGGAAAATAGAATGGATTTATCCGGGGGAAGATTCGGGTGGTGAATGATGAAATGAAGTCCGGATGGCAAATTCGTAAAAGCAAGAAAAGAAAGAAAAGTAAATCGGAGATTCAAAGTCTCGTTGGAATCCCGACCCTCAAGTGATCCTCCGGATAGCCCCTCTTTCGCCCCTAGGACTAGGGGAAAAGGGAAAAATCTTTTACTATGATCAACTTTATGTGCTCGGAATATTAGAGGGGCCGCTCATCCCCCTCTCTTAGAAGAATTAAATATATGGTTAAATATTATAAATTATGGTGTTTTGCTTTACTTGAACCCATGGTTAATAAAAACACTCACGACATTATTAAAAAATTCCCCAATTTCCACTGTTGGATTAATTTGAGTAATAAGATTTAGGTATTTGCTAGAAAGGAGCTACATTGTTCTATGTTGGTGGACCATCAACGGTTTATGCATTTTCAAGTTTCTATTGGTGACCATTTTGGTTTTGTCACATTTATTTATGCTAGCTCAGCTCTCGTTCATCGGCAGAATCTTCGGAATACCCCGGTTAACTTTGCACCCAATATTAATTCCTTTTGGCTTGTTGGTGGGGATTTTAACTGCCTTTCTTCTGCTGCAGAAAAGAAAGGGGGTACCTCTCCTAGTTTGGCTTCCATGAATAGGTTCAATCAATTTATTGCTGATGCTGATATCTTTGATCTGGGCTTTTGTGGTCCAGCTTACACATGGAGAAGGGGAAGAACCTGGGAGAGACTCGACTGAATCGTCGGGGAATTCCTCCCGGCTTCAACAATTTCCTTATACCATTGTTACTCATCTATCCATGGTTGGCTCGATCACGTACCATTGCTCATTTCTATTAACAACACGGATAAGAATACCGGAGGTATGTTCGGATTTCAAAACATGTGGACTAAGCACCCGCATTTTCCGGTCGAACTCGAGAAGGTGTGGGTCTCTCCCATGGGAGGCTCCTCTTGGGGTAATCTCTGGAAATTGCATAAAACCACTGCTAAGCATTTCAGAAATTGGAATTGGACAGTATTTGGGAATTTACAGGATAATCTAAAGAAGGCTGAAGAGAATGTGGCTGCTGCTGAAGCTGGTTTTCTTAATGGTGTGTGTAGTGAAGCTGCTCTTTATAGTGCTCATGATCAGTTGCTGGTCCAGGTCAAGTACCTGGAGGATTTTTATAAACAGAAAGCAGCTGCTGCCAAGTTTGTTGAAGGAGATAGAAACAATAACTACTATCATGCTTTCATCAAGTTTAAGAGGAAGTGTAACATGATTCTCTCCATAACAGATGAGGCTGGAACTTTGCTTCATAATGCTGAAGATATTGCTTTGGATGCAGTTAATCACTTTGCTCAAATTTTCTCTCAAACCAATAGATGCTCCACCCCTATTTATAATAATTTGCTACATAATCAGTGCCTTTATGTTCAAAATCTTAATTTAGTGGACATCCGTGGGGAAGAGGAGATCAAAAATGCATTAGACTCCATTGATGGGGCCAAAGCTGCAGGACCTGATGGCTTCTCTTCCAATTTTTACAAAGCTGGTTGGACAGTTGTTGGGAAGGAGGTAATTCAAGCTGTATAGGATTTCTTCCAGGGTATAGATATTCCAAAGTATTTTTCAGCCTCTACTATTGTTTTAATCCCAAAAAATAAGTTGAGAAAATCTTGGGGAGACTACAGACCTATTAGTCTTACATCTGTAATGTCCAAAATTATCAGTAAAATCATTATGGCAAGACTGCAGCCACATTTGAATATCCTTATCAGCCCTAGTCAGGCTGCATTTGTGAAAGGCAGATCAATTTCAGATAATATCTTGCTAGCCCAAGAGATGGTTTTGGATTTAGATAAGAAATGTAGAGGCAACAATGTTATACTCAAGCTGGATATTAGAAAAGCATATGATACCATCAGTTGGGGGTTCATCACTCAAACCCTATGTGCTAGGGGCTTTCAGCCAGGTTTTGTTCGACTCATTCATAGGTGGCCGAGCAATAATGCTCATTCCGTTATGGTTAATGGTAGTTGCCATGGTTTCTTCGAGTGCTTCTAGAGGTATCGTGCAAGGAGATCCTCTCTCCCCTACCATTTTCATCCTTGCATTTGATTATTTATCCAGATTATTGGACTCTTTGTTTACCCAAACACCAAGCTCAACTTACCATCACGAGTCCAATTTTATTGTCAGCCATTTATCTTATGTTGATGATATCATTATCTTTTCTAAAGCTTCTAAAGCTGCTATTAAAAATGTAATTAAAACACTAGCACACTTCAAGGAGGTTTCTGGTTTGGAGCTTAATCTTCAAAAATGTTATTTCTACCCCAGTTCTAATGTCAGCCTTATGATGAGAACCTGGATTGCTGAATACACAGGTTTTCAGTCTGCTAATTTGCCTATCAGCTACCTGGGAGTTCATTTGATTAAGGGAAGAGCTAGACAAACTCAATTTCAAGAAATTACTGAGAAAATCAAAGCTCAAATATCTGGGTGGTCTAATTCTTTTCTGTCAAATGGGGGAAGGCTAAGCATATTAACTGCCCTCCCCTCCTATGCTCTACAGATGTTTATCATGAAAAAAAGCACACAAACAAGCATTGGCAGAATCTTTAATAAATTTCTATGGGCTGGTCAACATAGGCAGATTCATTGGTTATCCTGGAAACAGATTTGTAAACCCCTACAGGCTGGGGGGCTGGGGTTTAAAAGTTTTGAACAGCTTAACTTCATAAATTTATGTAAGCTGTGGATTAGATTCAGGGCTAATGACACCATTTGGTCACAGTACATGCATGGTAAATACTGTAGAAAGGACCATCCTTCTTTGGTGGTGCCCAAACTGGGGACTCTAGATTATGGAAAGAATTGTTGAAGGTCAAAGATAAGGCCGAACGGACCTTTATCCGGGAGCCGGGTGAGGGCCAAGTCAATTTCTGGCTAGATAATTGGGTGTGGGGAGGGGAGAAACTCACTTTCCCTCACAATGTGGATGGACCTTCTATCTCTCAATGTTATGTTAATACCTTTTGGTCAGAGAACCAATGGAATTGCAGAGTTCTGAGGAACATCTTAACTTCTGATCAACTACAGCAGGTTCTCTTGACTCCCTTTCATCCTGAGAAAAGAGACAAGCTTATCACCAAACAGCAACACCTTCAAAAGCTGGGGTCCTTTATCTTTCAGAAATTCTATTCCTGGGATCACATTAGGTGGGGACCTGAGCTGTGGAGCAAGCTGCTGTCACCATCCATGTCCTTCTTTTGCTGGAGAGCAAGGCATTTGTTACTACCTACTGATGATATCCTTAAATTAAAGGGGATTAGAGGGCCTTCATGCTGGTCAATTATGTATGCGGGAGGAAGAATCTGGGATCATTTGTTCTTTAGGTGTTCTTTCTCTCAAGAGGTCCGGACTCATATTATTAGCGAGGATTCGGTGGATACTTTGAATTTAAGTTGGTTTGATCTTTTGATGTGCTTGGGGGACCGGCATAAGGTGAATCTCCCGGTGGTTCCTTGTGTTGTGGCCTCGGTTTATCCGGATGGGCGGAAATAAGGTAAGGTTTGAGGGGTGTTACGTCCCGCCTTCCTTGTTGCTCGCTCATTGTTTAACTTATTTTCGAAACTAACAAAATACCACAAATTCGGTGATATCCGTCAAGTTGGTTCTGGACTTTCTCCCTCACCTTCCCCGGTGGCTGGTTGGTCCTCTCCCCTTCCACTTGGATCAAAGTAAATACCGATGGTAGCTATAATGTGCGACGAGCTCGGGATTGGTGGTATTTTTAGAAATGGGGTGGGGAAATGTCTTTTGTTCTTCTATTCACCTATTGATGCTTATGATGCTCTTGAGGCTGAAATGGTTGCCATCTATTGGGCTCTTAAAATTGCCAAGATCTCGTGATGTGAGGCTACCGATTGTGGAATCGAATTCTTCCAATTGCATTAGCTTCCCGCAGGGGACCGAAATTGCTCCATGGTACATTCGAGAGATGGTCGAATAGAGTGAAGGGTTTGATTGAGAGTAAAGATGTAATTTTTTCTTATATACCTAGGGAGGGTAATGCTCCGGCACATTGGCTTGCATCTCGGGGTTATTGTAAAGGGGAAAGTTTGGTAGGAACTACTCCTCCCTCTCCCCTTGTCGTTTTGATGCATGGGGATAGACTAGGCATTCCTTTTGTAAGAACTCAGCTTGTAGTGATGAAAGATATTAATACATTACTTGCCCGTTAGGCAAGTCTTTTGGAATATATATATATATATATATATATATATATATATATATATATATATATATATATATATATATATACATACACACACATATATTTAAAAAAATTGAAACTACCTCCACAACAAAATAGCTTCCCACCATAAGTTCTCATTTGCATGCGATCCAAATTGAAATGAATGAAAAATTTATGAAGGTCCACAGTTGACTACTCAGATCGTGTTAGAACTGCCCTCCGTAGGGTATCAACTTGGTAGTTCTCGCTTAAGGTTGGGATACATATAACACAGTTCTGAGTCCTATGCGCCATCATGATTACGGTCCTCCCAGACTTGTACTCCGTTTTTGTAGTTTTCTTACATTTTATTTTTCTAAGGATTTCCTACAAGTTTTCCAAAGTATTGTTATAGGTTTACTTAATAGTTTCATTTAATTTCCTCACGGATTTGTTTTCAGATTTCTTACTAGACTTTCTTCTTCAACCTTTTGGTTTTCTTTCATCTTTCTTTTGGTTTACCACATAGACTCCAAATTCTGCCTTTCTTACATATACTTCAGCACATACACACCTGTTTAGTTCAGTTTGCTTGCTTTAATTTTCGGAGCATATACACCTGTTTAGTTATGTTTGCTTGCTTTACTTTTTAGAGCATATACACCTGTTTAGTTTAGTTTGCTTATTTTATTTTTCAGAGCATACACAATTGTTTAGTTTAGTTTTCTTGCTTTACTTTTCAAAGCATATACACTTGTTTAGTTTAGCTTGCTTGCTTTGCTTTCCACAGCATATACTCCTGTTTAGCGTAGCTTTCTCACTTTACTTTCCCGCATATTTTAAATTGTGAAAAATGATTGAACCCCGCATGTTAAAAAAAACAACAAAAAAACTTGCATGTCAAAACTGGAACTGTTAGGCTAGCCCCGAAAGACAAAACACAAAACTAAATTCACCCCCACAATATTCTAAATATAAAACAACTCAAAATTTAATCACAAACAACAACAAAACATACAATTATAAGTAAATTGAAATGTCTCATTGGATGATCGGGAATACCTTGGAGGAGGTAATTTAAGTGTTGCTAACGAGATTTTCCACGGTCTGAATGAAAGTATGGAATCCATTTGGTTGGATTTAGTAAATTCATTTGAAGTAAGTGAATCCGATGAAAATAGTGTTGCCGGAACGAGGGAACTGTGGGATCCTTTCTGGTTTCGCTATAATCAACTTAATCCCCCCTCCCCAGTAACAAGACATTAAGACATCTAAATTTTCAACCAATTCTATAACATGACACTTCTCTCATCCTACTGATTGTAACTTCTTAAAATAAACATTCTGCAACAACAAGGAGCTCGAGGATTACACCGTGGGCAGCACGATCAAGGACGTGGAAGAACATGTTCGAGAGAGAAAAACAATAGATATTCAATGGAAACTCTTTTCCTTACAAATAAAAAAACAAGCTATAGGACTTTGAGGTAGCCTGCCTAGTGCGGCATAAACCCTCATCTTATCTTTTGGGCCTTTGCACTTAGTGCAATATAAGCCCCAACTCACCTTAGGTTTCTGAGGTTGTCATCTGACATGACATAAATCCTCCCAACTTCCAAGTTATTCACATGATCGGTATCAAGTTAATGTAAACCCTAAATAAATAATATTGGCAGGATGAAGCATACAAAAAATTTTCTCGAAAAGAAACCAAACAATAGGATAGATCGAGAAGTCACCAAGATTTCCTCTTGGATTCATGACATCCCCTAGTTCTTCCTTCTTTGGATTCCTACAATCAATTGTTCCAAAATTTGAACCTTTCACCCATTGGATTCCAATCACCAAAATATTGTTGAAAAATCCTTATCCTCTTGAAGTCATAAAAATATCTTTCTTGATCTTTATCAAAAGTTTTCTTAGGTAACTTCGGCAATCTAAGATGTAATTAATTAAAGGGGCTTACCCTTATAGGAAACTTAAATAAATCCAGTATTAATATAAAACCTATTTAGTTCTTTTTTGTATTAAATAGGGGAATTTGTCAGTCAAAATACAGGTTTCGCAGACTAAATGAATGTCCTTATTTTTCTAGTTTATTTAATCGAGCCGCACTATTGAGCAACGTTCCTATCTTTCGTGATAAATGTGTACCTTAATGTGTAGTGCTAGATTTTTTTAACTATTAGGGATATGATATCAGTTTAACTTCATATGTTTTCCCTAAAATAAATTTATACCTAAATTAAAAGTCCTTTCGAAGCGGGCGATAGGATTTTGATCCAGGCGCCCAACAACTTCTACTAGGCAAATCTTAAAACATAAAGATGCACCGACAACTCTCTGACATCGATAACATGATTTTATATATATAAATAAATCCCTAAAAAGATTAGGCCAATAAAATCCAAATTTTAAAATCTTATAAGCAGTTTTATCAGTTCCAAAATGTCCTCCAAATTCTGAATCATGACAACTCCAAATAAATAGTTCAATTTCTTCATATGGCACACATCTTCTAATAATAAGATCCTTACACTGTTTATATAGGTAGGACTCATCCCAAAAGTAAAATTTAGCATCATAACTAAATTTCTTTTGTTGTTTCCTTGTTAAATTAGGTGACAAAATGTCACTTACTAAATAATTCACAATATCAGCATACCAAGGCAAATTCCTTTCCTTAATGTTTTAAATCTGCTCATCAGGAAAAGTTTCTGTAATTTCCTTCTCAAATTCAGATAACTTATAATACTCCAGTCTAGACAAATGGTCAGCAATTTGATTATCAGTTCCTTTTCTTTCAACTATCACAAAGGTAAATTCTTACATTAGAAGTATCCATATGATTAACCTCGGTTTGACATCCTTCTTTTGCATTAAATATTTGATAGTTGAATGGTCCGTATGCAATATGCATTTAGTTCCAATCAGATAAGGTCTAAACTTTTCAAAAACATACACAATAGCTAATAATTCCCTTTCCGTAGTGGTATAATTGATTTGAGCTTCATTAAGAGTTTTACTAGCATAATAAATAACCTTGAACATTTTATCATACCTTTGCCCTAAAGCAACTCCAATCACAAAATCATTGACATCACACATAAGTTTAAATGGCTTCTCCTGATCTGGTGAAACAATTATATGGGCGACAATTAATTTTTCTTTTAATAGTTCAAAGGCATTCAAATATTCTTCATTAAAATCAATTTTCTTATCTTTTTCTTAAAGTTGGCACAAAAGTTTAGTAATTTTCGAAAAATCTTTAATATAACGCCTGTAAAATCTAGCATGTCCTAAAAAACTCCTTATCCCTCTCACTATAGTAGGAAGTGGTAATTTCTCAATAATCTAAATTTTTGCAGGGTCAAATTCCATTCCAAATTCAGAAACTGTATGCCCAAGTACAATTTCTCTTGCAACCATAAATTGACATTTTTCCCAATTTAAAACTAAATTTGTTTTCTCACAAAGCTCCAAAATTTTTTCTAAGTTATTAAAACATATGTCAAATGAAGTTCCAAATACAGAAAAATCATCCATAAATATTTCTATTCCATTATCAAACATATTACTAAAAATAGACATCATACATCTTTGAAATGTTGTAGGTGCATTACATAATCCAAAGGGCATTCTTCTAAGAACAAAAGTTTCATAAGGGCTAATAAATGTAGTTTTTTCTTGATCTTCACAATTAATAAATATTTGATGATAACCAGTATATCCATCCAAAAAGCAATTGCACTTGTGTCCGGCAAGTCTATCTAACATTTGATTTAGAAAAGGAAGAGGAAAGTGATCTTTCCTAGTAGCGGCATTTAATTTTCTATAATCAATACAAATTTGCTAGCCATTAACTTGTTTTGTTGGTATAATATCATTCCGTTCGTTTACATCAAGAGTCACTCCTCCTTTTTTGGGACACAATGAATTGGACTTACCCAAGCACTGTCTGAAATTGGATAAATAATTCCAGCATCAGGCCATTTTTTCTTAACTATTTCTTTCATCATTGGATTTAATCACCTTTATGGATTAGCTCTAGGTTTATGTTGTTCATTCAACAAAATTCATGCATACAGATCAAAAGACTGATTCCTTTAATATCGGCTAAGGTTCAACCAAAAGCATTTTTATATCTTTTTAAAGTATCCAATAATTTTTGTTCTTGATATTCATTCAAATCTGAAGATACATTAACTGGTAAGGTTGATATTCTCCTAAAAACATATATTTCAAATGATTAGGAAGAATTTTCATTTCAAGTTCAGAAGGTTTTATGATGGATGAAATTAAACTTTTATCATGACTTTTCTTAGTATCCAATATTTCAAATCTTTTCAGAACATAATATAAATCTTCATTCTTCATATCATCAAAATCATCTTCAGATTCATAATAATCCTCACATTTCAAAATTTCACATTGATCGCTGAAAAATTTATTAAGAAATTCATACCTATTTTTGATGAAATTGCACTTTAAAGAAGGGTATTTTCTTTATTTTGTTGCAGGAATGAATAATTTAGGTGATAAAAGCAAAAATCATGAAAAGGAGCGAATTTGGAGCAAAATCATGCAATTTGTGCTGAGTCGCCGAGGGCGAGATCGAGCCCGCCGACGGCGAGGTTACAAGAAGAAAATTCCGAAGAATTTATAACCTGTCTCGCCGACGAGCGAGCCCGAGCTCTGTTGACGACGAGCCCGAGCCTCGCCGACGGCGAGCTAGAGCGGTTTGAAGATCTTCTAGAAGCCTCGCCGACAGCCGAGGTAGTTCATCGCCGACGGCGAGGTAGTTCAAATGGCACGGATACATTGAACCCGGACACTTTTTGAAGAGATGCTTACACACCTCTTGGACCTTTGCTTACCTCATATATAGAGGCCGAAATTCGATCTCTTGTGTGTTAATTTTTGTGCGGTAGTGTGTCTTTAGTGAGTCTTTAGTAAGTTTAGTGAGTAATTAGTGAGTCGTGCTGTACTGGAAGGAAGAGTCAAAGGAACTACGAGGAGTCTGTTTGGGGATAAATCGAGATAAGTATTTGTATTTATTGTTTTTTTTTAACTTTAAATAAAATCCATGCTTAGTTTAGTTCCCATGCATTTTGAGTAGTTTATTAGTCTTTCTCCCTGTTTATGAAATTAAGTGACTTGATGAAATTAAAATAGAGATACTTATATATATTAATAAATTGTGATAATTTTTACTTAAAACTTAATTTACTTTCAAACTGTCCATTTGATTTGTTAAAATATGTTGATTATCAACTATAGTAAAAATTACATCTGATATTCGGGGAATTCAAAAGCCTTGGAAGGAGGGTACAAATAAATAGGGAAATAATATCATTGGGCGTAGAATTGAGCATTTTAGTGTGACAGACTAAAATATTCAATTCGGTCCTATTGTTTGAGAGCCGAAGTGTAGATGTTAGCCCTCGGGCGAGGGGAACGTGGGAGCTACGAAGTGGCGGTCGGTATCCTCCCGGCCTAGCCACGGATTCGGTAATCAAACATAGGATTAGTCAATATTCTTTACACTGGACCAAAGGGTAAAGAATAAGGAATGCTCCTATTTGTCACAATACCTTAAAATTATCTATTTAAATTCATTAATCACTTAAATTTCTAAACAAGGGGAAAGATACTTTTTCTGAATAGTTAAGACTTATTTAGCAATTAGTTTAATTTCCTGCACTTTCAATACGTATTAATTTTCTACTTAGTTAAGTTACCTAATTAAAATACTTAGTTTACTTTATTGCGCTCAACTTTAGAATTCCAAATTTTCGTATACTATTTTAAAAAATTATTATTATTATTTTAAATTAGTTGTTATTTAATTTTCTCTTTCCTCGTGGGATCGATAACCAGGACTCCCCTAGAGCCCTGTATTACTTGATACGATACGTATACTTGCGTAGCATCCACAACATAAACAATTACAATTCTATACATATAAATAGCGGGGTCAAGTTTTTGGCGTCGTTGCAATTAAATTAAAAATATCATAATAAAAAATTTGTGGGTCAAGTTTTTGGCGCCGTTGCCGGGGAGAGTAAGAAAAATTTACTAAAGTAACAGACTATTTTAAAATAATCATAATAAATAAATTAATATCTATTCTGAAATTGTATGCGCAAATTTGGAAATGAAAATTTAATACCTTACGATTCTGAATTAGAGCGTACAATTAAAAGAATTAGAAAACAAAAGAAACAAATTATTAATTTAACACAAATGACGAATATTCCTGAAATTCAAAATATGAACCAACAAAGACCACTAAGAGATTATGCCAACCCTACATCAGATGAAATTCATTTAACTATTCAAAACCCCGATGTAGCTCGCTAATTCATTTGAACTTAAACCCGCAATTATCCAAATGGTACAAAACAATCAATTTAGTGGTTCACCTACCGAAGATCCTAACTTACATCTTGCTAGTTTTCTAGAACTTTGTGCTACTTTTAAATATCAAGGAGTATCCGACGATGCTTATAAGACTTAGACTTTTTCCTTTTTCATTAAGGGATAAAGCTAAAATGTGGTTGAATTCGTTAGCACCTGGATCTATTAAAACTTGGGGAGAATTATCACAAAAATTTCTATCCAAATATTTTCCACCATCTAAAACTGCTAAGTTTAGAAATGATATAACTTCTTTTTGTCAGTTAGATGGAGAATCAATATATGAAGCTTGGGAGAGATTTAAGGAACTTCTTAGGAAATGCCCACATCATGCGCTACCAGATTAGCTGATTATTCAAACCTTTTATAATGGATTAGTAGGATCTTTAAGATCAATCATCGATGCTGCTGCTGGAGGTTCATTAATATCTAAACCATTTGATGAAGCTTATGCACTAATCGAAGAAATGGCAACAAATAATTTCCAATAGCCTCGTTGAAAGAGTAAATCCTAAAAAGATAGCCGGCATTCATGAAAACGATGCAATATCTATGTTAGCTTCTCAAATTGCTGCTATATCTAAGAAGTTAGATCATTTTGGAATGAACTACTCTCCTATTTTAGAAGAAAACTCATCTGGACAAATCATAGAATCTCAAACTAATTATGAAACTTTAAATGCTATTAATAATAGAACTAATAACCCTTATTCAAACTATTATAATCCTGGTTGGAAAACTCATCCAAATTTTAATTGGAATAACACATCTAATCAACAATAGATGAATCAACCTAATCAAGCAAATCCAAACTATAAACCTAATTACCCACCTGGATTTAATAACAATAACCCTCAATTTAAGGATAAGAAATTATCCATGGATGAATTAATTTTGAATATGGGTCATCAGCTACAAAATCAAGGAAATCAACTACAAATTCAAGGAAATCAATTACAAATTCAAGGAACATCTATTAAAAATATCGAAACTCAACTTGGACATATTGCTATCTACGCTAAATAATAGAATACCTGGAACTTTTCCTAGTAATGTGGAAATAAATCCTAAAGTTCAAGGAAAAGAACAAATTAAAGCAATACAACTAAGGAGTGGAAAAGAATTAGAACCTCAAATTCAAAAAGAACTTGAAAGCCAAAAAGAGGAAGTGGAAATTGAAAAGGAAACAATTCAACAAGATTCAAACTTGGAACATCCTTTAATACCTATGAAAATTTATGTTGAAAAACCTCCACCACCATTTCCTCAACGACTAGCTCAACATAAAAAAGATAAACAATTTGCTAAATTCCTTGAAATATTAAAGAAATTAACAATTAATATACCTTTTGTTGAAGCTTTAGATAAGATGCCAAATTATGTAAAATTTATGAAAGATATTCTAAATAAGAAAAGAAAATTCATCGATAATGAAACAGTCGCACTTAGTGAAGAGTGTAGTGCTATTATTCGAAGAAGCTTCCGAAAAATTGAAAGATCCCGGTAGTTTCACTATACCCTGCGCTATAGGAGAAAAATTTTATGGAAAAGCTTTGTGTGACTTAGGAGCAAGCATCAATCTAATGCCTCTATCGATTTTTAAGAGATTAGGATTAGGAAAAATTACACCTACTTCGGTAACCCTTCGATTAGCTGATCGTTCGGTTACCTATCCTAAGAGAGTTATTGAAGATGTGTTAGTAAAGGTGGATAAATTTATCTTCCCGATAGATTTTATTGTTTTAGATATGGAGGAAGATAAAGAAATTCCTATCATTTTAGGAAGACCATTTTTAGCTACTGGAAAAGCTATGATTGATGTTCAGAAAGGAGAATTAACTATGAGAGTAAATGACAAAAAAGTTACATTTAATATTGCAAAATCAATGAAATATCCTGCGCTAGAAAAAGATGATGAATGTTTTCGGATGGAAATACTTGAATATTTACAACAAGAACATTTTAAGGAATATTACGAGGATAAATTAGAAAAAGAAAACACTGTATTAATTGAAGATAATTATGAAGAACTAGATTTTATTCAGGAAAGATTTGAATTTTTGGATAATACTAAAAATACTGACAAGAATATAGTTCCATCAATTATTAAACCTCCTGAACTTGAGCTAAAAATATTACCTGATCATTTGAAATATGCTTATTTAGGTAATTCTTCAACTTTACCAGTTATTATTTCATCCGCATTAAACGAATCTCAAGAACAAAAACTTTTAGAAACTTTAAAAAAATATAAAAAAACTTTTGGTTGGACTTTAGCGGATATTAAAGGAATTAGTCCTTCAATCCGTATGCATAGAATTATTTTAGATGATGAACATAAACCTAAAGCAGATCCCCAAAGGAGATTAAACCCGATAATGAAAGAAGTACTTAAGAAAGAAATTTTAAAATGGTTAGATAATGGTATTATATATCCTATTTCCGACGATGCTTGGGTAAGCCCAATTCACTTGTGTTCCTAAGAAGGGAGGAGTGACCGTCATCGCCAATGAAAATAACGATCTTATTCCTATAAGACAAGTTACTGGTTGGCGTATATGTATTGATTATAGGAAATTAAATACCGCCACCAGGAAAGATCACTTCCCTTTACCATTTCTAGACCAGATGTTAGATAGATTAGCTGGACATAAGTATTTTTGTTTTCTAGATGGATACACCGGTTATCATCAAATACAAATTGCTCATGAGGATCAAGAGAAAACTACATTTACTAGTCCTTATGGAACTTTCGCTTTTCGAAGAATGCCTTTTGGATTATGTAATGCACCAGCAACATTCCAGAGATGTATGATGTCTATATTTAGTAAGTTAATTGACAATGGAATAGAAGTATTTATGGATGATTTCTCTATATTTGGAACATCATTTGACACATGCTTAACTCATCTTGAAAAAGTATTAGAAGTATGTGAGAAAACAAATTTAGTTCTAAATTGGGAGAAATGTCAATTTATGGTTGCGGGCGGCATTGTATTAGGGCATAAAATTTCGGAAAAAGGCATGGAAGTGGACCCCGCAAAAATTCAAGTTATAGCTAAATTACCACCTCCAACTAAGGTAAAAGGGGTAAGAAGTTTTCTTGGACATGCTTGGATTCTACGGACGCTATATAAAAGATTTTTCAAAAATTACTAAACCTCTATGCCAACTTCTCGAAAAGGACAAGAAATTTGAATTTACAATCGAATGCCCGAATGCTTTTGAACTCTTAAAAGAAAAATTAATTACAGCATCTATAATAGTTTCACCTAACCGGGAGAAACCATTTGAGCTTATGTGTGATGCTAGTGATTATCGTTGTAGGAGCGAGTTCTTGGGCAAAGATATAAAAAGATTTTTAAAGTTATATACTATGCTAGTAAAACTCTAAATGATGCTCGAAATAAATTATACGATTACTGAGAAAGAGAACTATTAGCGGTAGTATATGGTTTTAATAAATTTAGACCTTATCCGATTGGAACAAAATGTATCGTGCATACCGATCATTCTGCTATCAAATATTTAATGCAAAAGAAAGATTCCAAACCAAGATTAATTAGATGGATGTTATTAATGCAAGAATTCGATTTTGAGATCGTTAATAAGAAAGGAACCGATAATCGAATTGCGGATCATTTATCAAGATTAGAAAATCATGAATTATCCGATATTGAAAATGAAATTATAGACGGTTTTCCGATGAACAACTATATAATATCAATGAGTGGAAAATACCATGGTATGCTGATATAGTAAACTATATATTTATTAATATTTTACCACCTATGCTAACTTTGCAACAACAGAAAAAATTCATCCATGATACGAAAACTTATTTTTGGGATGAACCATATTTATATAAGCAATGTAAGGATTTAATTATTAGAAGATGTGTACCTTATGAAGAAACTGAACCAATTATTCAAAAATGTCATGATTCTAATTTTGGAGGACATTTTGGGATCGATAAAGCTGCTTATAAGATTCTACAATCTGGATTTTACTGGCCTACTCCATTTAGAATTGTATATAGATATATTAAAACTTGCGATAAATGCCAAAGAGTAGGAAATATATCTAGAAGAAACGAAATGCCTCTAAACTTTATATTAGAAGTTGAAATTTTTGATGTTTGGGGATTAGATTTTATGGGACCTTTTATTCCTTCGTTTGGAAACTCATATATATTAGTAGTCGTTGATTATGTTTCCAAATGGATTGAGGCACAAGCTTTACCTAGGTGTGATGCTAAGAGTGTTTCAAAATTTCGATGAAAAATATTTTTACTAGATTTGGAATGCCGAGAGTGATTATCACCGACGGAGGAACTCATTTTAGAAATAAATACATTCACAAACTAGTAGAAAAATACAATATTACTCATAAGATATCCACTCGCTTATCATCCACGGACTAGCGGATTAGTCGAAGTATCTAATCGTGAGATTAAACGTATTTTAGAAAAATCTGTAAACCCAAATAGGTTAGATTGGTCTATTAGATTAGACACTAAATTATGGACTTATAGGACTGCTTATAAAACTCTGATTGGAATGACTCCTTACAGACTTATATATGGAAAAACGTGCCACTTACCAGTTGAATTAGAACATAAAGCATATTGGGCGATTAAAGAATTTAATTATAATATGAAGGAAGCTGGTGAGAAAAGATTGTTGTAATTAAATGAATTGGAAGAATTAAGAAATGAATCGTATGATAATGATCGGATTTATAAAGAAAAGATGAAATTATGGCATGATCGGAAGATTAATCAGAGAAATTTTGAACCAGGACAGGAAGTTTTGCTATATAATACTAGATTGAAATTATTTCCTGGAAAATTGAAGTCTCGATGGTTAGGACCTTTCACCATAACTCAAATATTTTCATACGGAACTATAGAAATCGAAGATCCAAAAGCTGGACATAAATTTAAAGTTAATGGACATAGATTAAAACCATATTTCGAAGGTATAAGACCTAACTATAAAGAGGTTTTAATGCTTAGTCGACTCGATTAATAATTGAAATTAGGTCGGGCCGACGACGTTAAACCAAGCGCTTTATGGGAGGCAACCCATATTAGTTATCTATTTTTATTGTATCTTAATAGTTAGTTTATATTATTGAAACTTTACTACTTAATTATTATTAAGAATCATCACATATTCGAACCATTATGATGAGAAAAGAAATTATTTGATTTAGAGCAAAATTAGACATTATTTTGAAATCTCGCCGACGGCGCGATACTCGCCGACAGCGAGGTTCGCGCCTAAATTAGATTCAGTTTATTTATCGAGCTCGCTGACAGCGAGAAACGTCCTCGCCGACAGCGAGAACCGGAAAGGCAGTTTTTATAACTAAGTCGCCGACGGCGAGAAACGTCCTCGCCGACAGCGAGGAAGTTATAAAGATGAGTTATTTATACTTTGAATGCCGATTTGGACGGTTTCAACACCAATTCCTTTGTGAAAACCCATTCTTAAACCACTCTAAGTCTGCCTTCTTCACTAGAATTCATTCCATTCACCATAATGGCCTCCAAATTCTTAGATTCCTCTAAATGCGGAGTGTTTAACCGGAGGAAATTTGTGAGTGCGGAAGCGAAGCGGATCTTCAACAAGGTTTTGATAAAGAAAAGAGTTATCAAGGAACGGGGATTTGTCAATCGAGGATTAGAGAATTCCACTACGAAGATAGAAGAAACGATTGCGCAGCGGCACTGGGAGGTATTTTGTTACACTACGTCTGCTGTTGTTATTCCAGTTGTGAAAGAATTCTACTCTAACTTACATGCGATCAACACTGGGAATGTCTACGTCCGAGGAAGATGGGTGACGTTTACTCCATCAAGAGTAAATGAATTATTCTCTATAGAAAACACCCTGCTATGTCACTATTCAAATTTTATGCCTTCTCGATATAATATGAATGAGATATTTCGATATCTGACTGATGAACCGGAAGATTGGGAAATGCGTGAAGACGGGTATGTTAGTTTCTCTGCATCACTTTTGAATCTTGTCTCAAAGCACTGGCACTTTTTCATCTCATCTAAATTGTTACCTACTATGAGGGTAAACAAGGTTTCGAAGGAATGTGCTATATTGAATTATTGTATTGAAAGTGGATTACCTATTGATGTTGGATCAATAATTGTTAAGTCTGCATTGGGTTTAATTGTGCATGGGTCAGTTCACGGACTAGGACACCCATCTACTATTTTTGCATTATGCAGTCTGAACCAGGTTTCTTATAAAGCTTGGGAAAAGGTTCTCTTACCTTGGAAGCCGCTTGATCTTACAGATATGTTCCCTACGTTGGACAATAATGAAGACATTACATTTATCTCTGATAGAGCTTCACAGAATAATCCTATAGCAAGGCCTATTTCGGATAAAACGGAGTTACTTTTGAAGAAAATTAAAGGAATGGAGAAAGAACTGCAGAAAGTGAGAGATTTAATCGACAATATATCTGATTTATTTGATCACATTGACTGGAGGATGAAGGAACACTTTGATCATTCGGACACCCAGAAGCTAGCTTTCTTCATTTACCGAGACGAAGGGTTGGATCACTTGAAGAATCGCTTCGGAATTTCCCTTCGAGCCTTTCTATAACTTATTTGTGCATCATCGTCATATCGGAAATATCAGAGAAGATGAAGATTCTGACCTTGAAGAGTAGTAGTAAAGATTTTCATAGTATGTTTGTATTTATGTTATTTGATTTGATTTAGATTTTATTATGTGTGGAGTGATGATTGGAATATCTCAAACTTAAATTGAGATATGCGTCATAGTTTTGTATCAGCATTTAGTGTGTCGTGGATTGGTTTGCGATGCTGATTAGTAGTAAGGATTGAAGTTTGAAGTTTGATTATAGAGTTTTAAATTATGTTAGTTTGTATGTCTCATGGATTTCAATATTAAAGTTAATTTGTTGTGTTGTGTGAATTTGTTTGTGTATAAGTAGCTAATCTTCATATTAAATTAATAAATGATATGATCGAAATATAATATAAGGCAAATCGAGGTTGAAAATGATTGACGAAATTCAAAAATTGAAATTTTTAGGACCTCGCCGACGACGAGAAAAATCCCGCCGACAAGCGAGATCGATCTCGCCGACGACGAAGAATTTCTCGCCGACGGCGGATTTTTCCCGAAACTTTTGCCTTATGGAATTAATTAGCTCGCCGACGGCGAGAAAAATCTCGCTGACAGCGAGAACGCAAAAAGACCTATATTTGACCGGTCAAAAACACTATTCATCATCCCCAACCTCTCATTTTCGCAAAAACCGACCTAGGGCTTGAGAGATCTTGGATTTAGAGGCGATTCCATCACTCAAAAACACCGGATTTCATCTTCTCTTGGTAAGTGCTTCACTCCTATGCAAAAATTTTTGATTTTCACCATGTATTTTCGCCACATTGCAAATTTTGGGAAAAATCAAAATATGGAAGAAATATTCGGTGGAAATCCATGGAATTTAATTTAAATTGCTTATAAATGTTGTAGGAAGCCTTCTTAGGATTATTTTTAAGTTTAGTAAAAATTTTCATGATTTTCACGGATCGATCGTATGGCTCCACGACAAAAACGTCGAGTAGAATTCGACGAAGACCGATTCATCAATGCACGAGCACGGACTAAATATTTTGAAAATATTCAAGGAAGAAAGTGCATTGCGGATCGGGTTTTCAAAAATCCGGGAGGAGAAGTAGAGCGCATTATTAAGGAACGAGGTTGGGAGAATTTCGTTACGTTCGATATAGAGTAAGCTGTGGAAGTGGTTAAAGAATTTTATGCCAATTTAACTCGCCATCGAAGATGCACCGATAAAGGTACGAGGGTTTTTTGTAGAATTCGATGTCGCAAGAATAAACGCGTTCTATGAAGTTCATGACTCGCCCTTTAGCGAGTATGAAACTTTCGGAACGATGGAAGGACCACTTGGAGGAAGTCATTAACTTTCTCACCGATGGGACCGGAGTTTGGAAAATTAAGCGACAGGAAAGAGTGAATTTTCCTCTTTCTAAATTAAATGCGATCTCCAAAGCTCAGCGTTACTTTATTTGTTCTACTACGTTACCCACCTATCACCACGGTGAGGTAACACGAGATAGAGCAATTCGAATTTCGTATTCGGAATAATAGAAGCATCAACATCGGGAGAATTATTTATCGAAACATCATGGCCACTCCTCGAAATGAGAGTGGAGCTGGATTAGGGACACCCTGGATTAATTTTTTCACTCGCCAACTCTCCGGAGTTGAGGCTAGAGATAATGAAGAATGGGTAGAACCAATGAAACCACTCACAATTGCTAATATTAAGAAGTATGTATCTCATGAAGGGTGGAGAGCAGGAGTAAGAAGTTATTTCACTCAGCCAAGTAGAGATATACCCTCTACTAGCCATGAACCTCCCGAGCCTACCACCCCTACCCTACAAGATCCGATGAATGAATTGACACTCGCATAGAAGAAGTTTTGAGCGGTTTGGAGATACGATGGGGAGAAGATTTGATCATTTTGATCAAAGAATTGATAATCCGGAGAGGAGACATGATTATGATAGCGAATATCTCCAGCGACATTCGGAATACGAGATTGCATACTATGAAGCCGAACGTCGTTATAGGAGTGGTGATTTAGATGTTGTCTTTCCCGAGTGCCCCCGATATTCACGGTACCGGCATTGCTCGGTCTTCTCGACTTACGGATCGGGGAGGAGATGATATAGCACAGGACTTTGATGTCGAAGAATAGGACTTTATTTGTTTTATTTGTTTGATGTTAAGTTATTTTAAAGACTTTATATATTTGTAATATTCAGTACTTTATGTTTTGAGACATTGGATGTTTGTTGGATTATTTGCTTGAATTGTTGTAGTAGTTTAGTTTTTGTTTTTTTTATTAGTTAATTACATTTGTTTTTATGTTAAATAGGATGTTAGTTTTCTTTAGTATGTTTTTATTTTATTCTGTATTGTTTTAAATTGCAAAATTGTTAATCTGTTAGTTAAAATGTTTTTAATATGTTAGTAATTCATATGTATAGTGTAGAGTTAATTTTAATTGTTATAGTTAATACTTATCTTAGATTTTATCCCTGCATTTTCTTTAAATTGTTATATATATATGGAGAATACTAACGATACGAGGTTCGATGAAAAATGAAAAAGCTCGCAAAAATTTCAAAGAAAAAGAAATACCTAAACTTCAAAGGTATGATTTATTTACTTTCCCTTTTTCATTATTTAGAATAGATATAAAAATTTAAGTTTGGGGGGGAGTAAAATACAAATTTAGTTATTAACTTGTTCTCAATTTCTATTTTCAAATTATTATAAAATGATTTTTATAACAAATTTTTCAATTTAATTAATATGAATTATTTTATTGAATTATTATAAAAGGTTAAATGAATTATTTCTAGTGCTTTAATTAATTAAATAGAATAAAATATTTGGTTAAAGGGAATAAGAATATAGTAAACTATTTTTAATAAGGAAAACTATATTCTAAAATTAAAATTCTTAAGTATTCAAGTGAAAAAGAAAAGATTGAAAATCAATAAAGTTAAAACTATGAAGTATATATAAGCGAAGAAATATTCCTAAGTTTCAAATTTAGGAAGATGAAAATGAAGTTCAAAATTATTAACAGGCTCTCCAGATACAGTAATCCTCAAAAAAAAAAAAAAAAAAAAAAAAGAAAAATGAGGAGAAGCTTGAGGAGATGCCTTATAAAAAATTGGCTTCATTTGAATTAACCTAAAGGGAAAAACTTAGATATTTCCAAACTTATGTTTATGGATTAGAATTTGACCTAATAGTGTTTTCTTGAATTTCTTATCATATGAATATCTTAAGTAGTTATTCTTTTAAATATAGTCATTCCTGAAATGAATAGTAAGCTAGAAATCTTAGACCTGATAACTAAATAATTTATTTACTATAAAATTAATTAAATTACATGAATTATTTTTATTTAACTTTATTATGATATTAATTAATCTAATTCATAGTTTATTTGAATTGAAAAATTTTACTATAGAAATCATTATTTTTATGTAGTATTAAAATTACTTGAGGACAAGTAATAAGTAAGTTTGGGGGATTTTGATCGTCGAAAAATTTATTAAGAAATTCATACCTATTTTTGATGAAATTGCACTTTAAAGAAGGGTATTTTCTTTATTTTGTTGCAGGAATGAATAATTTAGGTGATAAAAGCAAAAATCATAAAAAGGAGCGAATTTGGAGCAAAATCATGCAATTTGTGCCGAGTCACCGACGGCGATATCGAGCCGCCGACGGCGAGGTTACAAGAAGAAAATTCGAAGAATTTATAAGCTCGTCTCGGCGACGGCGAGCCCGAGCCCTGCCGACGGCGAGCTAGAGCGGTTTGAAGATCTTCTAGAAGCCTCGCCGACAGCGAGGTAGTTCGTCGCCGACGGCGAGGTAGTTCAAATGACACAGATACATTGAACCTGGACACTTTTTGAAGAGATGCTTACACACCTCTTGGACCTTTGCTTACCTCTATATATAGAGGCCGAAATTCAGTCTCTTGTGTGTTAATTTTTGTGCAGTAGTGTGTCTTTAATGAGTCTTTAGTAAGTTTAGTGAGTAATTAGTGAGTCGTGCTGTATCTTGGAAGGAAGAGTCAAAGGAACTACGAGGAGTCTGTTTGGGGATAAATCGAGATAAGTATTTGTATTTATTGTTTTTTTTTAACTTTAAATAAAATCCATGCTTAGTTTAGTTCCCATGCATTCTGAGTAGTTTATTAGTCTTTCTCCCTGTTTATGAAATTAAGTGACTTGATGAAATTAAAATAGAGATACTTATATATATTAATAAATTGTGATAATTTTTACTTAAAACTTAATTTACTTTCAAACTGGCCATTTGATTTGTTAAAATATGTTGATTATCAACTATAGTAAAAATTACATCTGATATTCGGGGAATTCAAAAGCCTTGGAAGGAGGGTGCAAATAAATAGGGAAATAATATCACTAGGCGTAGAATTGAGCATTTTAGTGTGACAGACTAAAATATTTAATTCGGTCCTATTGTTTGAGAGCCGAAGTGTAGATGTTAGCCCTCGGGCGAGGGGAACGTGGGAGCTACGAAGTGGCGATCGGTATCCTCCCGAGCCTAGCCGCGGATTCGGTAATCAAACATAGGATTAGTCAATATTCTTTACACTGGACCAAAGGGTAAAGAATAAGGAATGCTCCTATTTGTCACAATACCTTAAAATTATCTATTTAAATTCATTAATCACTTAAATTTCTAAACAAGGGGAAAGATACTTTTTCTGAATAGTTAAGACTTATTTAGCAATTAGTTTAATTTCCCGCACTTTCAATACGTATTAATTTTCTACTTAGTTAAGTTACCTAATTAAAATACTTAGTTTACTTTATTGCGCTCAAATTTAGAATTCCAAATTTTTGTATACTTATTTTAAAAAATTATTATTATTATTTTAAATTAGTTGTTATTTAATTTTCTCTTTCCCTGTGGGATCGATAACCGAGGACTCCACTAGAGCCCTGTATTACTTGATACGATACGTATACTTGCGTAGCATCCACAACATAAACAATTACAATTCTATACATATAAATAGCGGGGTCAAGTTTTTGGCGTCGTTGCAATTAAATTAAAAATATCATAATAAAAAAATTGTGGGTCACACATTATATTTTGTCTTCCAACATTTCTTTAAAATGATTATCACTCAAATAATCACATATTTCCATTCGAAAGCATTCATCATTTTTTTCAGTTGAGGGTATTTCATAGATTTCAGAATATTAAATGTCACCACTTCATCACTAACTCTCATAGTTAATTCTCCTTTTTGAAATCAATCATAGCTCTTATAGTAGTAAGGAATGGTCTTTCCAAAATAATTGGAATTTCTTTATCTTCCTCCATATCTAATACAATAAAATCCACAGGAAAGATAAATTTATCCACCTTCACTAATAAATTTTCTACAACTCCTTTAGGATAAGTAATGGAACGATCAGCTAACTGAAAAGTTACAGAAGTAGGTGAAATTTCTCATATTCCTAATCTTTTAAAAGTTGATAAAGGCATAAGGTTAATACTAGCTCCTAGATCACATAAAGCTCTTCCGAAAAAATTTCCACATATAGCACATGGCATAGTGAAACTACCATGGTCTTTAATTTATTCGGGAAGCTTTTTCTGAATAATTGCACTACACTCTCTACTAAGTACAACAGTCTCAAGATCTATGAATTTTCTTTTCCTTTTAAGAATATCCTTAATAAACTTTGCATAATCAGGCATTTGTTCTAATGCTTCAACAATGGGAATATTTACCGTTAATTTCTTAAGGATTTCTAAAAATTTTGTAAATCAGTTATCCTTATTTTGTTTTTTAATCTTTGAGGAAAAGGTGGAGGTAGTTTTCCTATAATGTTTTTCATTGGTTCAAGCGGATATTCTAAGTCTGGATATATTTTATTAGTCCCTTTTTTAATTTCCACCTTCTCCTTCTCAGTTTCAACTTCTTTTTGCACTCTCGTTTCTAATTCTTTTGCACTCCCTAACTGAATAGCCTTAAGTTGCTCTTTATTTTGATCTTTTGGATTGATCTCAACATTACTAGGAAGTGTTCTTGAAGGTCTATTATTAAGCACAGTGAAAATATGTCCTAATTGGTTCTCAATGTTCTTAATCGCAAGACCCTGAGTTTCTAATTGATTACCCATATTTAATATTAATTGATCAGTAGAAAACTTCTTTTCCTTAAATTGTGGGTTATTATTAAAACATGGAGGATAAGAAGGTCTATAGTTTGTGTTTCCTTGGTTGTTCAAATTTCCTACCGGGTTTATAGAATTGTTTCCCTATTGCAGGTTAACAGTGGCATTGCTATTATTAATCCAGTTAAAATTTGGATGATTCTTCCAACCAGGATTATAATAATTCGAATATGGATTGTTGGGTCTATGTTTTATATCATTTAAGGTCTTATAGGGTGTTTGAGATTCTATTATCTATCCTAATGAATTTCCTCTAGTATTGGGGGTGTTTGAGAATAATTCATTCCGTACTTATCTATTTTCTTCAAAAGGGAAGAAATTTGAGAGACTATCATAGTTATAGCATCAGAGTCATAAATACTAGATACTCTTTTAGGATTTACCCATTCAGAGGGCCATTGAAAATTGTTAGTAGCCATCTCTTCTATTAGCGAATATAATTCATCAAAAGGTTTTGACATTAATGATCCACCAGCAGCAGCATCTATAATTGATCTCAGAGATCCCACTAATCCATCATAAAATGTTTGAATTATTAACAAATCTGGTAAAGCATGATGTGAACACTTCTTAAGAAGATCTTTAAATCTTTCCCAAGCTTCATATATTGATTCCCCTTCAAAATGACCAAAAGATGTAATATCATTTCTTAGCTTAACAGTTTTTGATGGAGGGAAATTTTTTTGACAGAAAGTTTTGTGAAAGTTCTCCCCAAGTTCTGATAGATCCAGGTGCTAACAAATTTAACCACACCTTGGCTTTATCCCATAATGTAAAAGGAAAAAGTCTAAGTCTGACAGTATCACTCGACACTCCATCATATTTAAAAGTAGCACAAAGTTCTATAAAATTTGCGAGATGTAAATTAGGATCTTCATTAGGTGTTCCTACAAATTGATTATTTTGTACCATTTAGATAATAACAGGTTTAAGCTCAAATGAATTAGCAGCAATATTACGATTTTAGATATTTAAGTGAATTTCATATGTTGTTGGGTTAGCATAATCTCTTAAAGGTCTTGGTATATTTTGATTGTTCGCCATTTTGTGAGGCTTTTTAGATTTTTTTATTGTTTTCAAAATTTTCTAACAGTACACTCTAATTTTGAATCGTAAGGCACTAAACTTACGGATCCATCCTACACATATAAAATCACACAAAATACACTAAAAAGTAAGCAAGCACACACACACAATTGCAAATTACAAAGTAAAGGTTTTCAAATACTACAATTTAAACAGTTACCGTTTTACACCTTCCCCGACAACAGCGCCAAAAACTAGAAGTGGGGTGTCGATGCGCTGCCTCTAACGTAAATATTCAAAAGATAGTTCTAGTTCAGTTTCACAATAAGATTAATCTAATAATTAGGCAGTCAGCCACATACACAAGTATACGTATAGTTCAAGTAATATAGAGCTCTAGTGGAGTCCTGATTATTGATCCCACGAGGAAAGTAGAAACTTTATCAAAATATAGTAAAGATTTGAAATCCAATACTCAATTCACAATGCAAGTTCAAGCACTATTTAAGTTGCTAGTGCAAAGATAACTAAGGCTAAATTAACTAAAATTACTTTCTAAATTTATAAACAAAACTAACTAACACACACTAAGTTTTGTATTGAAAGGTTCAAATATGGAAAAGTATCTTTCCTCTTACAAAGAGTCTATGATGATTGATTGATATAGATTGATAATAAATTTGTATTGTGCCAAATACGAGCAATTATATTCTTTATCATCGTCAGAGTACCCCCTCTTCCAAGTATGAAAAGAACATTGGCAAATCCTAGGCTTAGTCACTAAATCCATGGTTAGGCTGGGAGGATATTGGCTCTCACTTCAGAGCTCCCAGTTCCCTTCACCTTAAGGCTAACCCTAGCTTTAATTACCAAAATTTAGGACCAAATTGGGTATTTTGAGCTTATCACTCTAAAATCTACAATTCGATGCCCATCAAACTACATTTCCCTATTTATTTGCACTCAATTCCCATGAACTACGCAACTCGTTCATGGACATTGAATGGATTCTCCACTATTGTTGTAGAACACTTAGTCCTTTTGGATTGAACGTTTCACAAGAAATTTAATTAATTCAATTGGCCAGATTGAAAAGTAAATGATGTTCAAAGTGAAAAACCATTACAATTTCTTAACATTTTTATGACACATCAAATCTACATCAAGACTTCACCACATCACATTGCAAGAAGAAATACAAAGAAATCTACTAAAAAATCATAATGAAGATACAAAAAAAAAAATATTTTATATATAAAAAAAAATTCATACAAACCACAAAAGTAAATTCAACTTATCGCAATTTCTTCCCTAAGAAAATCCCTTGACGTTCCTTTAAATCCTTTTCTCTTTTCTCTACAACACTCAATTCTATCTTTATAATAGTAAGAAAGAAGTAAACTCTCACTTTCCTCCTTCTCCTACACTCTTTAGACAAGAATCCCTCACAAAACAAGACTTAAACACACTCTCTACAAACCCTAACACACTCTCTTCACTCCCTTCAATTCTCTCCCTCTCCTCTCTCTCAAAAAGGGCGTCCATAACTGTCTATAAGTGTTTGCAAACAAAATCCCCAAGAGTTTCCTCAAGCAACCATTCAATAAGTGTCCAAATACATTGAATTTAACTTCCACCGACATTGGACACTGACGGCGCTAGATAGGGCACTGGCGGCATTGGGCCGCTATTTAATTTTTGGACTCTTTGGAATTGGGCAACGGCGACGCTAGAAGGCTATTTTCTCCATTTTTGCCTTTTTTTCTCCAAATTCATTCCTTTTCGCTTACATTTGCTTCAATCACCTAAAATCATCATAGCTACAACAAAACATGAAGAATACCTTCCTTTAAAGTGCAATATCACAAAAAATGAGTACAAATTGTATAACAAAATGCTAACATATTTTTTGTGCATCAAGTGGCAGGTAAATCCCCAAAATTGAAGATTCCATAATTCTTACTGGGGATTAAGAGGTGAATATTCTAATTGTAGGATTTTAGGGTTGGATTTTAGATTTGTTTTATTTTGATTTCATATTAATTAATCCTTTTAAAGGGGTGTTTAATTAATTTTGGAGAGATAAACATCAAGTGAACTGACGGTTACGACGAATTCAATTTTGTTTTGTTTTTTCTTCTTGATTTTGATTTTTGATTTTAATTTTAATTGTCGTTTGAATTTTGAGTTTATCAAAGTTTTGATTTGAGATTAATTTTGAGATTGATTTTGAGATTGATTTTGTGGAAGTTTTGGATTTTAGTTTTGGATTCGAATTTGAGGGTAAATTCTGAGTTTTGATTTTGTATAGAATTTTGAAATTCAATGAATGTGGAAAATTTAGTGGGTAGGATGATGAAATTTGTGGTGCAGAAAAGAGAATAGGATGCCTTTGTCCATTTAAGGTGGTCTCATACCTTTCTCAGAATTCTGAGTTGAAAATCGAAAATCTTACTTCATTTAAGATGGCCTCACACCGATCTCGAAGGTGAGAATATTGTTGACCTCACTTTTGGTTGAGGTATAGTCTCTCTTTAGAAAAGCCTAGGGTCTAGCCGTAGGACTCTCCTGGTGACTTTCTTAGAAGACTAGTCATGGAACCCTCCCCATAGAAATTCAAACCTTTTTTAGCTTCACTAGGAGTTTTCATATGCTTGAGGCCTAACCTCCACCTTTTGGTAGGAATAAGGCAAGCATAAGGAAGCTTAGGGGAAGTCTCCTATAGGTGGTCTAACTTTAGGATTTACCCTGAGTGAGGTCTGGGGAGCCCGTATCACACACTTACACTTTCCACTTACACTTTCACACTTACATTTACATTGACATTCACATTTACACATTACATTCTACATTCACATCCTAAATCGAATATATTTTACTGCAATCTTCGGACTCTTTGGAAACTCATGTGTGTGGTCCCACTAGCCTTAAGTCTATGGCTAAAAGAGCTAAAATCACCACATAGAGGACCAAAAGAGGCTTTCCTTAGCCCATAGCCTATCCATAATGATTCCGTTCTTCATGGTCTGACGATACCTTGCTTTTCCCAAAATTTCATTTTTACCCCGAAATTACCAGTTTGCCCTTGGAAAGGGGCCCAAAACCCAAGATTTCACAGAGTCACCTGGGGATTCCAAAAAGTTGTTCCAGAGCAATCTTCTCCTTGAGCTGAGAAGTTTGACTGTAAACATGCCATACTTTTGAGCTACCGGCGGACCCCTCGCGGCTTAAGTAGTCACTACTTGAACGACATTCCGGGCCCCACAAAACCCTCCACAGTGGTCAGAAACGTTCCCGGACACTGTCATTCAATTCCAAATTCCATTTTACACTGCTTTGTGCCATTGATTTGGTATTTCAGACACTTTCCCAAAATTTCCCCAAAATGACCAAAATGCCCCTACATAGCCAAAAATTTGAGAAATTCGAAAAATTTCCAAAATTTCCCAGAATCTCCAAAATATTCCGAACTTCATTTTCTCCAATTACACAATAACCTAATTACATCATTTTAGGCCAATTTAAACAAAAGCCCCAATTTCGACCTAAGCCCGACCTAGGCTCCGGTTTGACCCAATTTGACCCAACGTTAGCCAATTTCTTCCCGATTTGAATTTTAAACGCCTCGACACATCCCCCTAACTAAATTCAACATTCAATCACCACCAATTTGGCTTTGAATTTCAACCAAATCCGATTTAATCGTGAAATCCCCAAATTTGACCTTTTTTTACCTGTTTTTGACGACGAGGTTATCCAAACGACCACGGATTTCGAAATGGATTGCGCCATTGTGTCTGAAATGTCAAAAATAGTAGGAATCAATATAAAGCTTGCTATATTTTAATGCACGACGAAATCAGCTCGAGATCAACGTGCTTTTACTTAAAACTCGCATTTTGGCTCAAATGCATGCTTAGATTAGGTTCGGCCGAACCCTAGCCGGCCACTCCTCTCTCCAATTCGTGAAATCTCCCCGAGCCCTCTCCTCCTTGTCCTGATTCTGCCCTGGCCGAGCCCCTCTCCATGGATTTTGGCGATTTTTCTCCATGGCTAGGCCGATTCTCCTCTTCTTCTTGTGCTTGATGACGTGGCTTCTCCTCCTCCAGGTAAGTTTTTCCATGAGAGGAAATCTCTGGCTCCAAATCCCCTCCATGGCAACCCTCTATCAATTCTTCCATGGCTAGTCACTTCTCTTTGTGTTTTCTCTCACATTTTTCACTTCTGAAGTGGTTAAAGGGCTGCACTTACCTTGTACCATTGGTCTTTGCCCATGGGTAGGATGGGAGCACATTCTTCTTCTTCTTCTTCCTCCCATGGCTATAAAATAGCCCTTCTTCTTCCTCTTTGAGGTTGGCCAAAAATTGGAAAAAGGGTGGAGGTGCTGCCATTTTTGCCTCTTGATTCAAGGTTACGGTGAAAATCTTGCTCTATGTTTTTGCTTAGGCTAGGTTTCTTTACCCCTTCAATCTCTCTTTATAGGGTTCGGTTATTTGCCAACGTTATTAGTTAAGAAATTTCATGCCTAAAGCTTGAAGTTCTTTCATAAGTTTTGAGCCTCTTTACATGGAGAAATGATTCAGAAATGATGCTTGGCTTTAAAGCTATTCTACATGCTTAATATTTTGGCATTCATGTCTAGGTTTAAGCCTATTTTAAATGCTTGAAATTTGGATTTATATAGCTTGGCACTTTTGCTTAAATGAAGGTTTTATGGGGCTTTCAAGCTACTTTCACATGGCCAAAGGTTGGAAATTTTATGCTTGGTTTTGAGATTATTTTACATGCCAAGGATTTGGATTTCATGCTTGGCTTAAGGCCACTCTTACATGTTAAAAGTTTAGGATTCATGCCTATGTTTGAAAGTTCCTTTACATGGTAAGAGTTTTGATTTCATGCTTATGTTGAGGCCACTTTTACATGTTGAAGATTTAGGATTTATGCCTATCTTTTAAGGGCACTCTTACATGCTAAAGTTCTGAATTTATTCTTATGTTTAAAGTTATTTTTACATGCCAAATTTTGGAATTTATGCCAATGTTTCAAGCCACTTTCATATGGCCAAAAGTTGGGAGTTTCATGCTTGGTTTTGGAGCTATTTTTATATCTTAAAAATCTGAAATGTGGGCTTGGCTTTAAAGCCATTTCATGTGCCAAACTTCGAAGTTTATGTTATGCTTTCAAGCCACTTTCATATGGCCAAAAGTTGGGAGTTTCATGCTTGGTATTGAAATCATTTTTACATGCCAAATTCTGAAATTTATCTTTGGATTTGGAGCCATTTTATATGCAAGAAAGTTTTAAGTTTAGACTTGGCTTTGAAATTAATTTTCACATGGTAAGTTTCATGTTTAGCTTTGGCTTATGAATTCGTTCTTATATGTTAAAAAGTTGAAGTGAAAGCTTATGTTTGGAGCCCTTTCACATGCCAAAAATTTCATGTTTCTCTTTGGCTTTAAGGCCACTTTCACATGCTAAAGTTTTAAGCTTATGGTAGGTTTTTTAAGCTATCTTTACATGAAAAAATACTTAGGATTTTCTAAGTGTTGCTCCTTTTACTTGAAAGCTTGGTTATACTTCATCTCATGTTGGCAAAATGTTTAAGGCATGATATGTGATATTTGAAAGAGATGGCATATTACTCTTTTGTTACTTGGCATACTTTAGCTTTGGGGCATTACACTTTGTAGCATGAAAAGATTTATTCACTTTGTGCAATTTTCGGATTCCAAAGTAACCACACATGTAGCACCCAAAATTTGAAGATATGTGTGCCTCTTTTCACTTATTTAACCAAGCCTTCACACGTATAACACTTGGGCTTTGATTTTACATATGTGTCACCTCATTCCACACATGGAATTCCTTTGTTTTGTGGGCACAATCCTTTACTTTACTTTTAACACATTCACATGCTACATTTAAGAGTCTTACATTCCACATGCTTTCCACACTTGTAGTGGTGGCTATTAGCACCCAATGATTGTTGGAGAGGAGGGGGATTGTTACATATATACATGTGGTACTTGTTAGCTCATGCTCATTGCAAATTTGGATGAATGCCATTATTCCTATACATGTCTAAAGTGAAAATCTGCACTTTTCTACGTATGTGAAGTTGATTTACATCACTCCTATGCTGCTCCAAAATGAAAATCTGTACTTGTATACTTGTTTTGGATTGGTTTAAACCATTCCCATGCTGCCCATATGAAAAAAATCTGCACTTGCAAACTCATTTTGGGTTGGTTTAAACCATCCACATGGAGCCCATATGTAAAAATCTTCACTTGTGAACTTGTTCCGAGTTGGTTTAAATCGTTTTCTTGCTACCCCCATTTAAGATTTACATTGGTAGGAATTGTTTATGTTGCTTTCAAGCGAGAAAAAAAAAAAGAAAAGAGAGGAGGTGGCATGCTTACGACTTCAAAGAGAGTACTTGAGATATGATTCATGCTTAATTTGCTTCATTTCTGCATGCTAGCATTGGTAAACATTTCATTGGCATAACTTATACTCTACATTATGTTTTCCTTTGCTAGTTATGCTTTTGCTTTCAAACTTTCCTATGTGGTAAGCTTTGTTGTGGTATGGTTTAAAATGTTTATATGGGGGAATGCCATCTTAACTTGTTGCCCATTTATCTTATTGCCTTACTATTGCACATGGGGAAAGCTATATTGCTTAGGAGTTATGCAAAATAGGGATTACATTGGTTTGTAAGTCCTTTCTTCTTTAAATGCTTGGGATGTTGTCATATATACATGTTGGATGTTGCAATTATAGAATACTTGGGAAATGATGGCAAATGTGGATGTCGTTACATATATATACATGCTTGGTGCACTTTTTTTGGTTGAATTGCAGGTGTGAAAATTTGATTTTTCTGCCGTTATGCTGCTGAAATTTTCTCTAAATAGGATTGGACTCTTTCATTCCTTTTTTGGTATGTTGCCCCCTTTAACTTTTGGTTTTGGTTTCACGAAGCTCTAAGGTTGTCCCTTGCATTTTGGCGAAGGGACTTATATTCACATTTTACACACTACATCACATTACACTACCCTACATGCTACATCATCACACTACCTCACATGTCACACTACTTTACTTTGTTTCTTTACATCCACTACATGATAAGCCTTGGTACCATGTTGCAGGGGTTTGCCTTTTTTTACTCTACATGCTTTACATGATAACCTCTTGCACCATGTTGGAGAGGTTTGACTCCCTCACCTCTTGCACCATGTTGGAGAGGTTTGACTCCCTCACCCCTTGCACCATGATGGAGGGGTTCAGTCTATCTGGTTCACATGTTTTACCGTTAGCTCTCCGCACCATGTTGGGAGAAGCTTTTGTCGCTTTGACATGTGTTTCAATTTTGACTTTGAGAGGCAACCCTCCTCTTTTCCAACATGTGCGTTAGGTGGATTATCTTCTCCTCTTTCTTTTTCTTGACCCCCTGTCCTTTGTTTTTCACCTTATTTCTTGGCTCAATTCACGTGCTTATGCAGGACACATATGTACGCATGTATAGCCTTCTGCTATATGTGGGGCCATCAAGCAAGGCTGTAAGTGCGGTGGGGACATTGATAAAATTGCATAGGGAAGGTTACGAGAAAATTATAGAATGGTGCCGCCTGACTCAGAGACCCTGGAGAGGGTAGAGCAGGAACTCACGACACTATTCACCTGTCCTTGGTGTTTCTACTGCCAGTTGTCTGAAGATATTAGCAGTCCTAGTCTGATTAGGGTAGTCAACCTGTGGACCAAAATATTTTAAATAAAAAAAAAATAAATACATACATTTGAAAAATATAAAAAAAATTACCTCCACCACAACACAGCTCACTTACCTACAGCTTTTTGCTTGCATGCAAACCCAAAATGAAATGTGTGAAAATTTATAAAGGTCCACGATTGGCTACTCGAGTCGGGTTAGGGCTGCCTTCTGTAGAGAGTCGGTCTAGTAGTCAGCACCAAAGGCGGGATATACAACACAGCTCTGAGTCCTTTACACCACCGCGCTTACAGTTCTTTTGGACTTGTAGTCCTTTGTTTTCTACGGTTTTTCCTACGTTGCTTTCTACGGATCTCCCATGGACTTTTCTTTATGGATTTTTTTTCCTGGATTTCCTATGAGACGTTACCTCTTTAGACTTTTTTTTGGTTTTCTTCTGATTCCTTTTGGTTTACTATACATGTTTTACACTTAGTCTTCCACACAGACACTGCGTCACATATACACACTTATTTGTTAGGCCTTTCGTACTTTACTTTAGTACATGTGCTTGGTTTTCTTATTTTTTTTCAGTACATACATACCTGCTTTACTTTCACACATATACATGCTTGCTTACATACCTGTTCGGGAAAAATTCCTGCTTTACCTTTTTTTAGTACATGTACATGTTTAGTTTGGCTTGCATACTTTGCATTACTGCAGATATACAACTGCTTGGGATGAAATAAATTACCTCACAACATTTCAAAATATAAAACAACTCAAATTTTAATCACAAACAAAGCAAAACCTACAACTGCAACTAAATTAAAACGTCTGATTGGATGATCGAGAATACCTCGGATGATGTAACCCATGTGTTGCTAACGGGATTTCCCACGGTCTGAATGAAAGTGTGGAACTCATTCAGTTGAGTTTAGCAAATTCATTTGGACTAAGTGAATCCAATGAAAATAACAGTGCCGGGATGACGGAACCGTGGGATCTTAATCGGTTCTGTTTAATCAACTTTAAGATTTGTTTTAATTAAAACATTAAAATATTTGAATTTTATGACTTTGTCGGCATATTTTTAGGTTATGTGTTTTATTTTGAAAAGGGGGTAGCCTACATAAATTGTCGGTGAATTTTTTATATTTAAATTTAATTTAAATATATATATAGTTTGAAAGATAACATTTGATTTTGAAAGTAATTTTAAGTTTAAAAGTTTTAAGATATGAAATCAAACCGATCTCACATCCCAAATAGTTTATATAAACGAGCACCGCACCACAAACCGTGTATCTATCCCGAAGAATATACACACTGTTTGGTGATGGGGCTCGATTAAATAAACTAGGAGATTTGTGACATCCGTTTGGTCTGCGAACCAATTTTATAAGCCGACAAGTTCACCTATTTAATATAAATGAATTAAGCAGGGTTTATATTACCTGGGTTCTTAAAGTTCCCTATAAGGGCAAGCCCCTATAGTTAATTACATCTTAAATGACGGGAATCATTTAAGAAAACTCTCGATAATGATCAGTGGTTTTGCTCTCAAGAATTTCAAAGTTTAAGGTTTTCAAAGGATTTGAGTTTTGGAGATTTCAATTGGGAATATATCAAATTTGGAACAAGTTTATTTTAGGAGTCCAAAGGAAGAGAAGTAGGAGAAGCTGAGGATCCAAGAGGAATCTTGGCAACTTCCCGACTATCCTATTGTTTGGCTTAGATTTGAGAAAATCCTAATATTATCTTATATTTCAATCTTGCCAATTTTAGTTAATTAGGACTTATATTCAAATGACACAGTCATGCAAATAGCCTCGAAGATGTGAGGGTTTATGTCATACCGAACGACTACCTCGGAGTCCTAAGACCGGTTAGGGCTTAATTTACATAACATGATTATGCAAATGCCTAACGAAAAGTTGAGGATTTATGTTGCACTAGGCAAACTACCTCGAAATCCTATGGATTGGTTATTTTATTCTAAGAAAGTTTAGCTGAAGTAGATCCGAGTTTTGCTGATGACGATGGTCGTGCTGCCCACCATGCTCCGAGCTCCTTGTTGTTGCAGAGGTTTAGTTTTAGAAGTCATAAATCAGGAGATGAGAGAAGTGTTTTGGTTTAGAGAAAATCTTAAAATCCAGGTGTTTTTAATATTTTAATTAAAACAAATCTTAAAGTTATTTAAACAGAACCGATTAAGATCCCACGGTTCCGTCATCCCGACACCGTTATTTTCATCAAATTCAATTAGTCCGGATGAATTTGCTAAACTCAATCGAATGAGTTCCACACTTTCATTTAGACCGTGGGAAATCCCGTTAGCAACACGTGGGTTACATCATCCGAGGTATTCCCGATCATTCGATGAGACGTTTTAATTTAGTTGCAATTGTAATTACGTGATTCCGTTTGTGATTAAATTTTGAGTTGTTTTATATTTTGAAATGTTGTGGCGGTGAATTTTATCTTGTAATGATTTTTAATTTAATTTTGGTTTCAGTTTAGGGACTATCCTAAAGGTTTTGGTTTTCATGCAACAGTTGTTCATCATGCAAGAAAAGAAAGTGCAATGCGATTAATTAAATTGCGAGAAGGTAAATTGCAATAAAATAAAAGCGTACTTTGGAGGGTCTTCCTGTCATCCCAAGCTGCACTTAAAACACATGTTAAGCGATTTAAATATTTCAACAAGTACCTAGGTAAAGCTAAGGGAAAGGTTTTGGTTGTCTACCAAAGTCCTAATCCTATAGCTAGTCATCTCCTATGACGTCTAGGTTCTTGTGTTTTGGTTTAAGGACGATTTTCTTCATCAAAGAACAATTAAGTTCAATTGTTCTTATAAATATCCTATCATATTGAGGAAGTGCTTAAGACGAGTCTTAAACATCTTTTCAATGCCTCGAGGATTGTTTTAAGTCCAAGAGAATTTAATTATACAAGTGAATTAATCATCCAGGAGTTTAGTTAAGTTTTGTTCTTTTGCTCAGTGAACTAGGACATTTGAATATCCTATAAGTGAAGTAACACTTCACTTAATACTCCGTTTAGGAGTTATGACAACAAGAGCTTTTGAGGGCAAATAAATGTTTAGGTGATTTGTGATTTAATTTAATTTTAATTAATGGGTTTAAGTTTGGAATAGTGTTCAAGTTGTTTTAGATTTACTTTGAATTCTTTATGTCTTAGGTGATGTTATATTTAATTCAATTTAATTTAATTTAATTTAATTTAATTTAATTTGGTTTAGTTTTAATTTTAATTTAATTTAATTTTTAATTTTAATTTAATTTAGATTTTATTTTAAGCTGATTTTATTTTTTTATTTAATTTAATTTAATTTAATATGTTTTAATTTTATTTAATTTAGTTTAATTTAATTTAATTCAATTTAATTTAATTTAATTTTAATTTTAATTTAATTTTATTTTAATTTTATTTTAATTTTAATTTAATTTTTTTTAATTTTAATTTAATTTATTTTATTTAAAGATGATTTAATTTAATTGTTAAAGTATTAATTTAATTGAAATTTTGGAAGGATTTAATTTAAATGTTTTAATTTTAATTTAATTTAATGATTAAGTCTTTTAGTATTTTAAATCTTGAGTTTGGATTATCATTTTAATTAGGAATTAAATATTATTGAGGTGATTAATTTAGGGATTTTTAAATTAAAGAATAAATGTCTTCCTAATAATATCCCTATTTTAATAATTTCAATTTTTATTAATCTTCCAAATTTCATTAATTAAATGATTAAAGTTTACTCTAATTAATCTTAAAAGTGATTGATGGGTTTCTATCCTTTAATTATTTAAATTTCAATCATCCAAATCAGATTAGGATCAAATATTTTACTCTCTCATTTTATTAAGCCTAAAGTTTTAATTAAGGGTTAAAATTTTAATTACCATTTTGCCCTTCAAGCTTAATAATTCCATAAATCACTAAATTGAGCTTAAATAAATTTAAAATTTTTGTGTGGCTTCACTCACATGTAAATTAAGACATTAGAGGAGAAAATGTGATTTTTCTATATTATATTTATTTATATAATTATTTTTTGTAGAAAATAGGGATTTCCAAGGAAAATTCAATAAAATGACCAAGGGAATTTTTATGTTCTTAAGAAAATTATGGGGCACTCCTAATGACCAGTGGACCATTTAGACTAATTTTGGTGATTTTTTGAATCATATTTTATTTATTAGAATTATTTTTAGTTTTGGAGCATTAATTAATTTTAAAATAAAATTAAAGTTGAAAAATGGATTTTATATTTTTCTTAAATCTCTTTGACCTCAAGGAGTCCATAGAAATAAATTTTATATTTTTCTAATTTTTCTTTGATTTATTAGAATTATTTTAGTGAAAAGGTTGGAAAATACATTTTTTAATATTAAAAAATACATTAAGCCTTTAAAATTCAATATCTTACCCTAGAGACTTAAGAAAAATATTTGGTTTGTTCCTAAATGATTAGAATTCAAAATGTAATATTTTAGTGATTTTTAATTTTTTTATGATTTTTATTATTTTTTTTATTATTAAAAATATTAAAATAATGATAAAAATCAACTTTTTTTAGAAAATTACAATTTTAATTTTCCTAAGTTTTTCTGATATCAGAGAGGCACCAAAACCATTTTTGTGAATTTTTGAAAAGTATTTTGTGAGTTATAAATTTTTAAAGTTTAATTTTACCCATTATTACTTAAGAGACTTAATCAACCCATTTGGTCAGGTTAATTAAGTCCAATTGGTTTCAAATTTTTATGTGGTGTTCTCCTATCCCTAAAGGACAGTAGAGAATTTTTTTTAAGTTAATTTGATGAGTGGTTAACCCTAATTAATTAAAATTCAATTTTGGGTGATTAGGCCAATTAGGGTTGTTCAAAGTGAACTAGCTCAAAAATTATTTTTCTTAGGTCTCTCTGGTCATAAGAAACATCACCAAATTTTCCTATAATTTATTTCTCAATATGCTAATTATTAGAATTAAAATACTCAAAACAGTAACATGAACTTGAAAAATCAATAACTTCTCATAGGGATGGCCTCTGACCTTGGAAAATTCAGGGAATATTCCCAAGTTCGGAGGCTTCAACAGCCCTATGGTCTCATGCCATGGTGAATTTCCTATATGCATGGAGAATTAAAACAATGCAGAGAGTAAATAAATCATTAAAAATAAAATACTTAATGAAATTACTTGATTTCTTTTCCACATTATTCTCCTCTGTTCACTGAGCAAGAGGGTATTTTTATTTTATTTTTAGGATTTTTCTACACAAAGTTATGAATTTTCTAAGTTCTGGTAATTAAATAAATAAGAAAAAATCCCTATTTTCCTACTTATCCATGCGGCGCCACGCCATCCTCGGCAGCTCCGAAGGGCCACGCGACGCGCTCTGATTCGGCGCCGCCATCCGACTCAGCACTCCAGGGGCCCGCGGTTCATGTCCAGATGCTCCGTCCGGCGCGATCCTGGCCGTCCGCTCGATACACGCGCAATCCGACGACTCCTGGTCATCGTTTACGACTGGTGTGAACCCGTGACCGTCAACCTTCTAACCCTAATTTCTCACTCGATTCTCAATGGATTTTCATGTTCTTATGCTCTATGGATTCTTCTTGAAGAGACGAACACATCCATATGGTAAACATGCATTGAAATTGATTCAAATTAAATGGAGAATCTTTGTAAGCTCGGGAAGAAGAGTGAGTCCATACCTTTGCTCAGAGAAGTGAAGCTTCGATCTGAGAGTTGTGTCACCTTCGATTGGGTCCAAGCAAGCTCCAGATGAAGTCCCTTGGCCTGGTGAGTTGTCTAGGTATGATTTCGACCACAGCCGATCACAAAGCTTGGAGGTCGGGAGCAATGGTCGGCCTCGTCGAGGGGCTTTCACCGGGGAACTTCTACTCTTGGTCCGGTGAAGGTGTAGGACCAATCAATTTGGAGATTGGCTCACCGTGGTGAAGTGTCCTGGTTTTGAGCTTGGATTTCAACTCTGAAATTGAGCTCACAGAGAGGAAATGGCAGGGGGATTTCAGTGGGGATCAAGTTCTCTATGTGTAGAGAGTGATCTGGGATGATTTTGGCAGGATTTTAGTATGTTTTGGTTCAGCACCTCTCTTGGTCGAGAGGAGGTGGTGTTTAAATAGGCATGGCTGGAGGGCCTCCTAGGGGGAGTTAGGGCTTGGGATCAGCTGCTTAGGTCAAGGGAAGAACAGCCATGGTGGCCATTGGGCATGAGGCTGCTCAGCAGGTAGGAATTTCAAACTTTGGCTCTTCCCAAGGTCTCGGCCATGGTGTTTTCCGGCGATCCAGGCGGCTGTCCGGTAGGCATGGGTCACCCTCAAGTTCAGGTGGGTCAGGGCTGGAGTTTTGTGCAGGAAATTGAGCTTTGCCCTGTGTAAAGTGTTTGAATCAAAGTAGAATGGGGTAAGGGTGTATTTTGGCTAAGTTTGGTCAAATGCATGGATTGGGCTAGGTGCACCTTCCCATGGCTAGTTTGGGCTGAAGATAAAGTGGTTTAGGTCAGCTTAATTAGTGGGGAAGGGTCACCATCCAAGTACAATTAAGTTTAAGGAAGGTTTAGTGGAGTCATAGAAGTGGCTAATCCCCTTAAGGGAATATGGAAAGGGTCTCCTCCTCTTGCCATCTTGGGTATGGTGAGGTGGACAGTAGATCCCATGGCTCTCATGGCTCCCATGTGGCTCATGCATGGCTTCATGGCTCATATATGGCTTGGGAAAAGTTGTCTCACTTGCATGAGAAAGGGTGTTGGAATTTTTCATGGATTTAAGGAGAATTGTCATAAGGCTTGATTTGGGTTTATTTGGTGATGGATTTTAGAACTTAGGAAGTGTTTTAAATCAAAGGGATGATGAGAGGAATTTCATGTGGGCTTTGTCATGGACTTTGGGCTTTTAGGAAGGCTTAAGGGAATGAGCCTTTAGGTTTAAGAATGAATTCATGGATGGGAATTTTGTAGAAGTTTGGGCCAAATAATTGTTGGGTTTGGTTTAGGGATGTGTCATGAGTGACTTGAAATGAATTTGAGGTGGTTTGGGTTTGAATTGGGTTGAATTTGGGTTCATTTGGTAAATGGGCCAATGTAGGTCAAATTGGGCTAATTTGGGCCAATGTTGGGCTAAGGTTGAAATTGATGTAAAATTAATGTTGGAAAATGTTTATGGGAGTGTTTCAAAGCGGTTTTAACTTTGGTTGAGTTTTGGTTTTGGGACTTGGGCTTATTTGGGTTAGGTTTGGGTTTAGGTCAAAATTGGGCTTTTTGGTTTTGGGTTGAATTTGAGTGGGGTTTGGGTCCAAATTTTGGGCAAATCATGTTAGTTTTTTGTTTGTGGGGATGTTAGGGAAGGTTTAGAAAAGGTTTGGGGTCAATTGAAGTTGAATTGGTTTGGTTTGGGCTAAGTTTGGGTCATGGGTCCAAATTGGGCTTTAAGGTCAAAAGTGAAATTGGATTCAAATGTCAATCAAATTGGACTTAGATTTCGTCTAAATTGATATTGTGAAAATTAAATTGAAGTTTAGAATTGAATTGGACCAAAATTGGGGTCAATTGGGTAGATTTGGTTTGACATTGGGTTCACTTGGGTTAAAAATGGGCTAAATTGGAGGTTTTGGTAAAAGTGGGGTAAATTGACAAAGTTGGTCCATGGTGTAGTTGGACAAAATGAAATTGGAAATATTTGGGATTTTCTGGAATTTTCTGGGAATTTTCTGAATTTTTGGATTTTTTGGCTAAGAGGGGCATTTTGGGTATTTGGAGGGTATAGGGGGGTATTTTTGGAATTTTTGGTATTATTGGCTATGGATGATCAATTTGATTGGCAAGGAAATGTTCAAGGTTAATTTTGGGTAATTTTGGGTGATTTGGAAGTTTTGGAGGATTTGGGCAATTTTAAGGGCTTTTAGTAGGTTTGATGGGCGTAGGGTCCCCGGGGTCAAAAATTGAAATTTTGGAAAAAAGAAGATTGATCAAATATGAGTGAAATGGAAGCACTTTGGTTGAGCCATGTTAAGCCTATATGAGCCATGAGAGGACTCATTTGAGGCATTCACTATGTTGTTCCTAACCCTCTTAGCCAGGGGCTTAGGGGTTAAGGTCCATCCATATGAATTACCTACATGAGTCAAGGAGCCAAGTTGGGTATGTGTGTGGTTTTAGGATTTGGATTATGTGTGTGAGAGTGCAGAGTGTGAGTGTAGTGAGTGTGTAAGTCAACCCTTACCAGACCAAGCCACCCAGGGTGGTCCTAAGGCCAAAGAGTCCTATAGGGAACTCATCCTTTAAACCTTCACATTTGATTTCAACCCTCTAGGTGATTAGGGGTCTACAATCAAGCTTGTGGGGTTTGCAGGAAGGCAAGAAGTGGTTCAAATTTCTAAGGGATGGGTACCAATTCTAGTCCTCTAAGATAGTCAAAGGAAAAGCCTAAGGCTAGATCCTAAACACTAAAGAGGGAAGAGAAGACCTCATCAAAAATGAGGTCAACAAACTTCTCTAAACCAAAACACTTCTCTCATCTCTTGATTGCCACTTTCTAAAACTAAACCTCTGCAACAATAAGGAGCTTGGAGCATGGTGGGCAGCACGACAATCTTCAACAGCAAAACCTGTGTCGACATCAGCAGAACCATTCTTTAGTTTAAATAACAAGCCATAGGACTTCGAGGTAGTTTGCCTAGTGCGACATAAATCCTCACCTGTTCTTTTAGGCCTTTGCATAGCCTTGCTGTGCAATATAAGCCCTAACTCGCTTAGGATTCCGAGGTCGTCGTCCGATACGACGTAAATCCTTCTATCTTCCAGGTTATTTGCATAATCAGGTGGTTATGAAAAATGTAATTCCTATAATTAATTAGCAGGATTAAAACCTAAATAAATTCATTTCCAAAATTTGAAGCCCAACATTAGGATAGTTTGGGAAGTCATCGAGGTTCTCCTCGAGATCCGTGACGTCCCCTATCTCTCTTTCCTTTGACTCTGGAAATAACTGTTCCACATTGCGCCTTTCACCTATTGGATTTCCTACTACCACACTTCGTTGAAAACCCTACCTTTTGATTTCATGAAGATAGAAACCCCTGATCTAAATCGAGAGTTCTCTCAGGTGATTTCGGTCATTTGAGGGGTAATTGACTATAGGGGCTTGCCTCTATAGGGAGCTTTAAAGACCTCAGATAATATAAACCCTATTTAATTCTCTTGTATTAAATAGGGGAATTTGTCGGTCCACATAAAGGTTCACAGACCAGAACGGATGTCATGAATTTTGTGGTTTATTTGATCGAGCGATATTGTCAAGTAGGGTGTCTATTCTTCGGAATAGATGCGTTACTTGCGATATTACGCTCGTTCATCTAAACTACTAAATAAATGAGATTCGTCTATTCTCATATTTTCAAATTTAAAAATTTTTATTTTCAAAATTTATATATATATATTAAATTAAATCTTAAACATTTCAGCGGCCGACAAATATGATGCCTTAACTCATTTAAGGTGGTCTCAAACCTATCTCAGGATTCTGATTTAAGAATCGGAAAGCTTACTCCGTTTAAGGTATCCTCACACTGATCTCGAAGGTGAGAATAGGATGCCTTACTCCATTTAATGTGGTCTCGTACCTTTTTCAAGATTCAAAGGAGAGAACTAGAATTTAGGTACCGACCTCAAGATTCTTAGTTGAGGACTTGAGTTTAGGTACCAGCCTCAGGATGAGAATCGTAATTTAAGTACCGATCTCAAAATTCTAATTTGAGGACTGAAATTTAGGTACCAGCCTCGAGATGAGAATCAAAATTTAGGTACCGATCTCAAAATTCTGAGTTGAGGACTGGAATCTAGGTTCCATCCTCGGGTTGAGAAATAAAATTTAGGTACTGATCCCTTGAACACTGGTATATTTATACTTGTGGTGATATGATTATAATTATATTTATGATATAAAATTTCCTTGTTTACAATGGAACAAAAAACTTGGTTCTAAAGTAAATAAGAATTCAATATTTATATTTAAATCTAGGGATTCTACGCAAGTATACGCATTGTTATCAAGTAATATAGGACTTTTTAATTAAGCTCGAAAATATCGATCCCACGAGGAAGAGTTTTGGATATTAGAAAATACAAAGGAATTAGATCACAAAAGTCTATTTAGAAAAAAAACACTTACTTAAACAGTTTCAGCTAATAAAAAACTTGAAAATGCGATTCTTTTTGGTATTTTCTTATACTTTGAAATAAATTAAACAATTAACTAACTATAACAAGTTTTTTGTAAGATTAAAGAAGTATAGATGAAAATAACTTTTTCCTTATCATGAATAAGTAATAAGTACAAGATTTTTGTTGTGAAAATATTCAAAATTGTGTTATGTCAAATACGAGCAATATTATTATTTACCCTTACTAGAGATGTTACGAAAAACATTGGCTAGTTTAAAGTTTAAATAGTTTTGAAGAAGGGTTAGGTAGGGAAGATACTAATTCTCACTCTAGAGTTCCCTCCTTTCCCTCCACCTGGGGGCGAACATCTCGCATCAAAACCTAAAACAATAAACCAAATAAGGGGCTTTAGTCTATCACCCTAAAGTCCTCTAATTCAACACCCATCAAAGTATATTTCTCTATTTATTTGCACAAAATTATATGAATTACTTTCTCATCCATACAATATAGTTGATTGAGACAATACCTACAAGGATCTTACATGTTCTCATAACAAATGTTAACATCTTAACTGACCAAATCAAGAAGTAAATGAAGTGCAATGATTGAATCAACACAACTTATTCCAACATTCAAGATCAATACTTCCACAACTTCCATCCATCACTTAGGTACTTTTCAATATGAAGAAAAATGATAAAGAAAACACAAGAATCTCAATTAAAACCAATGAAGTACAAAGATAAAAACTTATCTCAGGTTCCTCTCCACCAAACTCTTGAAGTTCCTTTGAATCTCTTCCTTTCTCTTACAAGACTCCCTAAGACTGATTGCTCAACTGTAGAGGGTTTTAAATCTCTCAAAATAATGGATTTTTACTTAGAAATCTCTACCCACCTTCCCTTTCACTAAGAATGAGATAAGTGTGAAGAAACCCTAAGTAATAATCCTACAACTTCTTACTATAACTTTCTAAATACACTAATTCAACCTTGTAACAGCCTCTCTAAACTCTCTTTAAGTACGTTCTTTTATACTTTCTCAAAAGGTGCTTTGGTGTCTCTTCAAAATGTGTCCATATTCAATGAATCTACCCAAGAGATGCATCCTTTCAATTTAAGTTTAAATATCTTTGGCGCCCTTGATCAATTACCCATGTTTATAGCAAAGGTTGCCTCAAACACTACTTCAAAACTTGCCAAAAATTCCTTGAAATTGTAAAGTAACTACCCTGTACTTAAGCGCGGGGCCTTTGACGCTTAGTCGTAGTCTTCTCTGTCTGCTGGCGCTTAGGCACCTAATTCATTTTAAAACCTTCTTCATTTTTTCTCCAATTTTGATCCCTTTTCACTCCTTTGACATATTTAGTCCATTTAATTGTACCTAAAAAAAGCACACAAATACCTTCCATTAAAGTGCAATATCATCAAAAATAGGTATAAAAATGTGTACAAAATGTTATATATTCTAGGTATACCAAAGTCCCCTAGACATAAAATGAGTTTCCTCAAGTGACACTAAAATCTTTCAAAACCAATATAAGCAAATTATGTTAATGAGTTTCTTTAGGAGATTATAAAATTTTGTTCTAGAAATATAGTATTCCACTTTAGAAAAAACTTTTGTGAATGAGACTAATTAAAAGTTTAGAAAATCTCTAAAGTGGAAAAGTATGAAAATATAGGATCCTATCTAATTTAGAAATACTTGTAGATTTTCCAAATATAGAGTTTAGGCATTCTATCTTTACTTAAAAATTTTCATTAATAATAATCATACTCACAATATTATATCCTTAAGCTTAGGAGTTTCTCAAATCTTATACATTAAAAAGATCAGATGTGGAACCAATTTTTGATTAGGAATTAATTCTCAAGCTTCTCCTCCCATTTTTTTTTTTTGGCAAGGATTACTATATCTGGATAGGCCTTTAACAATTTTGAATTCCACTCTTCCTTTCCTAAAGCAAAGATCTAATATTATCCTTTACTTAAAAATATAATAATAGTTTTGAAAATTACTTTTAATAAAATAAATTTAAGTATTGAAAATAAAAGTCTAATTATTCTATATTTTTTAAAAAATATAATAATTCTTACTAAAGATAGTCACAACATATTTAACATCTGTACACTAAGAAAAATTTTTACTTAAAATTTTTTATTAATCACTATATTGTTTTAACCAAATTCTCTTACTCATTTCTATATTCAAAATTTTATTACCCTAATATAACTTTATACACATAATTATTTTTCAAATAAAAAATTAAATTTATTTAGCATAACTGAGAAAAAATAAATTTCATGTTTTGAAAATTGATTTTTCATCCCCCCCCCAAACATAAATTTTTACAAAGATTAAACATTTTAGCATATCATATATAAAGACATAAATGAACAAAAAAATCATTATGCTTACAGGGATTTTCATATCATAAGTATACAAGTAAAAAATTAAAAAACAAGAGTAAAAAAATGATCCAATTTCATTTTGATTTTAACGTATATGAGATTAAAAAGTTTTCTATGCAGTGGAGGCTAACATAAAAGAAAATCACACAAACTAACATAATATCAAAACCACAACAGAAAGAAAATACAGCATAGTAAATTGAAACTTAAACATAAAATTTTAAATGAAGGTTATCTCTATTCTAAACTTTCCAAAGTAGTAGGAATAAATTTAACACTAAACAACAAAGTTTTAAAATAAAAGAGTTCACATAATTACTACCACATCAACAACACATACCTACACATCAAAATAAACCACATCAGGAATGTCTACCACAACCCCAAATAACATCAAAATAGTCTAAATAACGATACAAATAAAAGTACAAAACAATACAACAAATAAAAGTTCAAAAATAGCTCAACATAATTCAATTACTATTCATCTTTGTCACCATCGTAATCCTCTTCATTATCATCATCATCCCAGAAACTAGTAGAATCATAATGAGGGTATCATGGATATGGAGGAAATACTACACTTTGATCACCTTTAATGAGTTTCTCCATAGATGTGTTGTATTTATCTTCATAATAACTATGCCAAGTAAGAATTACTATGATCTACATATTTTTCTAAATTTGATACATTATTCATATCATAGTCAATGTAATTAATCATCCTTTGCAGCAATTGAGTCTATGAATCTAGACTGGTAGATCTGCCATGGGTGTAGATGCACGAAGATGTATAAGCATGTGATGTAGAAGCACCAGAACTTCTAGAAAATCCTCCTATCCAGCCAAGTATAAAATGCTTAGAATAAGACTTCACATTCACACTAGTAATGAGCTTAAGAGGTTGTAGAATCTCCTCCCAACTATGAAATCTCACACCAACTTGCTCACATAAAGAAAAGATTAAGGAAGTGAATCACAAACCAGTAGTAGTGGCAACTCTGGTATAACTGGTGATAACTTGATAATTTAGAGATCCAATATTAATCGGCTTATACTGCTGAATGCAGTACTGGTCACTTTGCTATGATGGTATGTAGGGAGTAGAAGAGCATAAATAAAATAGTGCCATGCTTTCGCAGTGACATCCATCTTCGATGTTTGAAATTTCACTCTTTTACCACTGGTAATTTCCATATACCCCTTCCAGCAGTTAACTAAGAAATGATCTCATCCAACTCCTCCTCAGCAGGATTGTAATTAGCATAAAAACAAGTAGTATCCAAAGTCAGCTGATAAAACGAATTTATTAACTTTGGTGAAAACACTACTGACTTTCTTCTAACCATCACCAGATCATCCTCTAATTCATGGAGATTGGCATAAAACTCTAGAACCACAGAAATCACCACAACAGCAGAAAAACAGTAGAACTGATCCCACTGTCGTGGACAACTAAGTCTTCTTCTTCTCAACCCAGATTCTTAAAACAACGCTCAAGATTTAACTTCCTCGATTGCATCTGAGTATCTGTCTTGAGCTTTCGAACGAAAATAATTACTCTAACTGAAAGTAGCCTTCCCTTTGCTCCTCTTCATCCATAGTGCCATTTTTAAAAATTATGAAAAATTCACAATAAATTCCAAAATCAACCCTAACTCACTAGATCTAACTTCTAAATGCTTAAACTCACTTTTCCATGCAAAATCCATTAATTTTCATCAAGCTTTCACCATGAATAGTAAATTTCATATTTTCCATAATGCACTCAAAATCTATGGTGAAAATAAAATATTTTTACATAAAAGAGAAACTCTAATCTTAAGAAAAAGAAATCCAACAAATTTGGCTCAATTTCACTAAGTATTCTTCACTTATAGGATGTCCTAAGTCCAAAATCGTAATACCTTTAGGAAGAAGAAGAAGAGGAAATGCAGAAAAATGGTGGTTTTTGACACTTAAAATCGTCATGAACCAGTTTTCGTGAATCGGTACTCACGCATGACAGGTTTGGTGCTTAGGCCCCTAGCTCTCAGGTTTGTGCCTGCTTAAGCGTGGGGGTATTGGCGCTTAGGCGCCAGTGCACAATTTTTTATATTTCTAAATTTTGCTCGAAATGTACATCTTTCTATGTCAACCACTCTAAAATTTTCTTATTAAATCATAATAGTAATTTTCCTCGCCATCTGCTCTCTTCTTTCTAAAAAATTCTCAATTTTCCAAAACTTAAGATTTGATCACAATAACACAAAATTTTTACACAAAGAAAACACTTTCATTCATATTCAACAATTACAAACATATTTTGCATAACTAATCTCCACTCCAAAAAGGTTTTGGATGAGATATTATCTAAATCTATCACAATACAATACAAACTTACATTATATACATAATATAAATAAACACAACAAACAAGCAAATAAACTAAAAAAAGAACTTAATTCCAATCTACATTAGGTGAAACATATCTTTGATCTTCATTTGTTCCATCAGAACCATTTGGCACATAGATTTGATAGAATGGACAAAGATGAAGAACTGTAGTAGAATCCTCTTCAATCCACTTATTTTTCAAGTACATCGTCTTGTCCGCTTCTTCAATATAACTTGTATGACTGAATTGCATCTTAAGTTTCCATCCAATATGCACAAAATGTTTGTTAGTTTCATTTACCTTTGCCTCATTTGAAGCCACACCAGTCTCAAGTTTTGTAATCTTCTCTGCTAATCCTTCAATACTAACGGCTAGGAATCCATTATATAACTCTTATGCACTTTGAATAACAAACTTCTCCATGATGGCTTCATCCTTCTTCTTTAAATCATTATCCCAAGAAGAAATCTTTGCTAATTTTATACTTCTTAAAACTCAAATCTCTCTTCACTTAGACTTTAGAATGAAAATTTGGAGAGGGACAAGTATTCTCTTCATTTCCATGCTATTTACAGACTTTTGTAGAGCCTATCCCTACTTTCCACATCTAAAAACCACCAAATAATGTTCAAGGCCACTTTACCATGTTTATGTCTTCTAGAACATCATTTAGGCATGTTTTTATAACTCTTGCCCTTAAGCGCCAAATCTGGGCTCTTAAGCACCAGTGCTCATTTTAGCACAGGTCAACTTAACATCCAAATACTCATTCTGACACTTCTAAGACATCAATTTAAGTCTTAATATTAACACAACATATTCAAAATACTAGCACAATTTTCTAAAACAAACACAACAACATAACATTCAAAACAAAAGCACACCGATAACTATGGGTTGGCTCCCACAGAGCGCTTGGTTTTACGTCATCAGCCCGACATACCCAGTGCTTATTTTGGGTGACCCAACATCAAAACTTCATTCAATTTACTATGATCCCCTAAGAAATAAGTTTTCTTTCTATGACCATTCACTTTAAAAATTTTTAGTCTTTTAGGATGTTTGATATCCACAACACCATAAGGATAAAAGTTTATTACAATAAATAGGCCCATCCACCTGGAATTATGTTTGCCTGCAAAAAATCTCAGTCTTGTATTATAAAGCAAAACTTGTTGTCCAGTGATGCACCATAAATATATTTGATTTTTTATATACATTTGGAACTCATTTTTGGTGATATTGCACTTTAATGGAAGGTATATTTCATGTTTTGTTGTAGGTATGATGATTTTAGGCAAATGAAGCAAAAAGAAGCAAAAATGAATAAATTTGGAAGGAAAAATGGTAAAAACTAGGAATTTGAAGTTCTAGCACTGACGACGCCCAAACCATCACTGATGGCGAGTTTTTCCAGAGAGCTCAGAATTAAATTGCGCAATAGGGCACTGATGGTGCTCTATTTAGCATCGACGACACTATGTCAAATGCCGACGGTGCCCAATGTTAGTGGAGGATAAATTCAAAATGTTTGGATGGCATTCGGAGGGATTCTTGAGGAGCTCTTAGGAAATTCATTTCTAGACTGTTTTAACTTATTTTGAGTGCCAAAATTAGCGGTGTGTGTGTTTATATAAGTGAAGTAAAGTGTGTGTGAGTGAAGATGAAGTCTTTAGAGAGAGTTTAGAGTCTAGGTTTTAGTGTAAAGTATTCTTTTGTGAGGAATTCTTCTAAGAAGAGTTATAGGAGGAGGGTAAAGTGAGAGATTACTTCTTCCCTACTATTCCAAGAGAGAATTGTGTGTTGCTGTGAAAAGAGAAGGAGATTCAAAGGAACTTCGAATGATTTGCTTCGAGAAGAAATTAAGATAAGTTGTATTTACTTTTCATAGTTTGTATGAATTTGCTTATATATAAAAAATCTTTGTTTTGTTGTGGAGGATGATCTGGTGATGGTTAGAGAAAAGTCACCAATTTGGTTGTAGTATTTGGAAACTAAAGCTAGAGTTAGCCTTCAGGAGAATGGAAGTGGGAGCTTTGGAATGAGAGCCAGTATCCTCCTAGCCTAACCACGGATTTAGAGACTAAACCTAGGATTAGCCAATGTTGTTTATGGCACTTAAAAGAGGGTAAACAATAGGTATGCTCCTATTTGGCACAATACAATAATTATAAAAATCTATAGCATTCACTCACCATAACATCAATGTAAGGGGGATGACACTTTCTTTAAATTTGAACCTTACATTATAAAACTTATTGTAGTAATAGTTAACTTTAATCTAGAGTTTAGATAGTACTTTAGTAGTTTTAAATTCTCTAGCAAACTTTAGCATCTTAGTATTTACTTTTGGTGCTTTGCAAATTTGAATATTGAATTTCTGTGCTACGCTTTAAGGTTTGCTTCCTTCTTGTGTGATCGATAACCAAGACTTCGCTAGAGCTCTGTATTACTTGAGCGATACCTATACTTGCGTATAGACTGCCTGTTTTATTATTAAACTGATTATACTTTATAACTATACTACAAATACTTTTGAATATTACTTTAAGTCAGCAGTCCGGCTGGTCACCATGGCTCAAAATTTTTAGTAAGAATCTTCTGATAATGCCACTTTTTCATCTTATTTTTATAAATCTTAGCGTTCTCATAAGATTCATTCCTTATTTCTTCCAGCTCATTTAATTGCAATAATCTCTTTTGACCTGCATCCTTTAAATTATAATTAAATTTCTTAATAGCCTAATAAGCTTTATGTCCAAGTTCCACTTGTAAATGACAAGCTTCCTTATTTATTAACCTTAATGGTGACATTCCCATAGGAGTTTTGTATAAAGTCCTTTAAGCCCAAAAAACATAATCAAGCTTGACTGACCAATCCATATTCATTAAATTTATAGACTTTTCCAAAATTCTTTTGATTTATCGATTAGAAACTTTAGCCAAACTGTTTGCTGAGGATGATAAGTAGTAGAAATTCGATGATTGATACAATATTTCATTAATAATTTCTCTATTATCGCGTTCTTGAATGACTTCCCCCATCAGTTATGATCACTCTCGACATTACAAATCTGCAAAATATATTCATTTTTAAAAAGTTTGCAACACTTTGAGCATCACATTAAAGTAAAGCAACAGCTTCAATCCATTTAGACACATAGTCTTTTGCTAACAGTGTATAAAAATTTTCAAAAGATGGTTTAAATTGTCTCGTGAAATCTAATCCTCAAATGTCAAATATTTTAACTTCCAAAATATAAATTTTTGGGGCATCTCATTTCTTCAAGAAATATTGCCTATACATTGACAACGATCACAATTTTTAATATAATCATTAAAATCTTTAAAGATGGTAAAATCCATATTGTAAAATTTTTTTATGCTATTTTATCAACACCAAAATGTCTCCCAAAATTAGAATCATTACATTTTTGGATAATTTCAAAAGTTTCTTCAAAGGGCACACATCTTCGATTAATTAGATTATTCCCCTGTTTATATAGAAATGGGTCATCCAAAAAATAAGTCATAGCTTCTGATAGAAATTTCCTATTTTATTGGTGTGTCAGACCATGAGTTAAAATGTTACTAAAAATAAATTTCACAATGTCTGCATACCATGGAACATGCCATTCATTAATATTGAAAAAAATTTCATCTAGAAAATTTTCATTAATTTCTTCTTCAGCGCGAAGTGATTTATCAAATTTAAGCCTGGACAGATGATCAGAAACTTGATTATTAGCTCCCTTTCTATCTACTATTTCAAAGTCAAATTCTTGCAAAAGAAGAATCCTTCTTATCAGTTTTTGTTTTGCATCCTTTTTTTTCATTAAATACATAATAGTAGAAAGATCTGTATGCAGCACACATTTGGTTCCAATTAAATGTGATCTGAATTTATCAAAGGCAAATACTATTGAGAATAACTCTTTCTCAGTTGTGGTATAATTAATTTGAGCTTCATTAAAAATTTTACTAGCATAGTAAATTACTATGAAATTTTATCATTTTTTTGTCCCAAAACAGCTCCAATAGAATAATCATTTGCATCACACATTAATTTAAATGGTTTTTTTTCCAATCTGGTGAAAACTTATGCTGTGATAAATTTTTCTTTTAAAAGCTCAAAAGCTTTTTGAAAATCCATATCCAAATTATAAATCATATCTCTTTCGAGCGATTGGCATAGTGGCTTAGCAATGTTTGAGAAGTCTTTAATATATCACCTGTAGAATCCAGCATGTCCTGAAAAACTCCTAATTTCCCTCACATTAGTTAGGAAAGGTAAATTAGCAATCACTTAAATTTTTACAGGGTATACCTCCATACCTTTCTCTGAAATTTGATGTCCTAAAACAATTCCTCCTGCTACTATAAACTGGCATTTTTCCCAATTAAGGACTAAATTTGTTTCTTCATAACGTTTAAGAACTCGTGTTAATGTTCTAAACATGAATCAAATAAAGTACCTAACATCGAAAAATTTTTCATAAAAACTTCAATTCCATTTTCAATTAAATTACAGAAAATAGCCATCATACATCTTTGAAATATAGTTAGGGCATTACATAAACCAAAGGGCATTCTTCTAAAAGTAAATGTAGCATAAGGACTAGTAAACATTGTTTTCTCTTGATCCTCTGGAGTAATTTGTATTTAGTGATAACCAGTATATCCATCCAGAAAAAAAAGTATTTATGCCCAGCTAGTCTATTGAACATTTGATCCATAAAGGGTAATAGAAAGTGATCTTTCCTCGTGGCAAGGTTTAGTTTTCTATAATCACTGCCTATTCTCCATCCTGTAACTTGTCTTGTCAGAATTAGTTCATTCTTTTTGTTAATAGTTACAGTCACTCCTTCTTTCTTACGAACACAGTGTATTGGATTAACTCATGCACTATCTGAATTAGGATAGATTATCTCAACATCTAACCACTTTAAATTTTCTTTCTTGGCAAATTATTTCATAATGGTATTTAATCTCCTTTGAGGATCAACCTTGGGTTTGTAGTTTTCTTCCATCAGAATTCTATGCATACAAATTGAAAAACTGATTCATTTAACATCAGTAGTTGTCCATCCAACAGCTTTCTTATATTTTTTCAAAAATTTTTAATAAACACTCTTCTTCTTCTGAAGTTAAGTTCGATGAAATTTTAACCGGCAAGGTTGATGAATCACCTTAAAAACCATATTTTAAATGTTTTAGAAGTAACTTCAATTCAAGTTTAGGAGGATTCTCAATTGATGAACAAAAAGATTTGTTGTTTTCATCATGTCCAAAACTTCAAGTTTCTTGAACAAATTTTGAATCTTCTTAAATAAAATAATTAAAATGTTCTGATTCTTTTTCTTGCTCTTGCTCCAATTCACTCATTTCCGATCTCTCTTCATAAGTTGTTTTGAAATGGAATTCACTAAGATATCTCATTACATTCATTTTGAAACATTCATCATCTTTACCTTTTGCAAGGTATTTCATTAATTTTGAAATATTAAAAGTAACCGTTTGATCATTAACACACATAGTTAATTACCATATTTGCACATCTATCATTGCTCTTCCTGTAGCTAGGAAAGGTCTCCCAAAATGATAGGTATCTCGTTATCTTCCACCATATCTAGCATAATGAAATCAATAGGAAAGATAAATCATTCCACTTTCACAAGAACATCTTCTACAACTCCCTTAGTACATGTTATAGGTTTTTTAAATATAGATAATGGCATAAGGATAATGCTTGCACCTGAATGACATAAAGCATTCCCAAAAAATTTGTCTTCAATCGCACATGAAACTGTAAAACTTCCAGGATATTTAAGCTTTTCAGGAGGTTTTTTCTGACTTATAGCACTGCACTCTTCACTAAGTGCAACTTTCTCATTATCTTCAAACTTTCTTTTTCTATTAAGAATATCCTTCATAAACTTCACATAGTTTGGTATTTGTTCTAAAGCTTCAGCAAAAGGAATATTAATTGTATGATTTTTAAAGATTTTCATAAATTTTGAAAATTGTTTATCCAACTTTTGTTGACAAAGTCTCTGAGGAAATGGAGGTGGTGGCAGTTTTTCTAAAGCAATTTTAAGTGGGGATAGGTCTCTCAAAACCTTTTAGAGCGTCCTCTTTAGGTTCTTGAATTTCTTCTCTATCTACTTCAATCTCTTTTTGAACTCAACCTTCCAACTCTCTTCCAATTTTATGTTGAACAACCTTTACTTGCTCTTAATTCTGGTCTTTAGGATTTACTTCAGTATTACTAGGATGTGTTCCTTGAGTTTTTTTACTTAATGAATTTGCAATTTGTCCCAACTGATTCTCAATATTTTTAATTGCAGCTCCTTGACTTTGTAACTAATTTCTCATTTGTAACACCACTTCTTCCATAGACAACTTCTTATCATTAAATTTTGGATTAAATTATTAAAACTAGGGATTAAATTATTAAAACTAGGAGGATAAGTAAGTCTATAATTACTATTACCTAGGTTGTTCTAGTTCCCTAATGGGTTTACTTGGTTGTTCACCCATTGTTCATTAGTACCACCCAAATTGTTATTCCAATTAAAGTTAGGATAGTTTTTCCAAACTGTGTTATAGTATTTTGAATATGGATTATTTAACTTATATTTTTAGCATTCAAAGTCTATTAATGGTTGATAATCTACCATTTGGCCTAATCAATTCTCTTCAATCATTGAAATTGGCAGAAAAAATTCATTCCAAATTGGTTTATCTTCCTTGAAATTGTAGCAACTTGGTTTGTTGACATAGAAAAAACTTCAGATTCATGAATATTGACTACCTTTATAGGATGTACCCTTCAGAAGGCTATTAAAAATTATTAGTAGCCATTTCTTTAATTAAAGCATAAGCTTCATGAAATTTCTTCGACATCAATGAACCACCACCAGTGACATCAATAATAGATTTAAGAGATCCAACTAATCTATTATAATTAGTTTGAAAAAATAACCAATCTGGCTAAGCATGGTGTGAACACTTTCTTAGGAGTTCTTTAAATCATTCCCAAGCTTAATTGATAGATTCCCCTTTAAACTTATAGAAAGATGTAATATCATTTCTAAGCTTCACAGTTTTTGATGGTGGAAAATATTTAGCAAAGAATTTATGTTTTAAAACACTCCAAGTTCTAATAGATCCAGGTGCTAATGAATTCAACCATACCTTAGCCTTATCCCTATGTGAGAATGGAAAAAGCCTAAGTCTAATAGTACATCAGAAACACCATCATAATTAAATGTAGCTTAAAATTCTAGAAAATTGGCAAGATGTAAATTTGGATCTTCAGTTGGTGCTCCCCCAACCTGATTATTAGATACCATTTGGATAAAAATAGGTTTAAGTCCAAATGAATTAGCAGCTACAGCAGGATTTTGAATACTACCATGAAGTTCATCCACTGTAGGGTTTTGCATAATCTCTTAAAGGTTTAAACTCTTGATGAATTTCAATATTTTGATTATTTTGATTTGCCATTTGTTTGAAAATTTTGAATTTTTTCTATATTTTTATTTTTTTTTAATTTTTCTTGTAGTTCGTTCTAATTCAGAATCGTAGGACACTAGTCCTTCTGAACTTGAACTACGCATAAACTATTACAACACAATAATGAAAACAATAATATAACACACATAAACAAATAAATTTTAAATAAGATCTTCTAAAAATAGAAATATTGTTTTTGTAGAAATTCCTTTTAATTTTTCTTTTAGATTTAAATCCAACTTAAAATATTCTTCACCGGCAATGGCGTCAAAAACTTGATCCCGCGAATACTGGTATATTTGTAATTATTGTGATATGATTATAATTAAATTTATGATATAAAATTTCCTTACTTACAATGGCACCAAAATTTTGATTCCAAAGTAAATAAGAATACAACGGTTATATCTAAATTTAGAGATTCTACACAAGTGTACGTATCATTATCACGTAATATAGGACCTTCTAATTAAGCCCCAAAATATCGATCCCACGGGGAAGAGTATTAATTATTAGAAAATACAAAGGAATTAGATCACAAAAATCTTTTTAGAAAAAGACACTTACTTAAATAGTTTCAGATAATGGAAACCTTGAAAATGCAATTGTTTTTGTTGTTTTCTTATATTTTGAAATAAAGTAAACAATTAACTAACTATAATGAGATTTTTGTAAGATTAAAGAAGTATAGATGAAAGTATCTTTTTCCTTATCATGAATAAGTAATAAGTACAAGAGTTTTGTTGTGGAAATATTCAAAATTGTGTTGTGCCAAATAGGAGCAATATTATTCTTTACCCTTGCTAGAGATGCTATAAAGAACATTGGCTAGTTTAAAGATTGAATAGTTTTGAAGATGGGTTAGGTAGGGAAGATACTAGCTCTCACTATAGAGTTCCCCCCTTTCCCTCCACCTGGGGGCTAATATCTCGTATCAAAACCTAATACAATAAACCATTAGAAGCTCTAGTCTGTCACCCTAAAGTCCTCTAATTCTACAGCCATCAAACTATATGTCTTTATTTATTTGCACAAAATTATATGAATTACTTACTCATCCATACAATCTCATCTAATTTCTTCCAATTGTTGATTGAGACAATACCTACAAGGATCTTACTTGTTCTCACAACAAATGTTAACATCTTAATTATCCAAATCAAGAAGTAAATGAAGTGCAAGAATTGAATCAATATAACTTATTTCAACATTAAAGATCAATACTTCCACAACTTCCATCCATCACTTATTTACTTTTAATTTTAAGGAAAAAGATAAAGAAAACTACTCAGAATCAATGGAGAAAATACAACAACAAGTAATTTTATAATTAGAAATCATATAGAAAACACAAAAAGTCTCAATTAAAACCAAATGAAGTACAAAAATAAAAACTTATCTCAAGTTCCTCGCATCCAATTTCTTGAAGTTCCTCTGAATATCTTACTTTCTCTTACAAGACTCCCTAGGAGTGGTCACCCAATGCAAGAGGGTTTTAAATCTCTTAAAACAATGAATTTTTACGTAGAAATCTCTACCCACCTTCCCTTTCACTATGTAAGAGATAAGTATGAAGAAACCTGACCCGATTTTTGTATTTCCAAATACAAGAATTTGTTACCACTTCTAGAAAATTTAATTTCTGGCAAAGGCACGAAACACTTGACCCAGAATTACTTGCTATATAGATGTGTACCAAATTTTAATTTACGACAATAACATTAAATAAAACTTGATTGCTACTGAATGCAAGGCCGTTAGTGATTAATACTTTTTAAATATATGTTTATATAGCGAAATATAATTTTAAAGGAAATAATTTTATATACTTTTTGGGTACTACGCAAGTATACGTATCCTTTCAAGTAATAAAGGGCTTTGAAACAAAGACCCCAGTATCGATCCCACAGGGAAAAATGGTAATAAATTTTTAAATATTATATTTCAAATTCTTTTTGTATTTTAATCTAACTATAAATTACTTTTAATTTACTAGATGCAGATAAAGAAAATAATAATAAGAAAATGATTTTGTGAAAACAGTATAAAACAAACAACTTTCTTCCTTTCAATTAATCCAAAATTTTTAAGATAATTTAATATTCGTTGGAGAATCTATTTTATGGTATTTTGCCAAATAGAAGCATTCATATTCTTTACCCTTTGATCCAGTGCAAAGAACATTGGCTAATCTACAGATCAGGTCCGGATGTATTGTTAGTAGAATGGGTTAATCTAGGCTCACACTACTAGATGTCCAAGGGTGGCTATGGTCGGCCCTACTAGTGACCCTTTCCTTATTTATAAATCAAATTATAAGAATTTAGTTTGTCACTCTAAAAACTTATTAATTCTACACCCTTTAAATCTTATTTTCCTATTTATTTGCACTTCACCTTGAATAGCCCTCGCATGGCCTTCGACTACCCAAGGATTCATGTGACATCTACAAGTTAAGAGTTCTTCTCCTTCTAGGTCTCAAAACTCTTCAACAGGTTTTAACAATTTAAATGGCCAATTTAAAAAGTAAAGTAAGATCAGGTATTAATATCATCACAATGTTTTGAAAATATTTTGATTTTCAATTCTCCATCAAATTTTATATTATCTTATATATCTTTTTATAATTGAAGGAAGAAAGTAAACTAACTACTCAGAGCACATTGAATATAAACAACAAAACATAATAAATAAACTTTGAATCAAAAATAAAATACTTATCTCAAATATTCCTTCTACAGATCTTCTGATTCCTACTGACTCCACAGTGTAATGAACTCCAGATGCAACAACTTAAAAATAAACTTACTAAACTAAATAAAAGTGGCCCTAAATTTCTCTCTCTATTTCTCTCTCTAAGGATGAGAGATCCTAAAGTGGCTAAGAGATAGGGGATACAATGGGGGCACATTTTTCTGAAGGAGTGAACTCCTATTTATAGGCTTCAAGGGTTGCCTTGAGGCACCTCTTCAAAACATGTCCAAATTCAATGAATCTTCCAGAAGGTCTGTCTGGCGCCTAGGCGCCGGAATCTGGCGCCTAGGCGTCGGACACCGCGACCAGTTCTTCGCACCTTTTCGCTTTAGCTCGCACCTCTTCGCGATTAAAACCATTTTGGAGCGTCCCAATGCAATGTATCACATGTCCTATTATCAAGGAACAACTGCCAGTCTTCTAGAATGTCCAATAACCACTCACTCCATCAAAATAACCGTCCAAACGTTGTCAAAAACTTGACAGTTTGTGTATCGAGTCTGGCGCGTAGGCGCCAACTTCTGGCGCCTAGGCGCCAGGCCATAATTTTTTATTATTCTTGTATTTTGCTCCATTTTTGCTCCTTTTTGCTCCTTTTTCACCCTTTTTCCTTTTTTGGACCTTTTTACATCACCTACATCCAAAAACACAAAAATACCTTTCATTAAAGCATAATATCCTTAGAAATTGATAAAAATCAAGGCATAAAAATAGGTATTTTTTTATGGATCAAAATCCCCCAAACTTAAATGTTACTTGTCATCAAGTAACCCTTTTTACTATATAAAATGTATAACCTTTGGAATAAAAGATAATTATTTAAGATTCCTTATAATTTTTTGATTTTATAAAGTCTTTAGTGAATTATTAACCCAATTTCACTAACTAGGTTTAATTTTAAGAATTTAAAGAATATTCAACTACTAAATCATAAGATTTCAAATTTTTCATCCATTTTAAAAATAATAGAAGTTTATTATATTAAGATCTCATAGATTATTTACAAGAAAAAGATCTTGAAAAAGCTTTCCTAAATAAAGATTCATGCATAAAAATTAAGTAAAATATGTAACTAGTTTTCCATCTATAAGATAATTCAAGTGAAGCCAATTTTTGATTAGGCATTTCCTCAAGCTTCTCCTCTCTTCTCTCTTTTTTTTTTATATATATATATAGAGAGGATTACTATATATGGATAGCCTGTTAATGATTTTGAACTTTACTATCCTTAACTTATATTTTCAAAACTTACACATTTCCACTTAATTATTATAATATGAATAAAAATTCAAAAAGATTTCAATCTTTTCTTTTTTCAAGTGATAATTTTTTATTACTTAATACTTCTAAAATTCCATTATTTCTACCATGAATAGAAAAATTCCTTAATCTTATTCTTCTTTAAGTTAAATAATTTTATTCTTAAAATCAATCAAAGTTATTAAAATTTTGGTTAAGTTCACTAAATTGTTTATAATTTCAAAAATAAAAGTGATCTTAAATAGATTTTTCATTCCTTAAGTTATGTTAAAAAGTTTTTATTTTAAGAAAATATTAGCTCTTTAAGGAAAAATAAAATTTAAATTTGAATGTATTTTCCCTTCCCCTAAACTTAAGTTTTGGTATACTATGAAAATTTGAAAGTGTGAGAGAAAGAAAATCATAATTTTAAAAAGGAAATTTTTATAAGTATGTAAAAACGATCTTAAAAAGAAAAATTTACTTCTACTCATGCTTTTATGAATAATAAAGATCAATTTGAAGAAAGTATAAAAAGTAAGAAGGCTGATTTTTATGATTATACTAAATTTAAAACAAAATAAAAGCATAGCAAAATTACTAATTACTAAACAGTAGACTGAAACAAACATATCATAAATTAACTCTAATCTCAGTCTCAAACATAATATACTAAGAATATTCTAACAACAGAATCTTAACACTAATCAATCCACACAGGTACATAAACAAATCAACATACATAAAACATCAAACTAAACAAACAAACCAAACAAAACAAACTAACAACAAAGTAGCACAACATAGAGATCTATCAATTACTAGTCACTGGTTGTAGCCTCATCATGATCATCGTCAGCAAAGGAAAACTCAACATCCTTAGGATCAACAAATGGTGTGAAACTAGGAAAAGTAAGGAAACTAACATCTTGCTCACCCTTCAGAAATCTGACGAGGGCTTCATCATACTTAGCATCATAGCTACTCTTCCTCTGGGTATAATCAGATAAATGATCAAATTTCCTATCAATAGTATCAACCCTGCAGTGAGTTTGAAATAACTCATGCTGCTGCTCTATAAACTGATCATGCATTGACTCACAGAAACTCGATGGTGGCTCAGCAGAAGTAGAAGGTCGGCAAGTAGAAGGTCTACCTGGAGTGGGTGTAGAAGAAGAAGGAGCAGTCGATCTCTTCCCTCGAAGACAATCATATATGCTAATGCTCTCCTGACCAATCGGCTTAGTAGTCTTCAACCTTTCCTCTGAAATATCCGCAGTGACTCCATTGCTAATACATAATGAATAAATCGTAGATGGGAATCCCGATCCAACGAAGTGCTTGGATCTCACGGTAGAATCCACGGAATCATAAATAATACTGTCGACATCAATAGGCTTCCTTTCCTGAATGCAGTAGTTTAAGATCGCTCTATCTCTAGTCACTTCACTCAGGTGGTTTGAAGGTAACAATCTTGCAGAAATAAAATAGTGCCATGCTTAAGAAATACAATTTAACTTGGAGGATTTGAAGTTTACCCTTTTTTTGTTCCTGATCTTCCAAGATCCAGTACCGTCAGTCAAATAAGCAATGATTATATCCAAATCTCCCTCATATGGAGATAATCCAGAATAATGGCACTCTATAGTCGGTGGCAGGTCATAAAATACATTGATTCTTTAGGAGTAAATCCTACTCCGACACCTTTGACAAAAACTTCATAATCTTCGGCATCCAGAAAATTCGCATAAAACTCACAAACTATAGGGATAACAGCAACAGCAGTGAAATAACAGAATCATTGCCAGTTGTGCACAACAATAGTGTTTTCAATCATCTCCCCCGAATGATAGAAACTTTGTTATGAATTGAAATTCCTCGACGTCGCAAATTCATGGAATCAAAAATGTGCAGCCGCAGTAAAAAATTTGCTGCTATCGAAGTTATCTCGTGCCTTCCCGCGTTTAGATTTCGGAGCCATCTAAACGTGATAGAAAACAAGAACAAATTTAGGAATAAAAAATTTAAACTCTTTTTAAGTTTAGAAAACTTAAAATAAGTTTAAAAATCCAAAGAAATCACTAAAAAATCAAATTTTTTTTCGAAATTTCGGTTCTTAGCAAAACCTCGGGAAATCTGTGGTAAAAATCGAAAATAAATGGTTTAAAGTGTAGATCTAACCTTGGGACGAAGAAATCAAGTGGTTTCGTGCCCAAATCCTTGATGTTTTGACCTCAAAATGGATTCTAAAAGCTGAATTTTGTAAAAAATGGAGGAAGAAGAAGGCTTAGGCGTCGATAATGGCTTTTGGGGGTATTTAAGGAATTTTTCGGGTACAGGCCGAACTAGCACTTAGGCGCCAGACTCGCCTTTCACAAAAAATTGATTTTTAAATTTAATTTTCCACCAAAATTCATAAATTCAACTTCCAATTACTCACATTAGAGTAGGGCTTCAGTTTCTAACTTCCAAAACATTTTCCAAAAATTTTAAAAATTAAATATTAAATCCACCAATCAAACATAAAGTTTAAATCAAACTTCACTAAATTCCATTTATAATCTTCAATATTGGCTCAATATATTCCGGATAAGTATCATACTTGATTCAAGTTCCTAATACACAATAAAACACAACAATTTCTAAGCAAAAACAACACACATTGAACATGAAAGCAAATACACAAATACAATCGATTCACTACATCGATACAACGACTCAACAAACCATATAATAACGATTTCATTACCAGAATACTCTAATCTTCACAAGGGAAATTGTGTATTTTGCTTGGAAAGAACAGTAACGCTCTCGGGAAATCAGTAGCCGTCTTTTCGTCAATCCACTTGTTCTTCGCATACATTTCAACTTGAGCATCTTGATAAGCCGCAAAATGATCAAATTGAAGTTTAATCTGCCATTCTAGATGTTCAATCTAATGAAACATCTCATGAAGGTGATCTCCAATGCTTTTAAACTACGCTTCAAACTTATCCAAGCGACTAGAAATTTTCTCTAAACTTACCGCGATGAAACCATTGAAGTAGGGTTGAGGATCCTTTGAGACCTTGTCCCTAGTCTCTTCTCCATGATTTCTTCCTTCCATTTCTTCAAAAATTTCTCAAATCTCTCAAGAATGAAGTGTAATGGATGTAACTTTGATTGCTTGATTGTTAGGGATGAAGATAGGTTGCTTTAAAGGTGAAAACCGTGTGAAAAACTGAAAATTTTCGGTTTTTGTACGACCCAGTAACCGTGGTGCTTAGGCGCCAAATCTGGCGCCTAGGCGCCGGACCTATTGATACATAGTTTAATTCGGGCGCTTAGGCGCCGAATCTTGGCGCCTAGGCGCCGGAACTATGTTCAACTCCGTTTCGCCTAATCGTCAAATTTTAAAGTTTCGTTCTCCAAGATAGGTAAATTATACTGGTAAGAGTAATCTAGACTCAATAACACAAATTGTAAGCAATCATAATGAAGGTTAACTTGATCTCCCTTTTACTCATATTTAGAATAGAGTGATCTAATTTCTAAATCTTACATACTTCAAAATAATCTTCAGCTTAAGTCAACAAAGACTTATAAGCATCAAATTTTTTGTAAAGTAATATAAAATTAGTCAAGATCGAGGCATAACCTTACATTAAAAACATAAAAATACTCAAAACAAAAGATAATTATGGGTTGCCTCCCATAAATCGCTTGGTTTAACGTCGTCAGCCCGACTTAAGTAAATCTTTAATCAGGTTGACTCAATTCATAAGCCTCTTTATAAATCATTTTAATATCTCCCAAATAAGGCTTCAATCTTAATCCATTTACTTTAAAAAATTTTCCTGTTTTGGGGTCTTTAATATCCACAGCTCCATAATGGTATACTTTCTCAATTATATAGGGTCCAATCCATTTAGATCTTAATTTTCCAAGAAAAAGTTTTAAACGAGAATTAAACAGTAATACTTCTTGTCCAGGCTCAAAAATTTTTTCTGAAATTTTCTTATCATGTAACATCTTCATTTTCTCTTTATAAATCCTTGCATTTTCATATGATTCATTTCTTATCTCTTCCATCTCATTCAATTGCAAAAATTGCTTTTCTCCTGCTTCATTTAAATTAAAATTAAACTCCTTTATCGCCCAATAAGCTTTATGTTCAAGTTCAACAGGTAAGTGACAATGTTTACCATAAATTAACCGGTAAGGTGACATTCCGATTGGTGCCTTATAATCTGTTCTATAAGCCCATAATGCAGAATCAAGTCTATCAACCCAATCAGCTTCTTTTAGGATTAACGGTCTTCTCTAAAATTCTTTTAATTTCTCTCGTTTGATACTTCAGCCATTCCACTTGTTTGTGGGTGATAAGCAGTTGCAATTCTATGTTTGATTCCAAATTTTCGTAGTAATGATTGAATTCTTACATTCCTGAAATGAATTCCACCATCAGTGATAATTACCTTAGGCGTTCCAAATCTTGAAAATATCATTTTCTTTAAGAATTTAGAAACACTTTTGGAATCACAGCTTGGTAAAGCAACAGCTTCAATCCACTTTGAAACATAATCAACTGCTAATAAAATATATGTTTTTCCAGATGATGAAACAAATGGTCCCATAAAGTCAAAACCACATATATCAAAAATTTCAACTTCCAATTTATAGTTTAAAGGCATTTCATCCTTCCTAGATATATTTCCCATCTCTTGACATCGATCACATGTTTTCACATAATGTCTCACATCTTTAAATAAGGTAGGCCCATAAAATCCAGAATTTAAAATTTAAATGCAGTTTTATCTATGCCAAAGTGTCCTCCAAAATCGGAATCATGACATTTTTGAATAATAGCCAAAGTTTCCTCATAAGGTACACATCTTTGAATTATAGAATCTCTTCCAATTTTAAATAAATGAGGATCTTCCCAAATATAAGATTTAGCATCATATTTAAATTTCTTAATAAATTTGTTATCCAATTCATAAGGTAAAATATTGCTAACTAAATAGTTAACAATATCAGCATACCAAGGTGTTTTGCATCCTTGAATAACATATAAAGATTCATCGGAAATTTCTCATTTATATTTTCTTCTGAAATACTATCATTTTTAATTCTAGACAAATGATCAGCAATTTGGTTTTCAGTTCCTTTTCTATCTACTATTTGAAAATCAAATTCTTGTAGAAGTAAAACCCATCTTATCAGTCTAGGTTTATAATCCTTCTTAGATATTAGATATTTAATAGCAGAATGATCAGTATAAACTATGCATTTAGTACCAAGAAGATAAGGTCTAAATTTATCAAAGCCATATACTATAGCTAGAAGCTCCTTCCCAGTGGTAGTGTAATTTCTTTGTGTTTCAGTGAGAGTTTTACTAGCTGTTGACCTCATTTTTGATGAGGTCTCCTCTTCTTCTCTTTAGTACTTAGGATCTAGCCTTAGGCTTTTCCTTTGACTAATCTTAGAGGACTAGAAGTGGTACCCACCCTTTAGAAATTTCAAACCACTTCTTAACTCCCTGCAAACTCCACAAACTCGATCGTAGACCCCTAATCACCTAGAGGGTTGAAATCAAATGTGGAAGTTTAAAGGATGAGTTCCTATAGGACTCTTTGGCCTTAGGACCGCCACAGGTGGCCCGGTCTGGTGAGGGCTGACTTACACATACACTACATTTATACACTACACTTTCACACACCTCCTAAAACCACACCCATACCCAACTTGATCTCCTGACTCATAAAGGTGATTCACATGGATGGTCCTTAACCCCTAAGCCCTTGGCTAAGAGGGTTAGGAACAACATAGTGGATGCCTCAAATGAGTCCCTTCATGGCTCATATGTGCTTGATATGGCTTCATGGCTCAACCAAAATGATTTCATTCCACTTACAATTACCCAATCTTCAATTTTCTAAATTTTCAATTTTTGACCCCCGGGACCCTACACCCGCCTAGCCTACCCAAAACCCTTGAAATTACCCAAAATTTTCAAAATTTCCAAATCACCCAAAATTCCTCAAAAAACAATTCCAAACATTCCCACATTACTCAAATTGACCATTCATAGTCAAAAATACCAAAAATTCCAAAAATACCTCTCAATACCCTCCAAATACCCAAAATGCCCCTCTTAGCCAAAATATCCAAAAATTCAGAAAAATTCCCAGAAAATTCCAAAAATCCCAAATATTCCCAATTTCATTTTGTTCAACTACACCATGGGCCAATTTTGTCAATTTACCCCACTTTTGTCAAAATCCCCAATTCGACCCATTTTAACCCAAAAGTGAACCCAATGTCAAACCAAACCTACCCAATTGACCCAAATTCTGGTCCAATTCAATTCTAAACTTCAATTCAACATCCCCAACACCAATCTAGACCAAATCCAAGCCCAATTTGATTGACATTTGAATCCAATTTCACTTTTGACCTTAAAGCCCAATTTGGACCCATGACCCAAACTTAGCTCAAACTCACCCAATTCAACTCCAATTAACCCCAAATCTTTTCTAAACCTTCCTTAACATTCCCACAAACAAAACACTAACATGATTTGCCCAAAATTTAGACCCAAACCCCACTCAAATTCAACCCAAAGCTAAAAGGCCCAATTTCGACCTAAACCCAAACCTAACCCAAATAAGCCCAAACCCCAAAATCAAAACCCAACCAAAGCCAAAACCTCTTTGAAACACTCTCATAAACATTTCCGAACATTTATGTTACATCAATTTCAACCCTAGCCCAACATTGGCCCAAGTTAGCCCAATTTGACCTATATTGGCCCATTCACCAAGGAAGCCCAAATTCAACCCAATTCAAACCAAAATCACTCCCAACTTGCTTCAAATCACTCATGACACATCCATGAACTGAACCCAAAATTTGTTTGTACCAATCCTTCACAAAATTCCCATCCATAAATTTTTTTTCAAACCAAAAGCCCACTTTCTTAAGCCTTCCTAAAAACCCAAACTTCATGCTAAAGCCCATATGACAAATTCTTCTCATCATACCCTTAATTAAAATCATCCCTAAGTTCAAATCAATCATCAAATAGTTCCAAATCAAGCCATGTGCCAAATCCCATCAAATCACTCCTAAATTACCAAAATTCCTAAAAACCTCTTTCATGAAAGTTGACTTAGCTTTTTCCAAGCCAAAGGTGAGCCATGAAGTCATGCATGAGCCACATGTGAGCCATGAAAGCCTTGGACACTTCACCATACCCAAAATGGCAAGAAGAGGGGATCCTTTAATGATTCTCTTAAGAATGATTAACCACTCCCATGTTTCCCCTAACTCTCGCTAAGCTTAATCGTACTTGGATTGTGACTTGACCCCACTAATCAAGCCGATCCAAGTGACTTTCCCTTCAGCCCAAATTGTCCTTGGAGGGTGAACCTAACCCAAAACCAAGGGTTGACCCATTTAGACCCCAAAACTAGCCCTTTCCCATTCCACTTTGATTCAAACCCTTTACACATGTCCATGGCCAATTGATTGCACAAACCTCCAGCCCTGACCCACCTGGACCCGAGGGTGACCCATGCTCGCCGGCCGGCCGCCCGGGTCGCCGGAAAAACCATGGCCGAGACCTCGGGAGGAGCCAAACTTTGGAATTCCACCTTCGCCGAGTTGCCCCATGCCCAATGGCCACCATGGCCGTTCTTCCCTTGACCTAAGCAGCTGATCCCAAGCCCTAACTCCCCCTAGGAGGCACTCCACCCTCTCCTATTTAAACATCACCTCCTCTCGGCCATGAAGGAGGCTGAACCAGACCTTACTGAAACTCTGCCAAAATTGTTCCAGATCATTCTCCATACTTAGAGCAGTTGATCCCCAGTGCCAATTTGCCCTAATCTCCACCAACAGAGCCCAATTTCTCAGCCAAAATTCCACCTAAAACCAGGACACTTCTCCACAATGGATCAATCCTCAAATTGATTGGTCCTACACCTTCACCGCACTAAGGGAAGAAGTCCACCAAGCAAAGCCCCTCTCCGTGCCACCCATCTGTTCCGGACTCCAAGCTTTGTGATCGAGCTTGGTCGAAATCATACTCTAGGCAATTCACTGGACCGGGAGACTTCATCCGGAGCTTGCGGGATCCAATCGAAGGTGACACAACCCTCGGATTGAAGCCACACTTCTCCGAGCAAAGGTATGAGCTAACTCTTTATCCCGAGCTTCTGGAGATTCTTCATTTTAAATGCCTTAATTTCAATGCATGATCACTGTATAGATGTATTCGTCTCTTCAAGATGAATCCATAGAGCATAAGAACATGAAAATCCGTTGAGAAATGAGTGAGTTCTTAGGGTTTTAGTGTGGACGGCTCTCAGGTGAGGACGCTTGGGGACGATGAACGGATGCCGTTCATTCCATACACGCGCGGACGGACGGCCGAGATCGCGCCGGATGAGGAGACGGAACGATACGGTGGGCCCCCGGAGCGCCGAGTCGGATGGCAGCCGTCGAATCGAAGCGCCACGCGGCGCTTCGGAGATGCTAAGGTTGACGCGGCGCCGATTCGGATAAATAGAAAATAGGGATTTTCTTATTTATTTAATTCCCTAAACTTAAAAAATGCATAACTTTGTGTAGAAAAATCAGAAAAATAAAATAAAAATACCCTCTTGCTCAGTGAACAGAGGAGAATAATGTGGAAAAGAAATCATTTAATTTAATCAAGTATTTTATTTTTAATGATTTATTTACCCTCTGCATTGTTTTAGTTCTCCATGCATATAGGAAATTCACCATGGCATGAAACCATAGGGCTTTTGAAGCCTCTGAATTTCGGAACATTCCCTGAATTTTCCAAAGTCAGAGGCCATCCCTATGAGAAGTTATTGATTTTTCAAATTCATGTTACTGTTTTGAGTATTTTAAATCCAATAATTAGCATGTTGTGAAATAAATTCTAGGAAAATTTGGTGATGTTTCTTATGATTAGAGGACACTAGGAAAAATAGGTTTTGAATTAATTCACTTGGAATAACCCTAATTGGCTTAAACACCCAAAATAGGTCCTTAATTAATTAGAGCTAATCATACACCAAATTGACTTGAAATTAATTCTCCACTGAGCTTTAGGATCAGAGGAACCCACCATAAAAATTTGAAGTCTATTGGACTTGGTTAGCCCTACTAAATGGGTTGATTAAGCCATTTAGCCAATTTAAACTTTAAAAATTCATAACTTTCAAAATGCTTTTCAAAAATCCACCAAATTGGTTTTGGAGCCTCTCTGATATTAGGGAAATTTAAGAAAATTAAATTGAATTAAATCAAATTAAATTAAAATCAAATTAAATTAAATTAAATTAAATCATATCAAATTAAATTGAATTAAATTAAATTAAATAATAGAATCAAGTTAAAATTAAAATCAAATTAAATTAAATTAAAATTAAAACTAAACCAAATTAAATTAAATTAAAGTTAAATTGAATTAAAAATAACATCACCTAAGACATAAAGAAATTCAAAAACAAATCTAAAACAACTTGAACACTATTCCAAACTTAAGCCCATTAATTGAAATTAAGTTAAATCATAAATCATTTGAACATCCATTTGCCCTCGAAAGCTCTTGTTGTCATAACTCCTAAATGGAGTATTAAGTGAAGTGTTACTTCATTCACAAGATATTCAAATGTCTTAGTTCACTGAGCAAGATAATAAACTTGAACTCCCGGACGATTAATTCATTTGTATAATTAAATTCTCTTGGACTTAAAATAATCCTAGAAATATTGAAAAGATGTTTAAGACTCGTCTTAAGCACTTCCTCGATATGATAGGATATTTATAAGAACAATTGAACTTAATTGTTCTTCGATGAAGAAAATCGTCCTCAAACCAAAATACAATAACCTATACGTCATAGGGGATGACTAGCTATAGGATTAGGAACTTGGTAGAAAACCTTAACCCTTCCCTTAGCTTTACCTAGGAATCTGCTTTAAATGCTTAAATATTCTAATTGTGTTTTAAGTGCAGCTTGGGATGACGGGAAGACCCTCCAGTACGCTTTTATTTTATTGTAATTTACCTTATTGCAATTTATTTAATCGCATCGCACTTAGTTTTTCTTGCATGATAAACAACTCGTTGCATGAAAACCCACACCTTTAGGATAGCCTCTAAAACTCGAAACCAAAACTAAATTAAAAGTCATTGCAAGATAAAATTCACCTCCACAACATTTCAAAATATAAAACAACTCAAAATTTAATCACAAAAAAAACAACAAAACTACAACTACAACTAAATTAAAACGTCTTGTTGGATGATCGGGAATACCTCGGATGATGTAACCTACGTGTTGCTAACGGGATTTCCCACGGTCTAAATGAAAGTGTGGAACTCATTTAGTTGAGTTTAGTAAATTCATCCGGACTAAGTGAATCCGATAAAAATAACGATGCCGGAAGGATGGAACCGTGGGATCTTAACCGGTGTTGTTATAATCAACTTTAAGATTTGTTTAATTAAAATATTAAAAAACACCTGGATTTTAAGATTTTCTCTAAACTAAAACACTTCTCTCATCTCCTGATTTATGATTTCTAAAACTAAACCTCTGCAACAACAAGGAGCTCGGAGCATGGTGGGCAGCACGGCCATCGTCATCAGCAAAACTCGGGTCTACTTCAGTGAAACTTTCCTTAGAATTAAATAACCAAGCCATAGGACTTCGAGGTAGTTTTCCTAGTGCAACATAAATCCTCAACCTTCTGTTAGGCATTTGCATTGTAAATTAAGCCTTAACCGGTCTTAGGACTCCGAGGTAGTCGTCCGATACGACATAAACCCTCACATCTTCGAGGCTATTCGTATGATTTTATCATACGAATATAAGTCCTAACTAATTAAAATTGGCAAGATCAAAATACTAAATAAACATTAGGGCTTTCCTAAATCCAAGTCAAACAATAGGACAGTCGGGAAATTACCAGAGTTCGCTTCGAATCTGTGATTTCTCCTACCTTTCTTCCTTTAGATTCCCAAAATAAAATCTTCCAAATTTGATCCATTCCCTATTGAAATTCCAAAATTCAATCCTTTGAAAACTTAAACTTTGAAATTCTTGAGAGCGTAACTACCGATTATTATCGAGAGTTTTCTTAGGTGATTCCCGTCGCTTAAGATGTAATTAACTATAGGGGCTTGCTCTTATAGGGAATTTTAAGAACCCGAGTAATATAAACCCCGTTTAATGTTTTCATATTAAGCGAGGAACTTGTCGGCTTATAAAATTGGTTCGCAGATCAAACGGATGTCACAAACCTTTCTAGTTTATTTAATCGAGCCCCATCATCAAGCAGTGTGTCTATTCTTCGGGATAGATACACGATTTGTGGTGCGGTGCTCGTTTATATAAACTATTTGGGATGTGAGATCGGTTTGATTTCATATCTTAAAACTTTTAAACTTAAAATTATTTTCAAAACCAAATTTTATCTTTTAAACTATATATTTAAATTAAATTTAAAATATAAAAAATTCACCGACAATTTCTGTAGGCGACCCCCTTTTCAAAATAAAACACTTAACCCTAAAAATATGCCGACACTAGCATAATATAAAACTTTGAAAACCTTCTCATATTTTTAGCCTAATACAGCTCCAATTGCAAAATCACTTGCATCACACATTAATTTAAAAGATTTATTCCAATTAGGTGCAACAATGATAGGTGCAGTTATTAGTTTTTCTTTTAGAATATTAAAAGCATTAATACATTCTTTGTTAAATTCAAATTTCGCATCTTTTTCCAATAAATGACAAAGAGGTTTAGCAATTTTAGAAAAATCCTTTATGTATCTTCTATAAATTCCAAGCATGACCTAGAAAACTTCTCGGATCGATAATGATAGTAGGTGGTTGCAATTCAGCAATAATTTTCACTTTCGCTTGATCTACTTCCATCCCTTTTGTGAAACTTTGTGACCAAGTACAATGCCTTCGCGACCATGAATTGATATTTTTCCCAGTTAAGAACTAAGTTTGTTCCTTCACATCTTTTCAGAACTTTGGAAATGTTTTCCCAACAAGATTCAAAAGAAGTTCCAAAAACTGAAAAATTGTCCATGACTATTTCAATTCCTTTGTCAATCAAATCACAAAATATTGACATCATACATCTTTGAAAAGTCGTAGTGCATTACATAAACAAAAAGGCATTCTTCTAAAAGTAAAAGTTCCATAAGGACTTGTAAATGTTGTTTTCTCTGGTCCTCGGGAGCAATAAGTAATTGATGATAACCAGAATATCCATCCAAAAAATAGAAATATGGGTGTCCAGCTAGTTTATCGAGCATTTGATCCAAGAAAGGTAAAAGAAAATTATCCTTTCTAGTGGCGTCATTTAATTTCCTATAATCAATACAAACTCGTCATCCAGTAACTTGTCTTGTAGGAATTAGTTCATTTTTATCATTGACAATGACAGTTACACCTCCTTCCTTCGAAACACAATGAATAGGACTTACCCATTGACTATCTGAAATAGGATAAATAATACCAGCATCTAACCACTTAACAATTTCTTTTTTAACAACCTCTTTCATGATAGGATTTAATCTTCTTTGCAGTTCGATGTCGGCATATTTTTAGGTTATGTGTTGTATTTTTGAAAAGGGGTCGCCTACAGAAATTGTTGGCAAATTTTTATATTTTAAATTAAATTTAAATATATATATAGTTTAAAAGATAACATTTGATTTTGAAAGTAATTTTAAGTTTAAAAGTTTTAAGATATGAAATCAAACCGATCTCACATCCCAAATAGTTTATATAAAAGAGCACCGCATCACAAACCGTGTATCTAGCCTGAAGAATAGACACACTGCTTGATGATGGGGCTCGGTTAAATAAACTAGAAGATTTGTGACATCCGTTTGGTCCGCGAACCAATTTTATAAGCCGACAAGTTCCCCGCTTAATATAAAGGAATTAAGCGAGGGTTTATATTACCCGGGTTCTTAAAGTTCCCTATAAGGGCAAGCCCCTATAGTTAATTACATCTTAAATGACGGGAATCATTTAAGAAAACTCTCGATAATGATCAGTGGTTTTGCTTTCAAGAATTTTAAAGTTTAAGGATTTCAAAGGATTTGATTTTGGAAATTCAAAAGGGAATGACTCAAAATTTGGAACAATTTTATTTTTGAGAATCCAAAGGAAGAAAAGTAGGAGAAGCTGAGGATCCAAGAAGAATCTTGGCAACTTCCAGACTATCCTATTGTTTGGCTTAGATTTCAGAAAATCCTAACATTATCTGATATTTCAATCTTGCCAATTTTAGTTAATTAGGACTTATATTCGTATGACATAATCATACAATCAGCCCAGAAGATGTGAGGGTTTATGTCGTACCAAACGACTATCTCGGAGTCCTAAGATCGGTTAGGGCTTAATTTATATGACATGATCATGCAAATGCCTAACGAAGAGTTGAGGATTTATGTTGCACTAGGCAAACTACCTCGAAATCCTATGGCTTTGTTGTTTAAATTCTAGGAATGATTTTGTTGAAGTAGATCCCAGTTTTGCTGATGACGATGGCCTTGCTGCCCACCATGCTCCGAGCACCTTGTTGTTGCAGAGGTTTATTTTTAGAAGTCATAAATCAGGAGATGAGAGAAAGTGTTTTGGTTTAGAGAGAATCCTAAAATCCAAGTGTTTTTAATATTTTAATTAAAACAAATCTTAAAGTTGATTAAACAGAACCGAATAAGATCCTACGGTTCCGTCATCCCGGCACCGTTATTTTCATCGAATTCACTTAGTCCTGATGAATTTGCTAAACTCAACTGAATGAGCTCCACACTTTCATTTAGACCATGGGAAATCTCATTAGCAACACGTGGGTTACATCATCCGAGGTATTCCCGATCATTCAACGAGACGTTTTAATTTAGTTGCAATTGTAGTTTTGTGTTCAGTTTTTGATTAAGTTTTGAGTTGTTTTATATTTTGAAATGTTGTGGCGGTGATTTTTATCTTGTAATGACTTTTAATTTAGTTTTGGTTTCAGTTCAGGGACTATCCTAAAGGTTTTGGTTTTCATGCAACAGTTATTTATCATGCAAGAAAAGTAAAGTGCATTTGCAATAAAGTAAATTGCAATATAATAAAAGCGTACCTGGAGGGTCTTCCCGTCATCCCAAGCTGCACTTAAAACACATGTTAAGGCATTTAAATATTCCAACGAGTACCTAGGTAAAGCTAAGGCAAAGGTTTTGGTTGTCTACCAAAGTCCTAATCCTATAGCTAGTCATCTCCTATGACGTCTAGGTTCTTGTGTTTTGGTTTAAGGATGATTTTCTTCATCAAAGAACAATTAAATTTAATTGTTCTTATAAACATCCTATCATATTGAGGAAGTGCTTAAGACGAGTCTTAAACATCTTTTCAATACCTCTAGGATTATTTTAAGTCCAAGAGAATTTAATTATACAAGTGAATTAATCATCTGGGAGTTTAAGTTTTGTTCTTTTGCTCAGTGAACTAGGACATTTGAATATCCTATAAGTGAGGTAACGCTTCACTTGATACTTCATTTAAGAGTTATAATAATAAGAGCTTAAAAAGGGCAAATCAAATTATTAAATATTTTAATGATTTAAACTTAATGATTTAATTTTGATTTCGACTTAATTATAGAAAATTAGTTTAAGTTTGGAATAGTGTTCAAGTTATTTTTAGATTTAATTCTTAATGATTTCATTTAGGTTTGTTATTAAATGATTTTAATTTAATTTAATTCAATTTAATTTTAATTTAATTTAATTTAATTTTGATTTAATTTGATTTAATTTAACTTCAATTTGATTTTAATTTAATTTAATTTAATTTAATTTTTAATTTAAATTAAATTTTATTTATATTTAATTTAATTTCAATTTAATTTAATTTTAATTTAATTTTAATTTAATTTCAATTTCAATTTAATTGAGATTATTCTTTTAATTTTCCTTTTAAGTATTATTGAAGTGATTTATTTAAGGATTTTTAAATTAAAGGATAAATATCTTCTTAAATAATATCCATACTTTAATAATTTCAATTTTCCATTAATCTTCCAAACTTAATTAATTAATTAATTAAGGTTTATTTTAATTATTCCTAAAATGATTGGTGGGCTTCTACCCTTAACCATTTAAGTTTCAATCATCCAAAATCAGTTTAAATCAAATATTTTACCCTCCCCTTTTTGATTAATCCTAAAATTTTAATTAAAGGTTGAAAATTTTAATTACCATTTTGCCCTTCAAGCTTAATAATTCTATAACTCACTAAATTAAGCTCAAATGAACTTGAAATTTTTATGTGACCTCACTTACATGTCAATTAAGACATTAGAGGAAAAAAAGTGATTTTTTTGTATTTAATTTATTTATGTAATTATTTTTTATGGAAAGTAGGGATTTTCAAGGAAAATTCAATAACATGACCATGGAAATGTTTCTGTCCTTAAGAAAATTATGGGATATTCCTAATGACTAGAGGACCATTTGGAGCAATTTTGGTGATTTTTTGAATAATATTTTATTTATTAGAATTATTTTGAGTTTTGGAGTATTAATTAATTTTAAAAAAAATTAAAGTTGAAAAATGGATTTTATATTTTTATTAAATCTCTTTAACCTCAAGGAGTTCAGAGAAATAAACTTAATATTTTTCTAATTTTTTTTATTTATTAGAATTATTTTAGTGAAAAGGTTGGAAAATACATTTTTTAATATTAAAAATTACATTAAGCCTTTAAAATTCAATATCTTACCCTAGGGACTTAAGAAAAATATTTGGTTTGTTCCTAAATAATTAGAATTCAAAATGTGACATTTTGGTGATTTTTAATATTTTTATAATTTTTATTATTTTTTAATCATTAAAAATATTAAAATAATGATAAAAATCAACTTTTTAAGAAAATTACATTTTTAATTTTCCTAAGTTCCTCTGAGATCAGAGAAGCTCCAAAACCATTTTTGAGAATTTTTGAAAGGTATTTTGTGAGTTATGAATTTTTAAAGTTTAATTTTACCCATTTTGCTTAAGAGACTTAATCAACCCATTTGGTAGGGTTAATCAAGTCCAATTAGTTTCAAATTTTTATGTGGTGTTCTTCTATCCCTAGAGGATAGTGGAGAATTATTTTTAAGTTAATTTGATGAATGATTAACCCTAATTAATTAAAGTTCAATTTTGGGTATTTAGGCCAATTAGGGTTGTTCAAAGTGAATTATCTCAAAATTTATTTTTCCTAGGTCCCTCTAGTCACAAGAAACATTAACAAATTTTCCTAGAATTTATTTCTAAACATGATAATTATTGGAATTAAAATACTCAAAACAGTAACATGAACTTGGAAAATCAATAACTTCTCATAGGGATGGCCTCTGACCTTAGAAAATTCAGGGAATGTTCCCAAGTTCAGAGGTTTCAAAAGCTCTATGGTCTCATGCCATGATGAATTGCCTATGCAAATGGAGAATTAAAACAATGCATAGCGTAAATAAATCATTAAAAATAAAATACTTAATGAAATTACTCGATTTCTTTTCCACATTATTCTCCTCTGTTCACTGAGCAGGAGGGTATTTTTATTTTATTTTTAAGATTTTTCTACACAAAGTTATGGATTTTTGAATTTCTGGGAATTAAATAAATAGAAAAATAACCTATTTATCTACTTATCCACGCGGCACCGCGTCAACCTAAGCAGCTCCGAAGGGGGTGCGTGTCGCGCTGTGATTGGGCGCTGCCATCTGAGTCAGCCGTCCCAGTACCCGCCTTTCACGTAACATGTTCTGGTCCGACGTGATCTGAGCCGTCCATCCGATACACGCGCGATCCAACGGTTCCCAGTCATCGTCTACGACTGGTGCGAACCCGTGACCGTCGACCTTCTAACCCTAATTTCTCACTCGATTCTCCACGGATTTTTATGTTCTTATGCTCTATGGATTCCTCTTGAAGAGACAAACACATCCATATGGTAAACATGCATTGAAATTAACTCAAACTAAATGGAGAATCTCTATAAGCTCGGGAGGAAGAGTGAGTCCATACCATTGCTTAGAGAAGTGAAGCTTCAATCTGAGGGTTGTGTCACGTTCGATTGGGTCCAAGCAAGCTCCAGATGAAGTCCCTTGGCGTGGTGAATTGTCTAGGTATGATTTCGACCAAGCTCGATCACAAAGCTTGGAGTCTGGAAGAAATGGCTGGCCTGGTGAGGGCGCTTTTGCTGGGAAACTTCTCCTCTTGGTCTGGTGAAGGTGTAGAGTCAATCAATTTGAAGATTGACTCACTGTGGTGAAGTGTCCTGGTTTTGGGCTTGGATTTCAACTCTGAAATCGAGCTCGCAGAGAGGAAATGGCAGGGGGATTTTAGTGGGGATCAAGTTCTCTATGTGTAGAGAGTGGTCCGGGATGATTTTGGCGGGGTTTCGGTAAGGTTTGGTTCAGCACCTCTCTTGGCCGAGAGGAGGGGTGTTTAAATAGGAGAGGTTGGAGGGCCTCCCAGGGGGGTTTAAGGGTTGGGATCAGCTGCTCTGGTGAGGAGAAGAACAGCTGCAATGGCCATTTAGAGTGAGGCAGCTCAGCAAGGTGGAATTCCAAAATTTGGCTCCTCCCAAGGTCTCGGCCATGGTGTTTTCCGGCGATCCAGGTGACTGGCCAGCAGGCATGGGTCACCCTCAGGTTTAGGTGGGTCAGGGCTGGAGGTTTGTGCAGGCAATTGAGCTTTGCCATGTGTAAAGGGCTTGGATTAAAATGGCATGGGGGAGAGGCCATTTTGGCTTGATTTGGTCCAAGCCATGATTTTGGGTTAGGTTCACCTCCCCATGGCTGATTTAGGCTGAGGGAGGATCATTTGCATCAGCTAGAAAGGGGTGGTGAAGTCCCCATCTAAAGTGATGTGGCTAATCTTGGTTTAGTGTGTAACATGGAAGGGGTTAAAAAGCTTAATGAAGGTTTAAGAAAGGGGGCCCTCCTTTTGCTACTTTAGGTATGGTCACATGTCAAACATCCCATGGCTTCATATGGCTTGTACATGGCTTGTATTTGGCTCACCTATGGCTTGGCAAGAGCTTGGTCAATTTCATAAAAAAGGATTTTGTGAATTTTGGCATTTTGATGGGAATTGTTATGAGGCTTGATTTGGAATTGTTTAATTGATAAATTAGGACTTTAGGAATGATTTTAATTTGAATGTGTGATGAGGGAAAGTGTCATGTGGACTTTAGATTGATTTGGGCATTTGAATTTGGTGGAAGTGGGCTTTTAGGAAGGTTTAAGGGAGTGGGCCTTTATGTTTAGCAATGGGCTTTTAGATAAAAAAAATTTTGCAAAGGTCCATGCCAAATAAATCTTGAATTTAGTTTAAGGATGTGTCTTGAATGATTTGAAGAAAAATTGAGGTGGTTTGGAATTGAATTGGGTTGAATTTGGGTTCATTTGGTAAATGGGCCAACGTAGGTCAAATTGGGCTAATATGAGCCAATGTTGGGCTAAGGTTGAAATTGATGTAAAATTAATGTTGGGAAATGTTTATGGGAATGTTTCAAAGAGGTTTTAACTTTGGTTGGGTTTTGGTTTTGGGACTTGGGCTTATTTGGATTAGGTTTGGGTTTAGGTCAAAATTGGGCTTTTTTTTGGTTTTGGGTTGATTTTGAGTGGGGTTTGGGTCCAAATTTTGGGCAAATTATGTTAGTATTTTGTTTGTGGGGATGTTAGGGAAGGTTTAGAAAAGGTTTGGGGTCAATTGGAGTTGAATTGGTTTGGTTTGGGCTAAGTTTGGGTCATGGGTCCAAATTGGGCTTTAAGGTCAAAAGTAAAATTGGATTCAAATGTTAATCAAATTGGACTTGGATTTGGTCTAGATTGATATTGTGGATATCAATTTGAAGTTTAGAATTGAATTGGACCAAAATTGGGTTCAATTGGGTAGATTTGGTTTGACATTGGGTTCACTTGGGTTAAGAATGGGCTAAATTGGAGGTTTTGGTAAAAGTGAGGTAAATTGACAAAATTGGCCCATGGTGTAGTTGGACAAAAAGAAATTTGGAATATTTTGGATTTTATGGAATTTTTTAGGAATTTTATGAATTTTTGGATTTTTTGGCTAAGAGGGGCATTTTGGGTATTTGGAGGGTATTGGGGGGTATTTTTGGAATTTTTGGTATTTTTGGCTATGGATGATCAATTTGATTGGTGAGGAAATGTTCAAGGTTAATTTTGGGTGATTTGGAAATTTTGGAGGATTTGGGCAATTTTAAGGGCTTTTGGTAGGTTTGATAGGTGTAGGGTCCCTGGGGTCAAAAATTGAAATTTTGGAAGAATGAAGATTGATCAAATATGAGTGGAATGGAATCAATTTGATTGAGCCATGAAGCCATGTTAAGCTTATATGAGCCATGAGAGGACTCATTTGAGGCATTCACTATGTCGTTCCTAACCCTCTTAACTAGGGGCTTAGGGGTTAAGGTCCATCCATATGAATTACCTACATGAGTCAAGGAATCAAGTTGGGTATGGGTGTGGTTTTAGGATTTGGATTGTGTGTGTGAGAGTGTAGAGTGTGAGTGTAGTGAGTGTGTAAGTCAACCCTCACCAGACCAAGCCACCTAGGGTGGTCCTAAGGCCAAAGAGTCCTATAGGGAACTCATCCTTTAAACCTTCACATTTGATTTCAACCCTCTAGGTGATTAGGGGTCTACAATCAAGCTTGTGGGGTTTGCAGGGAGGTAAGAAGTGGCTCAAATTTCTAAGGGATGGGTCCCAATTCTAGTCCTCTAAGATAGTCAAAGGGAAAAGCCTAAGGCTAGATCCTAAGCACTAAAGAGGGAAGAGAAGACCTCATCAAAAATGAGGTCAACAAATGGACCCCCAATAAGTGTGGTGTGCTAACCAAGCACACCACGCGTATTGGTGTTGACCGAAGATACCAAGAAAACCAAAACAGATGTCCAAGTGACAAACTTAGGAGGAAGTAGAAAAATTTCCGCTGGGGAGTATCAGGTAAATCTCCAAGACTGAAGATTTCAGAACTCTCGCTGGGGAAAAAGGTGGTGAATTTAAGATCACAAGATTTCAAGAGATTGGATCTTAGATTCGTTTCATTTTTTTATTTTAAGTTTTAATTATGAGTTTGAATTTCGATTTGAGTTTCAATTTTGATTTTATGCGGAGAAAAGAGTAGGGCGGAGGCCTATCCCGAATGCATTTATATGCTGAGAAGGAAGCAGGACTGAACCTACTCCATATGTGAATGCTGAGAAGGATTAGGAATGAGCCTATTCCATATGCTGAGGAAGAATAGGACAAAAACTATCCGAAATGCAGAGTGCTTTAATTTCAATTTCTTGCTGAGAGGATCAAATTTTGAGATTGCTGAGAAAGGAGTAGGACTGTGCCTATCCCGAGTGCTGAGAATTGCTGAGAAGGGAGTAGGGCGGAAGCCTATCCCGAGAGCTGAGAATTGCAGAGAATATGCTGAGATGGGAGTACGGCGGAAGCCTATCCGGAATGCTGAGATGGGAGTAGGGCGGAAGCCTATCCCGAATGCTGAGATTGCTGAGATGGGAGTAGGGCGGAAGCCTATCCCGAATGCTGAGATTGCTGAGATGGGAGTAGGGCGGAAGCCTATCCCGGACGTCGAGATGGGAGTAGGGCGGAAGCCTATCCCGAATGCCGAGATTTGCCGAGATGGGAGTAGGGCGGAAGCCTATCCCGATCGTCGAGATGGGAGTAGGGCGGAAGCCTATCCCGAATGCCGAGATTGCCGAGATGGGAGTAGGGCGAGCTCTATCCCGACGTCGAGATGGGAGTAGGGCGGAAGCCTATCCCGAATGCCGAGATTGCCGAGATGGGAGTAGGGCGGAAGCCTATCCCGAACGCCGAGATGGGAGTAGGGCGGAAGCCTCATCCCGAATGCCGAGATTCGTCGTGATGGGAGTAGGGCGGAAGCTCATCCCGAATGCCGAGATTGCCGAGATGGGAGTAGGGCGGAAGCCTATCCCGAACGCCGAGATGGGAGTAGGGCGGAAGCCCATCCCGAATGCCGAGATTGCCGAGATGGGAGTAGGGCGGAAGCCTATCCCGAATGCTGAGATGGGAGTAGGGCGGAAGCCTATCCTGAATGCTGAGATTTAGTTTATGCAGTGGTTGTGAAAGATTTTGTTGATATTTGATTTATGCTGTGACTATGAAGAATTTTACTGAGATTTGGATTATGCTGAGATCGAAATGAGATATGAAAGTGTTATATATCCCATGGGAATCAATCAAAGTCTGATTACTTGGCGAAGGGTACGAACCCGTGCCATCCGAATCAAATTGAAAATTCCTCGTGATTCTGGAATCATCTCGAGAGAGGGTTTCAAAGGGGGTCTGGAATAGATTTTGATTTGAAGAAGGATTGGAGGATTTGAAAAGATGGACTTAAACTGGAATTCAATTTGAGTTTTAGATTTGTTTTGTTTGTTCTTTAACTATCTCATTTTTTCCTTTGTTTATTTGATGTTCATGTGTATTTGAAATTCTTTTCAATGTTTGGATTTTTATGGAAGAGAGTTCTTATTTATTTTCCTTTTCTTTTCTGTTCTTTGTTCGAAGTTCATTTAACTTTAATGGTGTTTCCCAGTCAATTTGCACAAAAAGAGGTGAAGGTAAAATGTGACATGGTCACTTTCATTCCAATCTTGTTGAAGATACATCATACAACTCAATCTGAAATATTTCTCATACAATCCATGACTCAAAACGGACTATGTATGATTCTTGTTCATCCATCCAAAAAAATGTCTGTTAAATCCATTTCTAAATAATGAGATACACGGTCAATAACATCACCTTCCAAGCCATCCTTGGCAGGAATGCCGCATGGATGTGCATTGGAGGTGTGCTATTTCCCATGTAACTCGCGACTCGTAGGGCCGGAGATTCTCCGATCTCGGATCCGGCCGGAAGTGGTATGGTGCCTTTCGTCGTCCATCCTTCTAAAAGTGACGGAGATCCGCTCCACCGGTACTCCCGTATACAATGCTTTGCGACGTTCGCTCCATTTCCTTGTAATATCATGACGGAACCTACCGGAAGTGGTATCTCCACCGGCCCTCGGAACTTACCCGGGCTCGCTATCCGGAGGTCGGATCCGAACATGATATTGCATTGGTTGACGAACGAAATTGTGCAGAAAGGTCTGACAAAGTCGTGGTGGTCTATGTGTGGAGGTATGCAGTCGCCCTTCTGATAAATGTTGATGATGCAACTGTTGGGTATGCAGTCTGCTAGCAATACCCTCCACGTTATCATTCTTTTCACCATCCTTTTAATTATTCTTGGCATTGGATCCACCTCACCATGACGGAGTATCCCTGGTGGGTTTCCTTTTCTGTCCTCTGCGAAGTTATAACAACATCCGCATTGTATTATGAACTTCCTTTCCCTGGCATCCATTTCTGAGGTTCCGAATAAGTCTTTTCTCTCAGACGGCCTGCTCGACCCATCTTCTGAAGTTCTAGAATGCAATCTACAATCTGCTGTTGCTTGTACTCTGACAATACACCTGTGTGTAACTCGAGGCCTTCCAAAATGTTGATTCTTCCGCCTCTAATCCTTTCAAAGTATTCGAAAGTCTTCTTCTCAACATTTTCCATTCTTTCTAGTTCATATTCCGGGATGATCCGCAAGTGACGAGGCCTAGTAACGTACTGCGGGATGTATGGCTTAATCCCGTCACGTTCTCCTGCATACCTTGGCTCCTTGGGGATTGTCTCTGTCGGGACATCCTCCGGGGTTGCTTCCGCAACAAGGTTCTTCAGATATGGTATCTCTATCCGGCGTCGAGGCGATCTCTCTGCCTCTGATCTTCTTGGCACTTTTTCGATCTGTTCTGATTCTCTCGGCGTTGACTTTCTTCTTTCTGGTTCCTGACGAACCGATATTTTTGAAATGTGTGTGTCTGCGAAGGTGGTTGTTTCCTCGTGTTGATCTGCTGCAAGTTTAGTCAACATCTTGCGGATACGGTGATTTTTATTCCTTCTTTGAGTAGCAGTGAGCATAGCTCTCCTCACTTCTTAAATTTCTGTGGACGCGGCACTGACGAGCCTGCCCTCTGCCGTGGCAATTACTGACTTGATTTTCTTGCTTTCTTCGGTGTTTGTCTTTCTTTTCTTGTTGCTCTGGATTGGCGGCTTGGGCCACCCATCTTCATTCTTGTCCGGCTATGAAGCTCTTCTCGGTCCACTGGGACCCAGGTCATTTTCTTCATACCGTAGGTCGGCTGGTGTGAAGTCGAATCAATTTCTATCAACTGCTCCATCCTTCACCCTCTTTTCATCGAGTGCGAGACTCACGTCATTTTTAAAGTTTAGGACCAACCGCCCATTCGACATTTCCTACGAAGAAAACAAGGAAAGGATCGGGGGTCGTACTAAGAACAAGAACATTAAGAAAGTATTTATCATCGAAGATTCTTATTCACTTATTCCAATTTTAATTTTTAAGGAAAGCAGGAAAAAATAAAGAAAGATCGGGAAAAAGATTTGATTTGAAAGGAAGGGTAAAACTTTATTATTATGATTTTCACATATTTTATTTTTTGTACATTTTTTTTATTTTATCCATTTTTATGTTTTTGGGTTCTGACCCAGTCATAAAGTGATTGCTTCACCCGTGTTTCTAGGGATAAGACTCTATTTTAGAGGCCACCCTTCGAAACATCAGGTTGCGTAATACTTTTTCAAATATCGTCCATTGATTGGAAGCATTTGTTGTTCTCCTTGGTAATTCACAAGTTGGTAGGAGCCTCCTGAGTAGATTGCCTCGACCACAAATGGCCCTTCCCAAGTCGATTCAAATTTGCCTCCTATCTTGCGATGTGCAAGAATAGGTCTTCTGAGAACAAGAACTAAGTCACCAACTTTGAAAGTTCTCGGGCGGACCAGTTTATCATGGGCCTGGATCATCTTATCTTGGTACGAGTTCCAAATTTTGTTGCGGCTGCAAGTCTTTTTCCTTCCAAGTTTTCCAGTTCTTCCGGTCGTAATCCGGCATTTTCTTCGTAGTAATTTTATTTGCAATCGCGATCTCGAGTGATGGAAGCTAGACTTCCAATGGCAACACTTGCCTCGGACCCGTATACTAAAGCATAAGGCGTAGACTGAGTAGGAGTCCTGAAAGTCATCCTGTAGGCCCATAAGGCTTCTAACAACTTCTCGTGCCAATTTATCTTGTTGTCATCCAAAGTTTTCTTTAAAATTTAAACGAGAGTTTTATTAAAAGCCTCGGCCAAGTCGTTTGCTCTTGGGTAGTAGATTGTTGAGTATCGCCAATCGATTCCATGTCTTCTGACAAAATTGTTGATTTTTGTGCTTCTAAATGTGGACCCATTATCTGAAATAATTCTGCGTGGTACTCCGAAAAGGTAGACGACTTGATTTTTGAAAAACTGTAGCACGTGGTGTGCCTTTAATTCTCTGAGTGGAACTGCTTCTGCCCATTTAGAAAAGTAGTCTGTAGCTGCAAGGATGAAGTGGTGTCCTCTTGAAGAAGGTGGTTCTATCGGACCCACTATATCTGTGCCCCAACACTCAAATGGCCACGATACAATTGTCGGATGTAGCACATTTGGCGGTTGTGTAGAACCACTCCGTGCACTTGGCACTGGTGACAACTTTTGGCAATCTTCATGCAATCGATCATCATCGAGGGCCAGTAATACCCTAGTCTTTTAATTTTCATTTTCATTTTCGGACCCGACTGATGAGCGCCACAAAGTCCTGAATGCACTTCTTTGACAATTTCACGAGCCTCGGACCCGTTCAGGCATCTTAACCACATTTGATCAAAAGACCTTTGTATAATGTACTGTTTATTAATGCGTAAGACAGAGCTCTTTTCTTGATTTGATGTGCTAATGATGTATCGTCCGGTAATTTTCCCGTTTGTAGGTAGTCATTAGCGGTCGACGCCAATCTTCTGTGTTTTACGTCACTCGCTGCAATCGATTCCTCTGCTTTTCCGATTTACGTATCATATCCATGTCGAGCCGTGATAGGACCCGTCGTCCTTGAACTAACACTGCAATCGACTCATCTTGTGAGCAGGAAAATTCTTTTGCGAGGCGAGCTAGCGCATCCGCGAGAGCATTTTCTCTTCACGGGGATCTTGTAGATTGTTACATTCGGAATTTGTTCCAACAGTTTCATGGCATACTGAAAGTATTGCTCGAGTCTTGGCTTTAAAATTCTGTATTGTCCGGCGTCCTGTTGAATGATTAACTGAGAATATCCGTAGATATTGATATCCGTTATTCCCATTTGAATGGTCCGTTCTAGTCCTGTTATGAGGGCTTCGTATTCTGCCTCGTTGTTTGTGCACGGCTCTGTTAAGTGGTAGGAGTATCTTAACATTCCCCGCTCCGGTGTTATAAAGATTAGTCCGATTCCTGCCTTACTGGGCACTATCGTTTGCAATTCTTTGTCTTTCTGTGCTGAGGACGCTCCGTTGAAGTATAATTCCGAACGTTGATCATCAGTGTCTTCTAGGCTCATTATCTGCTCATCTGGTAAATCGTCGTCGAGAGGCGAATCTACCGGTAAAGGGTGTGCTGCAAGGAAGTCAGCTAGCACTTGTCCCTTTACGGTACGAAGAGGAACGAAAGTTATGTCGAATTGCAATAGTATTATCGACCACCTAGCAAGTCTGCCAGAAAGTGTTGGACGGGTCATCAAATATTGCAACGGATTAACTTTCGAGATTAGGTTGACCTTATGGGAGAGCATGTAATGCCTGAGTTTCTGTGTGGCAAAGATCAGGGCCAAACAATGCTTCTCAATTGGAGGATACTTTACTTCCATCGGAATCAAACGACGGCTTAAGTAGTAGAGAGCATTTTCTTTTCCCTCATCATTGACACAGGCTAGCGGGGCTCCAAGGGAGTCGTCTCAGAGCCGCGGTATAAAGTATCAACGGTCTACTCGAGGCCGGGGCCGCTAAGACGGGAGGTGTCATTAAGTATTGTTTAATGTCCTCGAAGGCCCGTTGGCATTTCTCTTTCCAAACGAATTTGGCGTCCTTTTTAACAAATGCCGAGAAGGGCTGACACCTACCTGACAAGTTCGAGATAAAGCGTCGAAGATATGCCAGCTTCCCTTGAAAGGATCGTAGCTGTTTTAAGGTTTTAGGAGGCAACATCTCTAAGATAGCATTAATCTTTTCCGGATCAATTTCAATCCCGCGATGTCGGATAACAAATCCTAAGAATTTTCCGGAGGTAACGCCGAAGGCGCATTTTAAGGGATTCATCTTAAGGTTGTATTGCCTTAGTCGCTCGAAGACAATTCTCAAATCATACAGGTGATCTTCCTTCAGTTTGCTTTTGATGACCACATCATCCACATAGCACTCGACTTGGTTGTGAATGAGCTCATCAAAAATCTTTGTCATTGCTCTTTGGTATGTTGCTCCTGCGTTCTTTAGTCCGAATGACATTACTGTGTAGCAATACACTCCGATTGGTGTTCTGAATGCCGTGAGCTTTTCGTCTTCTGGTGCCATCTTTATCTGGTTGTATCCTGATGATCCATCCATGAAAGAGAATATTTCATGTGTCGAAGCGATGTCGATCATTAACTCTGGAATTGGTAGTGGAAATTCATCCTTCGGACATGCTTTGTTCAAGTCTCTGAAATCCACGCAGATTCGATTCGACCATTCTTCTTCTCGATCGGTACCACATTGGCTAGCCAAGTAGGGTATTGTTCTTCACGGACAAATTTAGCATCGATTAGCTTCTTAACTTCAGCTATTATTTGTTGTTCAATTTCTAGATGCATTCTTCTGGAAGCTTGTCTGACTGGAACGGAAGTAGAATCCACTCCTAGCCTGTGAATTGTGACTTCTGGAGCTAATCCTGGCATTTTGTCGTAACTCCAAGCAAAACAGTCCTTGAATTCCATCAATAGCTTGATCATTTCCTCAGAATCTCCTTTATTGAGTAAGGAGCTAACAAAGGTTGGTCTAGATTTTTCGCTAGTACCTAAGTTAACTTCCATTAACTCATCTATTGTAGATTTGATTTCGTCTTCAAATTCGGGTGGAGCGTCTCCAATTTGCAGATCTTCAAGCTCTTCTGTAGTTTCCAAGCAGTCCTCATTAGGTTCGCAAGTGACAACCAAGCAAAATTTCGTATCATCAACTGAACCTATTATGCCGAATCCGAGAGCATGTTTTGAATTGGGAGGCCGACCGGTAGTATTCCATAATTTCTCGAAGTGTTGTGATCGGCCTTTTGTCCATTGTCGAGGTAAGACACCACGCTGAATTAAATTTTGAACACAGGGAGAGTACCACTCAAAAGGTAATTCCATTAATTCGGAAGAAGTGACATCTTCAAGTTGTACATCGTTTTCGGTATTGGAAGAAGAAGTGCCACGGTAAAATTTGATTGGCTTTGCACGTTGCTATGTACTTCTTTGACCACCATACCCTCGATCTTATTAGACTGGATCGGGGTCAGGGTCATAGTGCGTACATAGTGGTTAATCTTCTCGTACATCGATTTCTATTCTTCGTTCTTCTCATCTTCAATAGAAATCTTGAATTGTGGTTTCTTCTGGTTTATTGTAGCTGCTTCTTTCTTGATTTCCTCTTCTTCCTCAAAGCTGTTCTCCCAATCAACGTTGATCATCGGCTTTTCGTCCAATCGTCCCGAGTGTCTCTTCCACGACCTCGTCCCCGGCCTCGACCTCGGATGCGAGTTACGGAGAAACCTTCACCATCTCGCCGTAAGGGAGTGGTGAGTGACTCGTTGGACTAGAACTTCAGGTTCTTCATTGTCTCGAATTTCTTTTGCCTCATTTGGCACGGTGTTTACGGAGAAGATTGTTTTCTTCGGAGGTGTGTAATAAATCTGCATCTTCATGGATTCCAATCTCATGTACGGAGAAAGGTTGCAAATCACCTTTAATGCACTTGTTCTCCTCCTTCGTAGTATTTTATGCACCGATGCGAGAGACGATGGTACCATCCGGTTTTCATGGATCCACGGCCGGCCCAGTAGAGCATTGAACGATGTCTCAGAGTCAATTATGTGGAATTTTGCAGTTGTGTTTGCTAAGTCACCGGTCTTCATCAACAGTGTTATTGATCGAAGGGCTATTTCTCCTTTCTGGTTGAATCCTCTTAGTAACATCTTGTCCGCTTCGAGGTCGCGAGCATCAATTTCCAAGTATGCCAGCGTTCGAAGATTCATTATGTTGATTGACGCTCCTGGATCCACCAATACTCTGGAGAGCGTAAACTTCCTGATTGTGACTGAAATGTACAACGGTCGGTTATGATCGAGTCATCCCAAGTAGTAGATCATCTGTCCGTGAAGGTAACACCTCGCTGTTCCTTTAATGAGCAAACCTCGTCTAAGGAATCTCAGGCCATCTGAGCTAAACAAATCTCTGGATCAAGTAAGGCCTTGATTAGAGCTTTCCTCATCTCTTTTGATAAGATGAGAGCGTCACAGATGCTCAGTTTGGCTGGTAGTTTCCTAAGATGGGCTAGCACATTATAGTCCACTTTGTTGCCATGTGTCTCAGTTTCTTCCCGAATGGGAAATTCTTCTACTGGGGTTGATTCTTCCTGAACAACCACCTGCTTTCCTTTGTCTTTTGGACTCATTCTCGGAGGTAGAACCCTTCTGCTCCTTAAGTTGACTTCTGTGATTTCTTCGAATCCGGTGCCGAGTTTTCCGGTGTCTCCTTTTGAATCGGCATGACGGGTTCTTCGGAGTCGCTTCGAATCGAAAGCTCTAACTCTATTGTGATTGGAGCTCCTTGGAATTCACAAATAGATTCATTGCTTGTTGAACTTTCGTAGCCTTCTTGATGAATGTCTTCTTTGTCATCGTGATTGTCGAGGTTGTGTATGATTTGAGAATTGTTATTTGTATCGGAATTGAGATCCGGATTAGATTGGTTGTCGTTAGTTACGTAATCATTAGAAACAGTCAAAACGTAGCCAATGCCATAACTCTTATCATTATAAAATCCCGCCGGAGCGAGTAAATAATCATACAGAGTCAGAGGTTCGAGGAATTTTTCCCCCGAATAGGAAACAACCATCCTAGGATAAGCAGCCCCTAGTCTAGCCTTGGGAGCCTCGGTCTTTTCTTCTTCTTCGATCTCCTTCTTTTCTATGATCTTTTCTTCCTGGGGCGGCTCTTCGATTGCAAGCGATAGCGCCGGCTTGAAAGGTTTCAAACTCTGAATTGAAGCACGCGCCGAAGCGGTTTGGATGCAACCCAAAATTTTCTTCGATGACTTCATCCAAGCGGTGCTCCATCCATCATCAGTCGTGTAAGGGTCAATCGGAACAATGGGATCCGTTGAAATAACATTGACAGAACCTCCTTTCTGGGATTCTTTCATGTATTCCTTTGGGATCGTTATGTTCCCCTTTCGGAGATTGTTGTCAAGCCAACTCTTGAAGGTGATGCAATCCTCTATCTTATGTTTAAGCATCTGGTGGTAAGGGCAGTAGTTGGAATGGTCTTTCTTGTTGACTTCTTCTGGCTTCCTGGGTTCTGGCAGTCGAAAATCTGAAGTCTTTATCAAACTGCGGAACATCTTTGGCACTGCCTCATTCTTGAATGGATACTCTCTGTTTATAAGCTCCTTTAACGTGTACTGTGAGCGAGGCGGTTGCTCATATTGTTGAGTTGGCTGATAACTGGGTTGAAGTTGTTGGTAGTTCTGCTGAGGTTGTTGATAGCTGAGGCTGCGCTGTTGCCTCCATTTGTATTTGCATTGTCGCTTGCCTTTATCGATCTGCGACGACAATCCCAGATTTCTTTTCAAATGTCTTCACAGGCTTCGTTTGTCTGTTTTGTCGACGAAACTTAGTTGCTTCGCTTCCTCTTGCAAGCTTCTGGCCTTGCTTAACAACTTCTCGAAAGTCTTAATTGTAAATCCCTTAAGGAGAAGTGCTATCGGGCAGTGAATGCTTTTAAGCAAGATACCTACTGCATGTTGCTCTTGTAGCTGTGGCTCACACTTCATGCTTAGATTTCTCCATTGAAGTATGTAGTCCACTAAAGTTTCATTCGGTTTCTGTTTCTCCACCACTAAGTCACCGATGGTGATATGGTACTGAGCTCCAGCAAATTGTTTCACAAAAAGGTTTTGTAATTCTAAAAATGTCTTTACCGAACCGTTCGGTAACTCTGCATACCAATCGAAGGCGATCCCTGACAGGCTACTGACGAATTGTCGGAAGAGTAAGGCGTCACTTCCACCGGCGTTGCAACAACTAGCGCGAAAATGTGCAACATGTTGTCGAGGGTTTCCGATACCATCAAAAGTCTTGAACAGAGGTGGTACGAAGCCTTTTAGGTATTGTACTGCATCAAATTCTTCGGGGTAAGGTCTACCCGTCTGAATAGATGCTCTGCTCTTAGAGTGTGCTAAGGCTTCTCGCACCTGCTGTTCTACCATGTTCTTGATGTCCTTCTCTGGAATCATATTCTGAGTAGAGTCTTTCTTCGGCTGATCGTCTCCATTAACGGATGTAATCTCTTTTCCTCCGTCTGTAATATGAATAACTTCTGGAGGAATTTCTCTTGGGGGTTGAGCCTGACTCTGAAGAGTGGCTAGGACTGCAGCCATCTCTTCCATCCTTTTTGCCATTTGAGAGATTGTATCATCTTTTTCTCGAATTTGGGCTCTTAATGCTTCCGGTTCATCTCTCTCGCAGCCTACGGGGCACCTTGCGAAGCCGACGATGCTCGTGTCTCAACCATGTTGATCTCCACATATTCGTCATCCATGAATTCCAACTAATCGACTTCATCTCAAAACTTTTCTTCTCTTTCTCTTGCTAATCGTTGAATGTCGGTTCTTAGCTTTTCTATAGCGTCTTCCAATGGTCTTTTCCGTGCTGTTTCGCAGTTATCATGCGATGGCTATTGGATTTCCTTCTTGGGAGTCCCCTTCATTGCGGTGGCGCTCTCTTCGGACTCGAGTCTCCTGACGAGACTTTCCTTTTCAGGTCATTGTTTCGGTCTTAATTGGCCAGTAGTAGGACGCCATAACATCCTTCTAGCGGCATAAGGCCTAGGACCGGATGGTGCATCGTGCTGAATGCTCGGAAGGTGGTATCCTCCACGATCCGTAAACACCGAAACAACAACGAGGTGGACTAGCCTTCATCTTCTTATTCAACTTTCTCGTGGTGATAACGGGTTCCACTTGCGGCCCAAGATGGGACTTGGGCGGCACCCGCCCTATTCTTCTTAAAATCTACGATACGGGACATTTCTCTTTCTTTGCTAACTTCTCTATCACATTCCGTAGTCGGGCAAATGGTGTAATCCTAGCCCTTTTCTTTCGATTGTCGCTATAGTATGCGGGTCGAGGTAATGCAGAAGCAATCTTGCGGACATTTTCCTCGTTAGCTGCGGCGGAAAGGGGATGGAATCTACTTCCTTCCAAAAGCGGTGTATACTCAGGCAATGGTATGTATTCAGGTAGTGGTGTGTACTCATGGATTTCTTGTAAGAAAGTGACTTCGGCGGCTACGGCCTTTACGGCGATCTTCCTACCTCTCGTTTCTTCTGCGAGTCGCGTGTTAGGGGTGGAACCCTTGAGCTGGACCCAATTTCGAAAACGAAGGTCTTGCACGAAAATCTGTACCCTCCACGGTAACATGCTCGTTGCAAATTTGAACTTCCTTCCCCTTCAGTTTGGCGGAAGCCGGGGTAGGTGCAGAGATGACTAGACCAGTGGGGGTAGAGATAACAGTCGTCCTATGGACAGTAGTATTCCTCTCAGCTGGAACCCTTTGCAGGGGAGGGAACTCTTGAGTTGACTTAAGGTTGAACTCGATCAAAGGTATTTCAGTTTCAGGCACTTTGTCTGTAAGTGTGAAAAGGGTGACGTCGGTGATCTTGACATCTGTGTCACCAAATCCTTATCCGAAATGGATGATCCCATTGTCGAGCGACTCATCCTTGTAAACGGCGAAGTCCAGTCCATATGTGAAGGAGAAAATCAGCTTTGGGGCAGACATTTTCTGCAAGGTAGATTCTGATTGTCAGTCCCAAGTTATGCTTCTTCTCATCAGGATGAAAAGAAAGGAATCGAAAAGAGTCCGAACACATTTTGTTGACCTCATTTTTGATGAGGTATTCTCTTCTCTCTTTAGTACTTAGGATCTAGCCTTAGGCTTTTCCTTTGACTATCTTAGAGGACTAGAAGTGGAACCCACCACTTAGAAATTCAAATCACTTCTTAACTCCCTGCAAACTCCACAAACTTGATTGTAGACCCCTAATCACCTAGAGGGTCGAGATCAAATGTGGAAGTTTAAAGGATGAGTTCCTATAGGACTCTTTGGCCTTAGGACCGCCACAGGTGGCCTGGTCTGGTGAAGGGGCTGACTTACACACACACTACACCTATACACTACACTTTCACACACCTCCTAAAAACACACCCATACCCAATTTGACCTCCTAACTCATGCAGGTGATTCACATGGATGGTCCTTAACCCCTAAGCCCTTGGCTAAGAGGGTTAGGAACAACATAGTGGGTGCCTCAAGTGAGTCCCTTCATGGCTTATGTGGGTTTGATATGGCTTCATGGCTTAACCAAAATGATTTTATTCCACTTATATTCACCCAATCTTCAATTTTCCAAAATTTCAATTTTTGACCCCCGGGACCCTACACCCGCTTAGCCTACCCAAAACCCTCGAAATTACCCAAATTTTCCAAAAATCTCCAAATCACCCAAAATTCATCAAAACCAATCCCAAACATTTCCACATCACTCAAATTGATCATCCATAACCAAAAATACCAAAAATTCCAAAAATACCTCCCAATACCCTCCAAATACCCAAAATACCCCTCTTAGCCAAAAAATCCAAAAATTCAGAAAATTCCCAAAAAATTCCAGAAAATCCCAAATATTCCCAATTTCATTTTGTTCAACTACACCATGTGCCAATTTTGTCAATTTACCCCACTTTTATCATAACCCCCAATTTGACCCATTTTAACCCAAAGTGAACCCAATGTCAAACCTAACCTACCCAATTGACCCAAATTCTGGTCCAATTCAATTCTAAACTTCAATTTAACATCCCCAACACCAATCTAGACCAAATCCAAGTCCAATTTGATTGGCATTGGGATCCAATTTCACTTTTGGCCTTAAAGCCCAATTTGGACCCATGACCCAAATTTAGCCCAAACTCACCCAATTCAACTTCAATTAACCCCAAATCTTTTCTAAACCCTCCTTAACATCCCCATAAACAAAACACTAACATGATTTGCCCAAAATTTAGACCCAAACCCCACTCAAATTTAACCCAAAGCTAAAAGGCCCAATTTTGACCTAAACCCAAACTTAACCCAAATGAGCCCAAATCCCAAAATCAAAACCTAACCAAAGCCAAAACCTCTTTGAAACACTCCCATAAACATTTCCCAACATTAATTTTACATCAATTTCAACTCTAGCCCAACTTTGGCCCATGGTAGCCCATTTTGGCCCACCTTAGCCTCTTTACCAAAAAGGCCCATATCCAACCCAATTCAAACCCAAATCACCTCAAATTTGTTTCAAACCACTCATGACACATCCCTAAACCAAAATCAACAATTATTTGGCCCAAGCCTTTACCAAAATTTCATCCCAAAATCCATTTTAAAATTCAAAAGCCCACTTTCCTAAACCATTTTAAAAGCCCATCTAAAACCATTTCAATGAGCCCAAAATCTACCCTAAAGCCCACATGACATTTCCATTTGCCATCCACTTAATCAAAGCCATTCCCTAAGTTCTAATCACATCATCAAATAATTCCAAATTAAGCCTCATGCCAAATCACCCTTAAAATACCAAAATTTTTCTTAAATCCATTTCCATGAAATTGACTCAACTTTCCCCAAGCCAAAGGTGAGCCATGAAGCCATGCATGAGCCACATGTGAGCCATGAGGGCCTTGGACACTCCACCATGCCATATTGGGTAAGAAGAGGGGGCCTTTCCTTAATCCCTAAAGCTCATTAGCCTTAATCATGATTCACCTAAACTTAGATTTAATCCAGAATATATTTGGATGGAGACCTCTCCATGCCAAACCAGCTGATCCCTTTGATCCCCCACAGCACCCAAAGCCACCTTGAAGGGTGCACCAAGCCCAAATGGGTGAATTGACCCATTTAGACCCAAAACTAGCCATGCCCCATTCTACTTTGGATCAAAGCCTTTACACATGGCAATTGCCAATTGTTTGCACCAAGTCCCATCCCTGACCTCCCTGGCCTTGAGAGTGACCCTCGCCTGCCGGCCAGCCGCCTGGGTCGCCGGAAAACTCCATGGCCGAGAGCTCGCATGTGAGCCCAAGCTTGAAATTCTCACCTGCTGAGTCGCCCAATCCCCGGTGGCCATTGTGGCCGTTCTTCACATGCCAAGAGCAGCCGATCCCGACCCTCGACACCCCCTGGGAGAGCCTCCGACCATGCCTATTTAAACCCCTCACCCTTTCGGCCAAAAAAGGTGTCGAACCAACCATACGAAACTCGCCAAAATCATCCCGGACTCTCCCCTACACCCAGGTGCACTTGATCCACACTGCAATTCTCCCGCCATTTCTTCTCCGCGAGCTCGATTTCGGAGTTGAAATTCCACCTAAAAACAGGGACACTTCACCACGAGTGAGGCAATCCCCAAATTGATTGGCTCTACACCGCACGGGACCAAGAGAAGGAGTTTTCCGAGTGAAAGCCCCCTCTCCGGGCCATCCAGGTTGCTCCGGACTCCAAAGGTTGGAATCGGCCTTGGTGGAAATCACACACAGGCAATTCACCACATCCCCAGGGCTTCATCCCTAGCCTCCTGCAGCTCCAACGAACGTGCCGAGCATCTCCGATCGAGGCTTCACCTCTCGCAGCCAAGGTATGGATCAATTCTTCATCCCGAGCTTCTGAACATTCTCCATTTCAAATGAGTCAATTTCAATGAGCATTAGCCGTATAGATGTGTTCGTCTCTTCAAGACGAATCCATAGAGCATAAGAACATAAAAATCCATGGAGAATTGAGTGAGATCTTAGGGCTTGAAGGTAGACGGCTCTCAGGTTAGGACGTTCGGGGACGATGAACGGATGCCGTTCATTCAATACACGCGCGGACGGACGGCTCAGGTGGCGTCGGACCAGGAGACGGTACGTGAACCGCGGGCCGCGTGGCGCTGAGTCAGAAGGCGGCGTCAAATGGGAGCGCGCCGCGTGTGCATTCGGAGGCTGCCGAGGTTGACGCGGCGCCGCGTCACTTAAGTAGAAAATTAGGGATTTTCTTAATTTATTTAATTCCCTGAACTTTGAAAATTCATATCTTTGTGTAAAAAAATCCTAAAAATAAAATAAAAATACCCTCTTGCTCAGTGAACAGAGGAGAATAATGTGGAAAAGAAACTAATTAATTTTGTCCAGTATTTTATTTTTAATTAATTATTTAATCCCTGCATTGTTTTAATTCTCCATGCATTCATACAATTCACCATGGCATGAGACCATAGGGCTTTTAAAGCCTCCGAACTCGGGAACATTCCCTGAATTTTCCAAGGTCGAGGCCATCTCCGTGAAAAGTTATTGATTTTTCAAATGCATGTTGCTGTTTTGAGTATTTTAATTCCAAAAATTAGCATGTTGTGAAATAAATTCTAGGGAAATTTGGTGATGTTCCTTATGACCAGAGAACCCTAGGAAAAATAGGACTTGAGTTAATTCACTCAAAATAACCATAATTGGCTTAAACATCCAAAATAGACCCCTAATTAATTAGAGCTAACCATACATCAAATTAACTTGAAATCAAATCTCCACTGACCTTTAGGATCAGAGGAACCCACCATAAAAATTTCAAGTCAATTGGACTTGGTTAGCCCTACTAAATAGGTTGATTAGGCCATTTAGTCATTTTAAACTTTAAAAATTCATAACTTTCAAAATACCTTTCAAAAATTCACCAAATTGGTTTTGGAGCCTCTCTGATATCAGGGAATTTAAGAAAATTAAAATTTCAATTTTCTAAAAAAGTTAGTTTTTTTAGTATTATTTTAATATTTTAATAATTAAAAAATAATAAAAATCACAAAAATAATAAAATTCACCAAAATGTCATATTTTGAAATTTAATCACTTAGGAACAAACCCCATATTTTTCTTAGGTCTATTTAATGAGATATTAAATTTTAAAGCCCTAGTGTAATTTTAAAATTAAAAAATGTATTTTCTAGCATTTTCACTAAAATAATTATAATAAATCAAAGAAAAATCAAAAAATTATAAAATTTGGTTCTCTAGAATCCTTGATATCAGAGAGAATTTTAAAAATTATAAAATTCATTTTTCAACTTATATTTTGTTTTTAAATTAATTAATACTCCAGAACTTAAAATAATTCTAATAAATAAAATATAATTCAAAAAATCACAAAAATTGGTCCAAGTGGTCCTCTGGTCATTAGGAATGTCCCATAATTTTCTTAAGGACAGAAATTTTCCCTTGGTCATATTATTAAATTTTCCTTGGAAATCCTTATTTTCCACCAAAAATAATTATATAAATAAATTAAATGCAGAAAAATCACATTTTCTCCTCTAAAGTCTTTATTGACATATGAGTGAAGTAACATAAAAATTTCAAGTTCATTTGAGCTCAATTTAGTGAGTTATGAAATTATTAGGCTTGAAGGGCAAAATGGTAATTAAAACCTTAACCCTTTAATTAAGACTTTAGGCTTAATGAAATTAATAGGTAAAAAATTTGATTTTAATTTGATTTGGATGATTGAAATTTAGATAATTAAAGGGTAGAAACCTACTAAACAATTTAAAATAATTGAAATAAACCTTAATTAAATAATTATTTAAATTTGGAAGAATAATAAAATCGGAATTATTAAAATAGGGATATTATTAGGAGGAGATTTATTCTTTAATTTAAAAATCCCTAAATTGATCATCCCAATAATATTTAATTCCTAATTAAAATGATAATTCAAGTTTAAGATTTAAAATGCTAAAAGACTTAATCATTAAATTAAATTAATGTTAAATTATTTAAAACAAATTCCTTTAAAATTAAAAATTAAATTAAAAAATTAAGAATTAAATTAAACTAAATTAAATTAAATTAAATTAAATTAAATTAAATTAAATTAAATTAAATTAAATTAAATTAAATTAAATTAAATTAAATTAAATTACATTATATTATGTTAAATTAAATTAAATTAAATTAAATTATATTATATTATATTAAATTAAATTAAATTAAAAGTAAATTAAATTAAATTAAATTAAATTAAATTAAAATTAAACTAAATCATATTACATTAAATTAACTTAAGTTAAATTAATTTAAATTAAACCACATTAAACTAAATTAAGTTAAATTAAATTAAATTAAGTTAAATATAAAGACATGAAGAATTCAAAAATAAATCTAAAATAACTTGAACACTATTCCAAACTTAAATCATTAATTTGAACTTAAATTTGAATCACAAATCATTAAATATCATTTTGCCCTTGGGAGTTTTTACTATTATAACTCCTAAATGGAGTATCAAGTGAAATGGCACTTCACTTATAGGATATTCAAACGTCCTAGATTCACTGAGCAAGACAACAAAACTTAAACTCTCGGACGATTAATTCATTTGTATAATTAAATTCATTTGGACTTAAAACAATCCCGTAAATATTGAAAAGATGTTTAAGATTCGTCTTAAACACTTCCTCAATATGATGGAATGTCCTTAAGAACAAATTGAGCTTAGTTGTTCTTTGGTGAAGAAAATCATCCTTAAAACCAAAATCGAAGACCTAGACGTCATAGGAGATGACTAGCTATAGGATTAGGAACTTGGTAGAAAACCATAACCTTTCCCTTAGCTTTTCCTAGGAACTTACTTTAAATGCTTAAATATGCTAACTGTGTTTTAAGTGCAGCTTGGGATGACGGGAAGACCCTCCAGGTACGCTTTTATTTTATTGCGATTTACTTTATTGCAATTTATTTAATCGCGTTGCACTTTACCTTTCTTACATGATAAACAACGAGTTGCATGAAAACCTACACCTTTAGGACGTAAACCAAAATTGAAACCCATAACTAAATTAAAAGACACTACAAGATAAAATTCACCTCCACAACATTTCAAAATATAAGACAACTCAAAATTTAATCACAAACAGAACAACAAAACTACAACTACAACTAAATTAAAACGTCTCGTTGAATGATCGGGAATACCTCTGATGATGTAACCCACGTGTTGCTAACGGGATTTCCCGCGGTCTAAATGAAAGTGCGGAACTCATTTAGTTGAGTTTAGCAAATTCATCTGGACTAAGTGAATTCGATGAAAATAACTGTGCTGGGATGACGGAACCGTGGGATCTTAATCGGTTCTGTTTAATCAACTTTAAGATTTGTTTTAATTAAAACATAAAAAACACTTGGAAATTAAGACTTTCTTTAAACCAGAACACTTCTCTCATCTCCTGATTTATGATTTCTAAAACTAAACCTCTGCGACAACAAGGAGCTCGGAGCATGGTGGGCAGCACGGCCATCGTCATCAGCAAAATCTGAGTCTACTTCAGCAAAACTTTCCTTAGAACTAAATAACCAAGCCATAGGACTTCGAGGTAGCTTGCTCTAGTGCAACGTAAATCCTCAACTCTTCGTTAGGCATTTGCATGATTATGTCATGTAAATTAAGCCCTAACCGGTCTTAGGATTCCGAGGTAGTCGTCCGATACGACATAAACCCTCACATCTCCGAGGCTATTTGTATGATTTTATCATACAAACATAAGTCCTAATTAATTAAAATTGGCAAGATCAAAACATTAAACAAACATTAGGACTTTCCTAAATTCAAGCCAAACAATAGGATAGTCGGGAAATTACCGAAGTTCGCTTCGAATCTGTGATTTCTCCTACCTTTCTTCCTTCGGACTCCTAAGATATAATGTTCAAAATTTGATCCATTCCCTATTGAAATTCCAAAATTCAATCCCTTAAAAACTTAAACTTTGAGATTCTTGAGAGCAGAACTACTGATTATTATCGAGAGTTTTCTTAGGTGATTTCTGTCACTTAAGATGTAATTAACTATAGGGACTTGCCCTTATAGGGAACTTTAAGAACCCAGGTAATATAAACCCTGCTTAATTCATTTATATTAAGCAGGGGAACTTGTCGGCTTATAAAATTGGTTTGCAGACCAAACGGATGGCACAAACCTTTCTAGTTTATTTAATCGAGCCCCATCATCGAAACGGTGTGTCTATTCTTCGGGATAGATACACGGTTTGTGGTGCGGTGCTCGTTTATATAAACTATTCGGGATGTGAGATCAGCTTGATTTCATATCTTAAAATTTTCAAATTTAAAATTATTTTCAAAATCAAATACTACTTTTCAAATTATTTATTTAAATTAAATTAAAAATTCACCGACAATTTCTGTAGGCGACCCCTTTTCAAAATAAAACACATAACCTAAAAATATGCCGACAATTTCTGGCGACTCCGCTGGGGAGTAGTTCCTCTCTCCATTTTAATCAAATAGTTCTGCTTTCAAAATCGGTAGTGTATCCATGTCCCTAATGGATCAAACTACCCTTCTTGTCGTTGGAATACTATATTCATTTTTGTCTTGAATGAGTATAGCCAACATTCTCTCGGATTTAGGAGCCACTGTTTAGACACCCCTAAACAGAGAGGTTCCGAGATCCTTTTACCTCATTTCGAGGTGGGGTGGACCCCCGATAGGTGTTAGTTTAGGGGTAATCCTTCGAGTCGAGAAGTCTCGCATAAGACTTTCTTTTCCTTTCTAATTCTGAATCAGATTCGTTACCTTCTCTACACCTTCGAACCTTCCGTTCTAAATAAACAAACCTTCTAATGAACGACTCTTTTAATAAATATACATGAACAAAAATGTGTTCGGACTCTTTTTGTTTCCTTTCTTTTCGTCCCGATGAGAAGAAGCATAACTCGGGACCGACAATAGAATCTACCTTGCAGAAATGGAAGCTCCAAACCTGATTTTCTCCTTCACCAACGGACTGGACTTCGCTGTTTACAAGGATGAGCTCCCCGACAATGGGATCATCCGGTTTGGACAAGGATTCGAGAATACAAATGTCAAGATCGCTGACGTTACCCTTTTCGCACTGATGGACAAAGTGTCAGAAACTGAGAAACCCATGATTGAGTTCAACCTTAAATCAAATCAAGAGTTTCCCCTCTCGCAAAGGGTTCCAGTCGAGAGGAGTACCGCTGTCCATAGAAGGACCGTTATCTCTACCCCCACTGGTCTAGTCATCTCTACACCTACCCCGGCTCCCGCCAAACTAAAGGGGAAGGAAGTTCAAATTTGTAACGAGCATGTTACCGTGGAGGGTACAGATTTCCGTGCAAGACCTTCTGTTTTTGAAATTGGGTCCAGCTCAAGGGTTCCACCCCTAACACGGACCCGGAGGAGAAACAGAGGTCGGAAGATCGCCGAAGCGCCGCAGCTGCTGAAGTCGCTTTCCTAGAAGAAATTCCCGAGTACACACCACTACCTGAATACATACCATTGTCTGAGTATACACCCCTTTTGGAAGGGAGCAGATTCCATCCCCTTTCCGCCGCAGCTGACGAGGAAAATGTCCGCAAGATTGCTTCTACATTACCTCGGCCCGCATACTATAACGACAACAGAAAGAAGAGGGCTAGGGTTACACCACTCGCCCGATTACGGACTCGTGATCGAAAAGTTAGCGAAGAAGGAAAGATGCCCCGTGTCGGAAATTTTAAGAAGGATAGGGCGGGTGCCGGCCAAATCTCGTCTTGGGCCGCGAATAGAATCCGCTATCGCCGCAGAAGAACCAAATAAGAAAATGAAGGCTAGCCCACTCGTTGTTGTTTCGAGTTTACAAATCGGGGAGGATACCACCTTCCGACATTCGAGCCGACGGACCTTCCGGTCCTAGGCCTTCCGTCGCTAGAAGGATGGTATGGCGTCCCACTACCGGCCAATTAAGACCGAAACAACGACCGAAAAGGAAAGTCTCGTTAGGAGACTTGAGTCCGAGGAAAGTGCTACCGCAAGTAAAGGGAACTCATGAAAAAGAAACTCGACAATTATCACATGACAACCGCAAGGAGGTACGTAAAAGACCTCTGAAGATGCTATGGAAAAGTTAAGAACCGATATTCGGCGACTAGCGAGGGAAAGAGAGGAGAAATTCGGAGATGAAGTCGACTTGTCAAAGTTCATGGATGATGAGTATGCGAAATTAACATGGTAGAAACACGAGCTTCGTCCGCTTCACAAGGTGCTCCCGCAACTTGCAGAAGAGAGGAGCCGGAAGTAATGAGGAGGCAGCTTCAAGAGAAAGATGATACGATCGTCCGGATGGCGAAAAGGATGGAAGAGATGGCCGTAGCCCTAGCCACTTTCCGCAGTCGTGTTCAACCCCAGAGAGAAACACCCCGGAAGTTATTCACATTGTAGACGGAGGAAAGGAGATTACATCCGTCAACGGGGATGATCAATTAAAGAAGGATGCAACACAAAGTATGATTCCAGAAAAGGATATCAAGAGCTTGGTAGAACAGCAGGTGCGAGAAGCCTTAGTACAATCAAAGAGCGGGACATCCATTCGGACGGGTAGACCTTACCCCGAAGAATTCGACGTTGTCCAATATCCGAAAGGCTTTGTACCACCTCTGTTCAAGACCTTTGATGGAACCGGAAACCCTCGGCAGCATGTTGCACATTTTCGTGCCGCTTGTTGCAACGCCGGTGGAAGTGATGCTTTACTCTTCCGACAATTTGTCGCCGACTCGTCGTGGATCGCCTTTGATTGGTATGCGGAATTACCAAACGGTTCGGTAAAGACATTTTCGTAATTAGAGAACCTCTTCATCAAGCGATTTGTCGGAGCTCAGCACCACATCACTATAGGTGATTTAGTGGTAGAGAAGCGTAAGCCGAATGAAACCTTGGTGGACTACATACTTCGATGGAGGAACCTAAGTATGAAGTGTGAGCCACGATTACAAGAACAAGATGCGATCGGCATTTTACTAAAAAGCATCCATGGCCCGATAAGCACTTCTCCTCAAGGGATTTACTATTAAGACTTTCGAGAAGTTGTTAAGCAAGGCCGGAAGCTTGCAAGAGGAGGCGAAGCAATTAAGTTTCACCGATAAAACAGATAAACAGAAGCCCGTGAAAACTTTTGAAAAGAAGTCCGGGATCGTTGCAGCAGTCGACAAAGGCAAGCAACCGATACAAATATCGTCAGAACGGCCGCAGCAACCTCAACAGAATTACCAGCAACCCCGACCCAGCTATCAGTCATCTCAACAGTATGAACAACCGCCTCGTCCGCAACGTACGTTAAGGGAGCTTCTGAGCGGTGGAGTATCCATTCAAGAATGAGGCAGAGGCCGAAAATGTTCCGCAGCTTGATGAAGACTCCAGATTTCCAACTACCGTAACCTAAGAGACTAGAAGAAGTCGACAAGAAAGGTGATCCCAACTTTTGCCCTTACCACCGGATGCTTGGGCATAAGATAGAAGATTGTATTACCTTCAAGAGTTGGCTCAACGACAATCTTCGGAAAGGGAATATAACGATCCCGAAGGAGTACATGAAGGAACCCCGTAAAGGAGGTTCCGTCAATGTTATCTCGACGGATCTCATTGTTCCGATAGATCCCTATGCGACCGATGATGGATGGAGCTACCGCTTGGACAAAGTCTTCGAAGATGATTTTAGATCGCATCCAAACCACTTCGGTGCGAGCTTCAACTCAGAGTTCGAAACCTGTCAAGTCGGCGCTATCACTTGCGATAGAAGAACAACCTCAACAAGAGATAATTGAAGAAAAGAAGAGAATTGACGAAGAAGAGAAGACTGAGGCACCTAAGGCTAGACTAGGGGCTGCTTATCCTAGGATAGTTGTTTCCGATTCGGGGAGAAATCCCTCGAACCCCTGACTCTGTATGATTATTTACTCACTCCGGTGGGATCTTATAATGATGAGGGTTATGGCGTTGGCTACGTTTTGACTGTTTCTAACGATTACGTAACTAGCGACAATCAACCTAATCCGGACGTTGATTCCGATACAAATGACAATTCTCAAATCATATACAATCTCGACGATCACAATGATGAAGAAGACATCCACCAGAAAGGCTACGAGAGTTTAACAAGCAACGAATCTATTTGTGAGTTTCGAGGAGCTCCAGTCACAATAGAGTTAGAGCCTTCGTACTCCGAAGCTAATCTCGAAGAATCCGTCATTCCAATTCGAAGGAGACACTAAGCAAACTCAATGCTAAACTTAGAAGAAATCACGGAAATCAACTTAAGAAGTGGAAGAGTTCTACCTCCGAGAATGGGTCCAAAAGACAAAGGAAAGCGGTGGTTGTTCGAGAAGAACCAACCCCGGCGGAAGAAATACCCATTCGAGAAGAAAACGAGGCACATGAAAACAAAGTGGATTACAACGTGCTAGCCCATCTTAGGAAACTACTGAGCCAAACTGAGCATCTACGACGCTCTCATCTTATCAAAAGAAATGAGAGAAGCTCTGATCAAGGCCTTACTTGATCCAGAAATTTGCTTAGCTCAAATGGCCGGAGAGTCCTTAGATGAGGTTTGCTCGTTAAAGGAACAGCGAGGTGTTACCTTCACGGACGATGACCTACTACTCGGGACGACAGACCACAACCGACCATCGTACATTTCGGCTACAATCGGGAAGTTTACACTCTCCGCAGTATTGGTGGATCCAGGAGCATCAATCAACATAATGAATCTTCGAACGCTAAGCATACTTGGAAATTGATGCTCGCGAGCTCGAGGCGGACAAAATGTTATTAAGAGGATTCAACCAGAAAGGAGAAAGAGCCCTCGGCTCAATAACACTGCTAATGAAGACCGGTGACTTAGCAAAGACAACCGCGAAATTTCACATAATTGATTCAGAAACGTCGTTCAACGCTCTACTGGGTCGACCATGGATACATGAAAACAGGATGGTACCATCATCTCTACATCAATGCATTAAATACTACGACGGAGGGGAACAAGTAGTATTAAAGGTGACTTACAACCGTTCTCCGTACATGAAATCGGAATCCATGAAGATGCAGACTTATTATGCACCTCCGAAGAAAACAATCTTCTCCGGAGATACCATAACAAATGAAGCAAAAGAAATTTGGGACGACGAAGAACCCGAAGTTCTAGTCCAACGAGTCACTCACCACTCCCTTACGGCGAGATGGTGAAGGTTTCTCCACAACTCGCATCCGAGGACGAGGCCGGGGACGAGGTCGTGGTAGAGACGTTAGGACGATTGGACAGAGGAAACCGACCATCAATGTCGATTGGGAAGATAGTTCTGAAGAAGAAAAAGAAATCAAACAAGAAGCAGCGACAATAAGTCGAAAGAAGCCGCAATTCAAAATCCCTATTGAAGATTAAAGAAACGAAGAATATAAATCGATGTACGAGAAGATTAACCACTATGTACATACTATGACCCTGACCCCGATCCATTCTAATAAGATCGAGGGTATGGAGGTCAAAGAGGTACGTAGCGGTGGTGCAAAGCCCATCAAATTCTACCGTGGTGCTCCTTCCTCTAAAACTGAAAATAATGTACAACTTGAAGATGCTACTTCATCAGAATTAATGGAATTGCCTTTTGAGTGGTACTCTCCCTGTGTTCAAAATTTAATTCAGCATGGTTTCTTACCTCGACAATGGACAAAAGGTCAATCACAACGTTTTGAAAATTTATGGAATAACTCCGGTCGTCCACCCAACTCAAAACATGGTCTCGGATTCGGCACAGTAGGATCAGTTGACGATACTGAATTTTGCTTGGTTGTCACTCGCGAGTCTAATGAAAACCGCATGGAAACTGCGAAGAACTCGAAGATTTGCAAATTGGAAACGCTCCACAGAATTCGAAGAAGAGATCAAATCTACGATAGATGAGTTAACGGAAGTTAACTTAGGAACTAGCGAAGAACCTAGACCTACCTTTGTTAGCTCCTTACTCAATAAAGAAGACTCCGAAGAAATAATCAAGTTATTAATGGAATTCAAAGACTCGTTTTGCTTGGAGCTACGATGAGATGCCGTGTTTAGCTCCGGAGGTCGCAGTCCATAAGCTAGGGGTGGATCCCGCTTCGTTCCGATCGGACAAGGTCCCGGAAGAATGCGTCTAGAAATCGAACAACAAGTCATAGCTGAAGTTAAAAAGCTAATAGACGCTAAATTTGTCCGTGAAGAACAATACCCGACTTGGTTAGCCAACGTGGTACCGGTCGAGAAGAAGAATGGTCGGATCGGAATTTGTGTGGATTTCGGAGATTTAAACAAGGCATGTCCGAAAGATGAATTCCCTCTACCGATCCCGAATTAATGATCGACATTGCATCAACGCATGAAATATTCTCATTCATGGATGGATCTTCGGGATACAACCGGATAAAAATGGCTCCGTAAGATGAAAAACTTACGAGCATTCGAACGCCGATCGGGGTATATTGCTACACAGATGATGCCATTCGGATCGAAGAACGCAGGAGCAACCTACCGTAGAGCAATGACAAGAATTTTTGATGATCTCATCCACAATCAAGTCGAATGCTACGTGGACGATGTGGTCATCAAAAGCAAAGTAAAGGAAAACCACACGTATGATTCGAGAATTGTTTTCGAACGATTAAGACAATTTAACCTTAAGATGAATCCCTTAAAATGCGCCTTCGGCGTCACCTCCGGAAATTCTTAGGATTCGTTGTCCGACATCGTGGAATCGAAATCGACCGGAAAAGATTAAAGCCATCTTAGAAATGCCACCTCCCGTAACCTTAAAACAACTACGATCTTTTCAAGGGAAGTTGGCATATCTTCGACGCTTTATCTCAAACTTGTCGGGAAGGTGTCGGCCTTTCTCGGCACTGAGTTAAAAAGGACGCCAAATTTATTTGGGAAGAGAAATGCCGGAAGGCCTTCGAGGACATTAAACAATACTTAATGACACCTCCCGTCTTAGCAGCCCCGGCCTCGGGTAGACCGCTAATACTTTATACCGCGGCTTTAGACGACTCTCTCGGAGCCCCGTTAGCCTGTGTCAATGATGAGGGTAAAGAAAATGCTCTTTACTACCTAAGCCGTCGTTTATCGCCGACGGAAATAAGGTATCCCGCAATCGAAAAGCATTGTTTGGACCCGATCTTCGCCGCTCAAAAGCTCGGGCATTACATGCTTTCTCATAAGGTCAACTCGATTTCGAAATTTAATCCGTTGCAATACTTGATGACCCGTCCAACGCTTTCCGGCGGACTTGCCGGATGGTCAATGATATTATTGCAATTCGATATAACTTTCGTGCCTCTTCGTGCCGTAAAGGGACAAGTCTTAGCGGACTTCCTCGCAGAGACACCCTTTGCCGGCAGAATCGCCTCTCAATGACGACTTGCCAGATGAACAAATAATGAACCTAGAAGACCATGATGATCGACGTTGGGAATTATATTTCGACGGAGCATCTTCAGCACATAAAGACGAAGAATCGCAAGTGATAGTGCCCGGTAAGGCAGGGATCGGACTAATCTTTATAACACCGGAGCGGGGGATGTTGAGATACTCCTACCACTTGACAGAGCCGTGTACAAACAACGAAGCAGAATACGAAGCCCTCATAACAGGATCGGAATTAACTATTCGAATGGGTATAACAGACATCAACATCTACGGGGATTCGCAATTAATCATCCAACAGATCGCCGGACAATACAAAATTTTAAAACCAAGACTCGAGCAATACTTCCAGTATGCCATACAGCTGTTGGAACAAATTCCGAATGTGACGATCTACAAAATTCCCAGAAAAGAAAACATTTTAGCGGATGCGCTAGCCCGTCTCGCAAAAGAATTTGCCTGTTTGCAAGATGAATCAGTGGAAGTGTCAGTTCACGGACGTCGAGTCCTATCACGGCTCGACATAGACACAATACACAAATCGAAAAAGGAGAAAGGATCAATTGCGAGCAAGTGACGTGAAAACACGGAAGATTGGCGACAACCATTAATAGATTACTCGCAAACAGGAAAACTACCGGACGATAGGTCGTTAGCCCATCGGATCAAGAAAAGAACTCGTGCTACGCATTAATAAACAACACATTATACGAAGGTCTTTTGATCAAATGTGGCCGAGGTGCTTAAGCGGGTCCGAGGCCGGTGAAATTGTTAAAGAGGTGCATTCGAGACTCGTGGCGCTCACCGATCGGGCCCGAAGATGAAAATGAAAATTAAAAGACTAGGGTACTACTGCCCTCGATGATGACCGACTGCATGAAAATCGCCAAGAGCTGTCATCAGTGCCAAGTGCACGGAGTGGTTCTACACCAACCTCCAAATGTGCTACATCCGACAATTGCATCGTGACCATTTGAATGTTGGGGCACGGATATAGTGGGTCCAATAGAACCGCCGTCGTCAAAAGGACATCGCTTCATTCTTGCGGCTACGATTACTTTTCCAAGTGGGCGAGGCGGTTCCACTCAAATAAGTGAAGGCACACCACGTGCTACAGTTTTTTAAGAACCAAGTTGTCTACCGTTTCGGGGTGCCGCGCAGGATCATCTCGGATAATGGGTCAGCATTCAGAAGCACGCAAATCAAAAATTTTGTCAGGAGACACGGAATTGACTCGCGATATTCAACAATTTACTACCCAAGAGCAAACGGCCTTGCCGAGGCTTTTAATAAAACTCTCGTTTAAATTTTAAAGAAAACCTTGGACGATAATAAGAGAAATTGGCACGAGAAGTTGTTAGAATCCTTATGGGCCTACCGGACAACCTTCAGAACTCCTACTCGAAGCTACACCTTACGCTCCGGTGTATGGGTCCGAGGCGATGTTACCCTTAGAAGTCCAGCTTCCTTCACTCGGGATTGCGATTGCAAACAAACTCACGACGGAAGAGAATGCCGGATTACGACTAGAAGAATTGGAAAGCCCGGAAGGGAAGAGACTTGCGGCACAGACGAATTTAGAACTATACCAAGCTAAGATGGTTCGAGCCCATGACGGATCGGTCCGCCCAAGAACCTTCAAAGTTGGTGATTTAGTTCTCGTTCTCAAAAGACCTATTCTTGCACACCGCAAGATAGGAGGAAAATTTGAACCCACTTGGGAAGGACCATTTGTAGTTGATACAGTCTACTCAGGAGGCTCCTACCAGCTAGTAAACTGCCAAGGAGAACGACATATGCTTCCGATCAATGGACGATACTTGAAAAAGTATTACGCTACCTAATGTTTCGAAGGAGTGAATTTTCCATCCCTAGAAGCACGGGTGAAGTAATTACTTATGACTGGGTCCGAACCAAAAAAAAAAAAAAACAAAAAAAAACAAAAAATGTGCTAAAATAAATAAAATCATGATAATAAAGTTTTCTTTGTTTTCTCTCTTCCAAGTCAAAATCTCTTTCCTGATCTTATCTCATTTCATTCCTGTTGAATTGAAAATACAAAAGTAATAAAAATTTTTGTCTTTAATAAACATTTTCTTAATGTTCTTGTTCTTAGTACAGCCCCTGATCCTTTTCCTTGTCTTTTCGCAGGGAAATGTCGAACGGGCGGTTGGTCCTGAACTTTAGAAATGGCGTAAGCCTTGCACTCGACGAAAAGAGGGTGAAAGATGGAGCGATAATAGAGATCGACTCGGACTTCGCACCGCGAGCTCCGCAATACGAGGAAAGTGATCGGGTCCCGATTGACAGAGAGGAACCGCCCGATCGGACGATAATGAAAGTGGGTGGCCCAAGCCACCAATCCGAGCGACAGGAAAAGAAAAACGGTACACTGAAGAGGACAAGAGAATCAAGTCTGTAGTCGCTACAGCAGAGGGCAGACTTGTCAGCGCCGCGCCCACAGAAACTCAGGAAGTACGAAGAGCTACTCTCACAGCAACTCAACGGAGAAACAAGAATCGCCGTATCCGCAAGATGCTAACTAAATTAGCAGCGGACCAGCGCGACGAGGAAGTTGCTACTGCCAGTACATATACTTCAAGGATACCGGTTCGCCAGGAACCTGAAAGAAGGAGGCCAGCTCCCAGGACGACAGAAGAGACCAGAGAAATCTCAAGAGGAACAGAAGAAAGAAGGCTATTACGCCACCAGATGAAGCCGCCGGTAATGCATGACCTTGTTGCAGAAGCAACCCCGGAGGATGTCCCGACGGACGTCATCCCCGAGGAGCCGAGGTATGCAGGAGAACGTGAAGGGATTGAGCCATATATCCCACAGTACGTCACCAGGCCTCGTCATTTGCAAATTATTCTAGAATACGAGCTAGAAAGAATACAGAATGTCCAGAAGAAAACTTTTGAATACTTCGAGAGAATCAGAGGCAGGAGGATCAATATACTTGAAGGCCTCGAGCTACATAGAGACGTGTTCTCAGAATATGAACAACAACAAATCGTGGACTGCATCCGGGATTTGAAAAAGATGGGCCGAGCAGGTCGCTTAAGAGAAAACACTTACTCAGAACCCCGGAGATGGATGCCAGGAAAAGGGAGAATTACAATACAATGTGGATGCTGCTATAACTTCGCAGAAGACAGGAAAGGTAACCCACCGGGGATACTCCGTCATGGCCAGGTGGATCCAATGCCATTAGTCATCAAAAGGATGGTAAAAAGAATGATAGCATGGAGGGTATTGCCAGCAGATTGCATACCCAACAGTTGCATCATCAACATTTACAAGAAGGGTGATTGTATACCCCCGCACATAGATCACCACGACTTTGTCGGACCTTTCGCACGGTTTCTTTTCCGAACGAGTGTAATATCATGTTCGGATCCGACCTCCGGATAGCGAGGCCCGAGTGAGTTCCGAGGGCCAGTAAAGATACCATTACCGGTAGGTTCCGTCATGATACTGAAGGGCAACGGAGCAGATATCGCTAAGCATTGCATACCAGGAGTACCAGTGAAGCGGATCTCGGTTACTTTCAGAAGGATGGACGACAGGAAAGCACCTTACCACTTCCGGCCTGGACCCGGAGTTAGAGAGCCTCCGGCCTTACGAGCCGTGAGCTACATGGAAAATATCACACCTCCAACGTACATCCATACGGCATCCTTGCCAAGGATGGCTTGGAAGGTGATGTTATTGACCATGTACCTCACTATTCAGACATGGATTTTTGACAGATACCCTTTTGGATGAATCGACAAAGATCATACATAGTCCGTTTTGAGTCTATATGGATTGTATGAGATGTATTCCAGATAGATTTGTACGATGTATCTTCAGCATGATTGGAATGAAAGTGACCATGTCACAATTTTGGCCTTCACCTCTTTTGTGCAAATTGACTGGGAAACGCCATTAAAAGTTAAATGAACTTCGAACAAAGAACAGAAAAGAAACAAAAAGAATAAAAGAGAACTTTCCTTAAAATTTAAAAAATGATAAACTCCAAATTCACGATAAAATAAAATTTGAATCAATAAAAGACAAACAAAATGACCACAAAATCTCAATCAAATTTCAAATTCAATCTTTCCAAATTTCAAATCAAATCTCAATCAAATTTCAAATTTCAAATTCGATCTTTCCGGATCTCACATCAAACCTCGATCAAATTCAAACTTACCCTTCCAAATCGAAATCCAACCCGTTCTACTCTCTCCCTTGTGTGGGAAGGAAGCGGTTGATTCCATTGACACGGATCGAATCTGATGGCGAGGAATCACATTCAATCCAAACCAGCAACTTTCAATCAACTCTTTTGAATGGGATATGTAACATCTACATATTCCCTCCTAATCTATTTCCTTCCATGAAAGTCTTTTACAACTTTCATGAAATTCTCGAAACACCAAAATTCCACACTTTTCAAATCAACACTACAAATCTTTGCAAAGTCAATTACCCATCAAAATCAACTTTTTGAAGTTGAGGATTTTACATCTGAGACTGCACTGCTTTAGGATTCTTTCCCTATTACACTGAAATACATCAAAATCAACTTTTTGAGGTTGGGGATTTTACATCCGAGACTGCACTGCTTTAGGATTCTTTCTCTATTGCACTCGAAATACATCAAAATCAACTTTTTGAGGTTGAGGATTTTACATCCGATACCGCATCGCTTTAGGATTCTTTCCCTATTGCACTCTGAAATACATCAAAATCAACTTTTTGAAGTTGAGGATTTTACATCCGAGACCGCACTTCGCTTTAGGATTCTTTCCCTATTGCACTAAAATACATCAAAATCAACTTTTTGAGGTTGAGGATTTTACATCCGATACCGCATCGCTTTAGGATTCTTTCCCTATTGCACCGAAATACATCAAAATCAACTTTTTGAGGTTGAGGATTTTACATCCGAAACTCGCACTCGCTTTAGGATTCTTTCCCTATTGCACTCGAAATACATCAAAATCAACTTTTTGAGGTTGAGGATTTTACATCCGAGACCGCATCGCTTTAGGATTCTTTCCCTATTGCACCTGAAATACATCAAAATCAATTTTTTGAGGTTGAGGATTTTACATCCGAGACCGCACTGCTTTAGGATTCTTTCCCTATTGCACTGAAATACATCAAAATCAACTTTTTGAAGTTGAGGATTTTACATCCGAGACTGCACTGCTTTAGGATTCTTTCCCTATTGCACTGAAATACATCAAAATCAACTTTTTGAAGTTGAGGATTTTACATCCGAGACTGCACTGCTTTAGGATTCTTTCCCTATTGCACTGAAATGCATCAAAAATCAAATTCTTGTGGTTGAGGATTTTATATCCAATACCGCATTGCTTTAGATTCTCTTCCTATTGCAATGAAGCACACCAAATCGAGCTCTTGAGGTTAAGGATTTTACATCCAATACCACATTGCTCTGAGATCTCTCCTCATTGTAATGATTCAATCCAATCAATTCAATTTTCTTTTGAGGTTGAGGATGTTACATCTAAAACCGCAAAATTTCAATTTTCAATTTCAAATCAAATCCCTTCAAAATTAATCTTAACAAAACTTCAATCTAAATGAAAACTCAAAATCTAAACTTACACATCAAAACTTAAATTAAAACAAAACGAAAATCTAAATCGAAATTCCCCAGATCATGTGATTTGGGATTCACCTCCTTTTCCTTTCCCCGGCGAGAGTTCGGGAATCTCCATTCTCGGAGATATACTTGACACTCCCCGACGGAAATTCTTCTACTTCGTCCTATGTTTGTCACTTGGACATCTGTGTTGGTTTTGTTGATCTTTTCGGTCAACGCCAATACGCGCGGTGTGCTTGGTTAGCACACCACACCTATTGGGGGTCCATTTGTTGACCTCATTTTTTATGAGGTATTCTCTTCTCTCTTTAGTACTTAGGATCTAGCCTTAGGCTTTTCCTTTGACTATCTTAGAGGACTAGAAGTGGAACCCACCACTTAGAAATTCAAATCACTTCTTAACTCCCTGCAAACTCCACAAACTTGATTGTAGACCCCTAATCACCTAGAGGGTTGAGATCAAATGTGGAAGTTTAAAGGATGAGTTCCTATGGGACTCTTTGGCCTTAGGACTGCCCTGGGTGGCCTGGTCTGGTGAAGGGTTGACTTACACACACACTACACCTATACACTACACTTTCACACACCTCCTAAAAACACACCCATACCCAATTTGACCTCCTGACTCATGCGGGTGATTCACATGGATGGTCCTTAACCCACTAAGCCCTTGGCTAAGAGGGTTAGGAACAACATAGTGGGTGCCTCAAGTGAGTCCCTTCATGGCTTATGTGGGTTTGATATGGCTTCATGGCTCAACCAAAATGATTTTATTCTACTTATATTCACCCAATCTTCAATTTTCCAAAATTTCAATTTTTGACCCCCGGGACCCTACACCCGCTTAGCCTACCCAAAACCCTTGAAATTACCCAAATTTTCCAAAAATCTCCAAATCACCCAAAATTCCTCAAAACCAATCCCAAACATTTCCACATCACTCAAATTGATCATCCATAACCAAAAATACCAAAAATTCCAAAAATACCTCCCAATACCCTCCAAATACCCAAAATACCCCTCTTAGCCAAAAAATCCAAAAATTCAGAAAATTCCCAGAAAATTCCAGAAAATCCCAAATATTCCCAATTTCATTTTGTTCAACTATACCATGTGCCAATTTTGTCAATTTACCCCACTTTTATCAAAACCCCCAATTTGACCCATTTTAACCCAAAGTGAACCCAATGTCAAACCTAACCTACCCAATTGACCCAAATTCTGGTCCAATTCAATTCTAAACTTCAATTTAACATCCCCAACACCAATCTAGACCAAATCCAAGTCCAATTTGATTGGCATTGGGATCCAATTTCACTTTTGGCCTTAAAGCCCAATTTGGACCCATGACCCAAATTTAGCCCAAACTCACCCAATTCAACTCCAATTAACCCCAAATCTTTTCTAAACCCTCCTTAACATCCCCATAAACAAAACACTAACATGATTTGCCCAAAATTTAGACCCAAACCCCACTCAAATTTAACCCAAAGCTAAAAGGCCCAATTTTGACCTAAACCCAAACTTAACCCAAATGAGCCCAAATCCCAAAATCAAAACCTAACCAAAGCCAAAACCTCTTTGAAACACTCCCATAAACATTTCCCAACATTAATTTTACATCAATTTCAACTCTAGCCCAACTTTGGCCCATGGTAGCCCATTTTGGCCCACCTTAGCCTCTTTACCAAAAAGGCCCATATCCAACCCAATTCAAACCCAAATCACCTCAAATTTGTTTCAAACCACTCATGACACATCCCTAAACCAAAATCAACAATTATTTGGCCCAAGCCTTTACCAAAATTTCATCCCAAAATCCATTTTAAAATTTAAAAGCCCACTTTCCTAAACCATTTTAAAAGCCCATCTAAAACCATTTCAATGAGCCCAAAATCTACCCTAAAGCCCACATGACATTTCCATTTGCCATCCACTTAATCAGAGCCATTCCCTAAGTTCTAATCACATCATCAAATAATTCCAAATTAAGCCTCATGCCAAATCACCCTTAAAATACCAAAATTTTTCTTAAATCCATTTCCATGAAATTGACTCAACTTTCCCCAAGCCAAAGGTGAGCCATGAAGCCATGCATGAGCCACATGTGAGCCATGAGGGCCTTGGACACTCCACCATGCCATATTGGGTAAGAAGAGGGGGGGCTTTCCTTAATCCCTAAAGCTCATTAGCCTTAATCATGATTCACCTAAACTTAGATTTAATCCAAATATATTTGGATGGAGACCTCTCCATGCCAAACCAGCTGATCCCTTTGATCCCCCACAGCACCCAAAGCCACCTTGAAGGGTGCACCAAGCCCAAATTGGTGAATTGACCCATTTAGACCCAAAACTAGCCATGCCCCATTCTACTTTGGATCAAAGCCTTTACACATGGCAATTGCCAATTGTTTGCACCAAGTCCCATCCCTGACCTCCCTGGCCTTGAGAGTGACCCTCGCCTGCCGGCCAGCCGCCTGGGTCGCCGGAAAACTCCATGGCCGAGAGCTCACATGTGAGCCCAAGCTTGAAATTCTCACCTGCTGAGCTGCCCCATCCCCAGTGGCCATTGTGGCTGTTCTTCACATGCCAAGAGCAGCTGATCCCAGCCCTCAACACCCCCTGGGAGAGCCTCCAGCCATGCCTATTTAAACCCCTCACCCTTTCGGCCAAAAAAAGGTGCTGAACCAACCATACAGAAACTCTGCCAAAATCATCCCAAACTCTCCCCTACACCCAGTGCACTTGATCCCCACTGCAATTCCCCGCCATTTCTTCTCTGTGAGCTCAATTTCAGAGTTGAAATTCCACCTAAAAATAGGACACTTCACCACAGTGAGGCAATCCCCAAATTGATTGGCTCTACACCTGCACAGGACCAAGAGAAGGAGTTTTCCAGTGAAAGCCCCCTCTCCAGGCCATCCAGTTGCTCCAGACTCCAAAGGTTGGAATCGGCCTTGGTGGAAATCACACCTAGGCAATTCACCACATCCCCAGGCTTCATCCCTAGCCTCCTGCAGCTCCAACGAACGTGCCGAGCATCTCTGATCGAGGCTTCACCTCTCAGAGCCAAGGTATGGATCAATTCTTCATCCCGAGCTTCTGAACATTCTCCATTTCAAATGAGTCAATTTCAATGAGCATTAGCCGTATAGATGTGTTCGTCTCTTCAAGACGAATCCATAGAGCATAAGAACATAAAAATCCATGGAGAATTGAGTGAGATCTTAGGGCTAGAAGGTAGACGGCTCTCAGGTTAGGACGCTCGGGGACGATGAACGGATGCCGTTCATTCAATACACGCGCGGACGGACGGCTCAGATGGCGTCGGACCGAGAGACGGTACGTGAACCGCGGGCCGCGTGGCGCTGAGTCAGAAGGCGGCGTCAAATGGGAGCGCGCCGCGTGTGCATTCGGAGCTGCCGAGGTTGACGCGGCGCCGCGTCACTTAAGTAGAAAATTAGGGATTTTCTTAATTTATTTAATTCCCTGAACTTTGAAAATTCATATCTTTGTGTAGAAAAATCCTAAAAATAAAATAAAAATACCCTCTTGCTCAGTGAACAGAGGAGAATAATGTGGAAAAGAAATTAATTAATTTTGTCTAGTATTTTATTTTTAATTAATTATTTACTCCCTGCATTGTTTTAATTCTCCATGCATTCATACAATTCACCATGGCATGAGACCATAGGGCTTTTAAAGCCTCTGAACTTGGGAACATTCCCTGAATTTTCCAAGGTCAGAGGCCATCTCTGTGAAAAGTTATTGATTTTTCAAATGCATGTTACTGTTTTGAGTATTTTAATTCCAAAAATTAGCATGTTGTGAAATAAATTCTAGGGAAATTTGGTGATGTTCCTTATGACTAGAGAACCCTAGGAAAAATAGGACTTGAGTTAATTCACTCAAAATAACCCTAATTGGCTTAAACATCCAAAATAGACCCCTAATTAATTAGAGCTAACCATATATCAAATTGACTTGAAATCAACTCTCCACTGACCTTTAGGATCAAAGGAACCCACCATAAAAATTTTAAGTCAATTGGACTTGGTTAGCCCTACTAAATAGGTTGATTAGGCCATTTAGTCATTTTAAACTTTAAAAATTCATAACTTTCAAAATACCTTTCAAAAATTCACCAAATTGGTTTTGGAGCCTCTCTGATATCAGGGGAATTTAAGAAAATTAAAATTTCAATTTTCTAAAAAAGTTAGTTTTTTTAGTATTATTTTAATATTTTAATAATTAAAAAATAATAAAAATCACAAAAATAATAAAATTCACCAAAATGTCATATTTTGAAATTTAATCACTTAGGAACAAACCCCATATTTTTCTTAGGTCTATTTAATGAGATATTAAATTTTAAAGCCCTAGGGTAATTTTAAAATTAAAAAATGTATTTTCTAGCATTTTCACTAAAATAATTATAATAAATCAAAGAAAAATCAGAAAATTGTAAAATTTGGTTCTCTGGAATCCTTGATATCAGAGAGAATTTTAAAAATTATAAAATTAATTTTTCAACTTATATTTTATTTTTAAATTAATTAATACTTCAGAACTTAAAATAATTCTAATAAATAAAATATAATTCAAAAAATCACAAAAATTGGTCCAAGTTGTCCTCTGGTCATTAGGAATGTCCCATAATTTTCTTAAGGACAGAAATTTTCCCTTGGTCATATTATTAAATTTTCCTTGGAAATCCTTATTTTCTACCAAAAATAATTATATAAATAAATTAAATGCAGAAAAATCACATTTTCTCCTCTAAAGTCTTTATTGACATATGAGTGAAGTAACATAAAAATTTCAAGTTCATTTGAGCTCAATTTAGTGAGTTATGAAATTATTAGGCTTGAAGGGCAAAATGGTAATTAAAACCTTAACCCTTTAATTAAGACTTTAGGCTTAATGAAATTAATAGGTAAAAAATTTGATTTTAATTTGATTTGGATGATTGAAATTTAGATAATTAAAGGGTAGAAACCTACTAAACAATTTAAAATAATTGAAATAAACCTTAATTAAATAATTATTTAAATTTGGAAGAATAATAAAATCGGAATTATTAAAATAGGGATATTATTAGGAGGAGATTTATTCTTTAATTTAAAAATCCCTAAATTGATCATCCCAATAATATTTAATTCCTAATTAAAATGATAATTCAAGTTTAAGATTTAAAATGCTAAAAGACTTAATCATTAAATTAAATTAATGTTAAATTATTTAAAACAAATTCCTTTAAAATTAAAAATTAAATTAAAAAATTAAGAATTAAATTAAACTAAATTAAATTAAAATAAATTAAAATAAATTAAATTAAATTAAATTAAATTATATTAAATTAAATTAAATTAAATTAAATTAAATTAAATTAAATTAAATTATGTTAAATTAAATTAAATTAAATTAAATTAAATTATATTATATTAAATTAAATTAAATTAAAAGTAAATTAAATTAAATTAAATTAAATTAAATTAAAATTAAACTAAATCATATTACATTAAATTAACTTAAGTTAAATTAATTTAAATTAAACCACATTAAACTAAATTAAGTTAAATTAAATTAAATTAAGTTAAATATAAAGACATGAAGAATTCAAAAATAAATCTAAAATAACTTGAACACTATTCCAAACTTAAATCATTAATTTGAACTTAAATTTGAATCACAAATCATTAAATATCATTTTGCTCTTGGGAGTTTTTACTATTATAACTCCTAAATGGAGTATCAAGTGAAATGGCACTTCACTTATAGGATATTCAAACGTCCTAGTTCACTGAGCAAGACAACAAAACTTAAACTCTCGGACGATTAATTCATTTGTATAATTAAATTCATTTGGACTTAAAACAATCCCAGAAATATTGAAAAGATGTTTAAGATTCGTCTTAAACACTTCCTCAATATGATGGAATGTCCTTAAGAACAAATTGAGCTTAGTTGTTCTTTGGTGAAGAAAATCATCCTTAAAACCAAAATTGAAGACCTAGACGTCATAGGAGATGACTAGCTATAGGATTAGGAACTTGGTAGAAAACCATAACCTTTCCCTTAGCTTTTCCTAGGAACTTACTTTAAATGCTTAAATATGCTAACTGTGTTTTAAGTGCAGCTTGGGATGACGGGAAGACCCTCCAGGTACGCTTTTATTTTATTGCGATTTACTTTATTGCAATTTATTTAATCGCGTTGCACTTTACCTTTCTTACATGATAAACAACAGTTGCATGAAAACCTACACCTTTAGGACAGAAACCAAAATTGAAACCCATAACTAAATTAAAAGACACTACAAGATAAAATTCACCTCCACAACATTTCAAAATATAAGACAACTCAAAATTTAATCACAAACGAACAACAAAACTACAACTACAACTAAATTAAAACGTCTCGTTGAATGATCGGGAATACCTCGGATGATGTAACCCACGTGTTGCTAACGGGATTTCCACGGTCTAAATGAAAGTGCGGAACTCATTTAGTTGAGTTTAGCAAATTCATCCGGACTAAGTGAATTCGATGAAAATAACGGTGCGGGATGACGGAACCGTGGGATCTTAATCGGTTCCGTTTAATCAACTTTAAGATTTGTTTTAATTAAAACATAAAAAACACTTGGAAATTAAGACTTTCTTTAAACCGAACACTTCTCTCATCTCCCGATTTATGATTTCTAAAACTAAACCTCTGCGACAACGAGGAGCTCGGAGCATGGTGGGCGGCACGACCATCGTCATCGGCAAAATCCGAGTCTACTTCAACAAAACTTTCCTTAGAACTAAATAACCAAGCCATAGGACTTCGAGGTAGCTTGCCTAGTGCAACGTAAATCCTCAACTCTTCGTTAGGCATTTGCATGATTATGTCATGTAAATTAAGCCCTAATCAGTCTTAGGACTCCGAGGTAGTCATCCGATACGACATAAACCCTCACATCTCCGAGGCTATTTGTATGATTTTATCATACAAACATAAGTCCTAATTAATTAAAATTGGCAAGATCAAAACATTAAACAAACATTAGGACTTTCCTAAATTCAAGCCAAACAATAGGATAGTCGGGAAATTACCGAAGTTAGCTTCGAATCTGTGATTTCTCCTACCTTTCTTCCTTCGGACTCCTAAGATATAATGTTCAAAATTTGATCCATTCCCTATTGAAATTCCAAAATTCAATCCCTTGAAAACTTAAACTTTGAGATTCTTGAGAGCAGAACTACTGATTATTATCGAGAGTTTTCTTAGGTGATTTCCGTCACTTAAGATGTAATTAACTATAGGGGCTTGCCCTTATAGGGAACTTTAAGAACCCAGGTAATATAAACCCCGCTTAATTCATTTATATTAAGCGGGGGAACTTGTCGGCTTATAAAATTGGTTCGCGGACCAAACGGATGGCACAAACCTTTCTAGTTTATTTAATCGAGCCCCATCATCAAGCAATGTGTCTATTCTTCGGGATAGATACACGGTTTGTGGTGCGGTGCTCGTTTATATAAACTATTCGGGATGTGAGATCAGTTTGATTTCATATCTTAAAATTTTCAAATTTAAAATTATTTTCAAAATCAAATACTACTTTTCAAATTATTTATTTAAATTAAATTAAAAATTCGCCGACAATTTCTGTAGGTGACCCCTTTTCAAAATAAAACACATAACCTAAAAATATGCCGACACATTTTTGTTCATGTATTTATAAAAAGGAGTTATTTGTTAAAAGAGTCATTCATTAGAGGGTTTGTTTATTAAGAACGAAATGTTCAAAGGTTTAGAGAAGGTAAGGAATCCGATTCAGAATTGGAAAGGAAGAGAAAGTCTTATGCAAGACTTTATGCAAGACTTCTTGACTCGAAGGACCGCTCCTAAACTAACAACTATTGGGGTCCACCCCACCTCAGAAAAGAGGTAAAAGGATTTCGGAACCTCTCCGTTTAGGGGTGTCTAAACAGTGGCTCCTAAATCCGAGAGGAGTTGACTATACTCGTTCAAGACAGAAATGAACGGGGTATTCCAACGGAAGAATGATAGTTTGGTCCACTAGGGGCATGGGCTCACTACCGATTTATGAAAGCAAAACCATCTGATCAAAATGGAGAGAGGAACTATTCCCCAGCGGAGTCACCAGAAGTTGTCGGCATTTTTTTAGGTTATGTGTTGTATTTTTGAAATGGGGTCGCCTACAGAAATTGTCGGCGAATTTTTATATTTTAAATTTAATTTAAATATATATATAGTTTAAAAGATAGCATTTGATTTTGAAAGTAATTTTAAGTTTAAAAGTTTTAAGATATGAAATCAAACCAATCTCACATCCCAAATAGTTTATATCAAAGAGCACCGCATCACAAACCGTGTATCTATCCTGAAGAATAGACACACTGCTTGATGATGGGGCTCGGTTAAATAAACTAGAATATTTGTGACATCTGTTTGGTCTGCAAACAAATTTTATAAGCCAACAAGTTCCCCTGCTTAATATAAAGGAATTAAGCAGGGTTTATATTACCTGGGTTCTTAAAGTTCCCTATAAGGGCAAGCCCCTATAGTTAATTACATCTTAAATGACGGGAATAATTTAAGAAAACTCTCGATAATGATCAGTGGTTTTGCTTTCAAGAATTTCAAAGTTTAAGGTTTTCAAAGGATTGGATTTTGGAAATTCAAAAGGGAATGACTCAAAATTTGGAACAATTTTATTTTTGAGAATCCAAAGGAAGAAAAGTAGGAGAAGCTGAGGATCTAAGAAGAATCTTGGCAACTTCCCGACTATCCTATTGTTTGGCTTAGATTTGAGAAAATCCTAATATTATCTGATATTTTAATCTTGCCAATTTTAGTTAATTAGGACTTGTATTCGTATGACATAATCATACAATCAGCCCAGAAGATGTGAGGGTTTATGTCGTACCAAACGACTACCTCGGAGTCCTAAGATCGGTTAGGGCTTAATTTATATGACACGATCATGCAAATGCCTAACGAAGAGTTGAGGATTTATGTTGCACTAGGCAAACTACCTCAAAATCCTATGGCTTTGTTGTTTAAATTCTAGGAATGGTTTTGTTGAAGTAGATCCGAGTTTTGCTGATGACGATGGCCTTGCTGCCCACCATGCTCCGAGCTCCTTGTTGTTGCAGAGGTTTAGTTTTAGAAGTCATAAATCAGGAGATGAGAGAAGTGTTTTGGTTTAGAGAGAATCTTAAAATCCAAGTGTTTTTAATATTTTAATTAAAACAAATCTTAAAGTTGATTAAACAAAACCGATTAAGATCTCACGGTTCCGTCATCCCGACACCGTTATTTTCATGGAATTCACTTAGTCCAGATGAATTTGCTAAACTCAACTGAATGAGTTCCACACTTTCATTTAGACCGTGGAAAATCCCGTTAGCAACACGTGGGTTACATCATCCGAGGTATTCCCGATCATTCAACGAGACGTTTTAATTTAGTTGCAATTGTAGTTTTGTGTTCAGTTTGTGATTAAGTTTTGAGTTGTTTTATATTTTGAAATGTTGTGGCGGTGATTTTTATCTTGTAATGAATTTTAATTTAGTTTTGGTTTCAGTTCAGGGACTATCCTAAAGATTTTGGTTTTCATGCAACAGTTTTCATGCAAGAAAAGTAAAGTGCATTTGCAATAAAGTAAATTTCAATAAAATAAAAGCGTACCTGGAGGGTCTTCCCGTCATCCCAAGCTACACTTAAAGCACATGTTAAGGCATTTAAATATTCCAACGAGTACCTAGGTAAAGCTAAGGGAAAGGTTTTGGTTGTCTACCAAAGTCCTAATCCTATAGCTAGTCATCTTCTATGACGTCTAGGTTCTTGTGTTTTAGTTTAAGGACGATTTTCTTCATCAAAGAACAATTAAATTCAATTGTTCTTATAAACATCCTATCATATTGAGGAAGGGCTTATACGTCTAGGATTATTTTAAGTCCAAGAGAATTTAATTATACAAGTGAATTAATCATCCGGGAGTTTAAGTTTTGTTCTTTCGCTCAGTGAACTAGGACATTTGAATATCCTATAAGTGAGGTAACGCTTCACTTGATACTTCATTTAAGAGTTATAATAATAAGAGCTTAAAAAGGGCAAATCAAATTATTAAATATTTTAATGATTTAAACTTAATGATTTAATTTTGATTTTGACTTAATTATAGAAAATTAGTTTAAGTTTGGAATAGTGTTCAAGTTATTTTTAGATTTAATTCTTAATGATTTCATTTAGGTTTGTTATTAAATGATTTTAATTTAATTTAATTCAATTTAATTTTAATTTAATTTAATTTAATTTTGATTTAATTTGATTTAATTTAACTTCAATTTGATTTGAATTTAATTCAATTTAATTTAATTTTTAATTTAAATTTAATTTTAATTTTATTCAATTTAATTTTATTTTTATTTAATTTAATTTCAATTTAATTTAATTTTAATTTAATTTAAATTTAATTTCAATTTCAATTTAATTGAGATTATTCTTTTAATTTTCTTTTTAAGTATTATTAAAGTGATTTATTTAGGTATTTTTAAATTAAAGAATAAATATCTTCTTAAATAATATCCCGACTTTAATAATTTCAATTTTCCATTAATCTTCCAAACTTAATTAATTAATTAATTAAGGTTTATTTTAATTATTCCTAAAATGATTGGTGGGTTTCTACCCTTAACCATTTAAGTTTAAATCATCCAAAATCAGTTTAAATCAAATATTTTACCCTCCCTTTTTGATTAATCCTAAAATTTTAATTAAAGGTTGAAAATTTTAATTACCATTTTGCCCTTCAAGCTTAATAATTCTATAACTCACTAAATTAAGCTCAAATGAACTTGAAATTTTTATTTGACCTCACTTACATGTCAATTAAGACATTAGAGGAAAAAAAGTGATTTTTCTGTATTTAATTTATTTATGTAATTATTTTTTATGGAAAATAGGGATTTTCAAGGAAAATTCAATAACATAACCAAGGAAATGTTTCTATCCTTAAGAAAATTATGGGATATTCCTAATGACCAGAGGACCATTTGGACCAATTTTGATGATTTTTTGAATTATATTTTATTTATTAGAATTATTTTGAGTTTTAGAGCATTAAATAATTTTAAAATAAAATTAAAGTTGAAAAATGGATTTTCTATTTTTCTTAAATCTCTCTGATCTCAAGCAGTTCAGAGAAACAAAATTTATATTTTTCTGATTTTTCTTTGATTTATTAGAATTATTTTAGTGAAAAGGTTGGAAAATACATTTTTTAATATAAAAAATTACATTAAGCCTTTAAAATTCAATATCTTACCCTAGGGACTTAAGAAAAATATTTGGTTTGTTCCTAAATGATTAGAATTCAAAGTGTGACATTTTGGTGATTTTTAATATTTTTATAATTTTTATTATTTTTTAATTATTAAAAATATTAAAATAATGATAAAAATCAACTTTTTTAGAAAATTACAATTTTAATTTTTCTAAGTTCCTCTGATATCAGAGAAGCTCAAAAACCATTTTTGTGAATTTTTGAAAGGTATTTTGTGAGTTATGAATTTTTAAAGTTTAATTTTACCCATTTTGCTTAAGAGACTTAATCAACCCATTTGGTAGGGTTAATCAAGTCCAATTGGTTTCAAATTTTTATGTGGTGTTCTCCTATCCTTAGAGGAAAGTGGAGAATTGTTTTTAAGTTAATTTGATTAATAGTGAACCCTAATTAATTAAAGTTCAATTTTGGGTATTTAGGCCAATTAGGGTTGTTCAAAGTGAATTGTCTCAAAATTTATTTTTCCTAGGCCCCTCTGTTTACAATAAACATCACCAAATTTTTCTAGAATTTATTTCTCAACATGATAATTAGTGGAATTAAAATACTCAAAACAGTAACATGAACTTTGAAAATCAATAACTTCTCATAGGGATGGTCTCTAACCTTGGAAAATTCAGGGAATGTTCCCAAGTTTAGAGGCTTCAAAAGCCCTATGGTCTCATGCCATGATGAATTGCCAATGCAAATGGAGAATTAAAACAATGCAGAGAGTAAATAAATCATTAAAAATAAAATACTTAATGAAATTACTTGATTTCTTTTCCACATTATTCTCCTCTGTTCACTGAGCAAGAGGGTATTTTTATTTTATTTTTAGAATTTTTCTACACAAAGTTATGGATTTTTGAAGTTCTTGGAATTAAATAAATAGAAAAATAGCCTATTTATCTACTTATCCACGCGGCGCCGCGTCAACCTTGGTAGCTCCGAAGGGAGTGCGTGTCGCGCTGTGATTGGGCGCCGCCATCTGAGTCAGCCGTCCCGGGACCCGCCTTTCACGTAACATGTTCTGGTCCGACGCGATCCGAGCCGTCCATCCGATACAAGCGCGATCCAACGGTTCCCAGTCATCGTCTACGACTGGTGCGAACCCGTGACCGTCGACCTTCTAACCCTAATTTCTTACTCGATTCTCCACGAATTTTTTTGTTCTTATGCTCTATGGATTCGTCTTGAAGATACGAACACATCCATACGGTAAACATGCATTGAAATTAACTCAAACTAAATGGAGAATCTCTGTAAGCTCGGGAGGAAGAGTGAGTCCATACTTTGCTCAGAGAAGTGAAGCTTCAATCTGAGGGTTGTGTCACGTTCGATTGGGTCCAAGCAAGCTCCGGATGAAGTCCCTTGGCTCGGTGAATTGTCCAGGTATGATTTCGACCAAGCCCGATCACAAAGCTTGGAGGCTGGAAGCAATGGGCCGGCCTGGTGAGGGGCCTTTTGCTTGGGAAACTTCTCCTCTTGGTACGGTGAAGGTGTAGAGTCAATCAATTTGAAGATTGACTCACTTGTGGTGAAGTGTCTTGGTTTTGGGCTTGGATTTCAACTCTGAAATTGAGCTCACAGAGAGGAAATGGCAGGGGGATTTTAGTGGGGATCAAGTTCTCTATGTGTAGAGAGTGGTCTGGGATGATTTTGGCAGGGTTTCAGTAAGGTTTGATTCAGTACCTCTCTTGGCCGAGAGGAGGGGGTGTTTAAATACGAGAGGCTGGAGGGCCTCCCAGGGGGGTTTAAGTGTTGGGATCAGCTGCTCTAGTGAGGAGAAGAACAGCTGCAATGGCCATTTGGAGTGAGGCAGCTCAGCAAGGTGGAATTCCAAAATTTGGCTCCTCCCAAGGTCTCGGCCATGGTGTTTTTCGGCGATCCAGGCGGCTGGCCGGTAGGCATGGGTCACCCTCAGGTTCAGGTGGGTCAGGGCTGGAGGTTTGTGCAGGCAATTGAGCTTTGCCATGTGTAAAGGGCTTGGATTAAAATGGCATGGGGGAGAGGCCATTTTGGCTTGATTTGGTCCAAGCCATGATTTTGGGTTAGGTTCACCTCCCACGTGGCTGATTTGGCTGAGGGAGGATCATTTGCATCGCCTAGAAAGGGGTGGTGAAGTCCCCATCTAAAGTGATGTGGCTAATCTTGGTTTAGTGTGTAACATGGAAGGGGTTAAAAAGCTTAATGAAGGTTTAAGAAAGGGGGCCCTCCTTTTGTTACTTTAGGTATGGTCACATGTCAAACATCCCATGGCGTCATATAGCTTGTACATGGTTTGTATTTGGCTCACCTATGGCTTGGCAAGAGCTTGGTCAATTTCATAAAAAAAAGGATTTTGTGAATTTTGGCATTTTGATGGGAATTGTTGTGAGGCTTGATTTGGAATTGTTTAATTGATAAATTAGGACTTTAGGAATGATTTTAATTTGAATGTGTGATGAGGGAAAGTGTCATGTGGGCTTTAGATTGATTTGGGCTTTTGAATTTGGTGGAAGTGGGCTTTTAGGAAGGTTTAAGGGAGTGGGCCTTTATGTTTAGCAATGGGATTTTAGATAAAAATATTTTGCAAAGGGCCATGCCAAATAAATGTTGAATCTAGTTTAAGGATGTGTCTTGAATGATTTGAAGCAAATTTGAGGTGGTTTGGAATTGAATTGGGTTGAATTTGGGTTCATTTGGTAAATGGGCCAATGTAGGTCAAATTGGGCTAATATGGGCCAATATTGGGCTAAGGTTGAAATTGATGTAAAATTAATGTTGGGAAATGTTTATGGGAATGTTTCAAAGAGGTTTTAACTTTGGTTGGGTTTTGGTTTTGGGACTTGAGCTTATTTGGGTTAGGTTTGGGTTTAGGTCAAAATTGGGCTTTTTTTGGTTTTGGGTTGAATTTGAGTGGGGTTTGGGTCCAAATTTTGGGCAAATTATGTTAGTGTATTGTTTTTGGGGATGTTAGGGAAGGTTTAGAAAAGGTTTGGGGTCAATTGGAGTTGAATTGGTTTGGTTTGGGCTAAGTTTGGGTCATGGGTCCAAATTGGGCTTTAAGGTCAAAAGTGAAATTGGATTCAAATGTTAATCAAATTGGACTTGGATTTGGTCTAGATTGATATTGTGGATATCAATTCGAAGTTTAGAATTGAATTGGACCAAAATTGGGGTCAATTGGGTAGATTTGGTTTGACATTGGGTTCACTTGGGTTAAGAATGGACTAAATTGGGGGTTTTGGTAAACGTAAGGTAAATTGACAAAATTGGCCCATGGTGTAGTTGGACAAAATGAAATTGGGATTATTTTGGATTTTCTGGAATTTTTTGGGAATTTTCTGAATTTTTGGATTTTTTGGCTAAGAGGGGCATTTTGGGTATTTAGAGGGTATTGGGGGGTATTTTTGGAATTTTTGGTATTTTTGGCTATGTATGATCAATTTGATTGGTGAGGAAATGTTCAAGGTTAAATTTGGGGAATTTTGGATGATTTGGAAATTTTGGAGGATTTAGGCAATTTTAAGGGCTTTTGGCAGGTTTGATAGGTGTAGGGTCCCCGGGGTCAAAAATTGAAATTTTGGAAGAATGAAGATTGATCAAATATGAGTGGAATGGAATCACTTTGATTGAGCCATGAAGCCATGTTAAGCCTATATGAGCCATGAGAGGACTCATTTGAGGCATTCACTATGTTGTTCCTAACCCTCTTAACCAGGGGCTTAGGGGTTAAGGTCCATCCATATGAATTACCTACATGAGTCAAGGAGTCAAGTTGGGTATGGGTGTGGTTTTAGGATTTGGATTGTGTGTGTGAGAGTGTAGAGTGTGAGTGTAGTGAGTGTGTAAGTCAACCCTCACCAGACCAAGCCACCCAGGGTGGTCCTAAGGCCAAAGAGTCTTATAGGGAACTCATCCTTTAAACCTTCACATTTGATTTCAACCCTCTAGGTGATTAGGGGTCTACAATCAAGCTTGTGGGGTTTGCAGGGAGGCAAGAAGTGGTTCAAATTTCTAAGGGATGGGTCCCAATTCTAGTCCTCTAAGATAGTCAAAGGGAAAAGCCTAAGGCTAGATCCTAAGCACTAAAGAGGGAAGAGAAGACCTCATCAAAAATGAGGTCAACGTTCAACAGTAGGTTTAAAATTTTCTTCCATTAAAATTCTATGCATACAAATGGAAGGGCTTATTCCTCTTATATCTGCAATAGTCCAACCAAAAGCTTTCTTATAATTCTTTAACACACCTAGTAATTTTTCTTCTTGATCTTTACTCAGTTCAGAAGAAATAATAACAGGTAAAGTTAACGAATTTCCAAGAAAGGCATATTTTAAATGTGAAGGTAACATTTTTAATTCCAGTTCAGGGGCTTTTTAATTGATGGTAAAAGTATCTCATTTTGAGTTATGTCTAAAGTTTCCGAGTTATCTTTAATAAAATGAGTCTCTTCTTCTTTTACTTCTTCATTTTCATCGAGTTAAAAATTCAAATTTTTCTTCGAAATGACTTTACATTTTTCTTGATAATGTTTCTCAATTAAATAATCAATTATATCCATTCGAAAACATTTCTCTTTATCAGGGCACTTCATTGATTTAAGAACATTGAATTAAATTTCTTGATCATTAACTCTCATAGTTAATTCTCCTTTTTGCACATCAATCATAGCTCGTCCGGTAGCTAGAAAAGGTCTCCCTAAAATAATAGGTATCTCTTTATCTTCTTCCATATCAAGTACGATGAAATCTACAGGGAAGATAAATTCATCCACTTTAACAAGGACATCCTCTATAACTCCTTTAGGATAAGTGATAAATCTATCAGCTAACTGAAGGGTTACGGTGGTGGAAGTAATCTCTCCTAAATTCAATCTTCGAAAAATAGAAAATGGCATGAGATTAATACTTGCTCCTAAATCACATAAAGCTTTTCCACAAAAATTTTCTCCAATAGCACAGGGTATAGTGAAACTTCCAGGATCCTTAAGCTTTTTAGGTAATTTCTTTTAAATTATTGCACTGCATTCTTCACTTAATGCAACAGTTTCAAAAGCTTCAATATTTCATTTCTTGCTTAAAATATCATTCATAAATTTTGCATAAGTTGGCATTTGTTCCAAAGCTTCAGCAAAAGGTATGTTAATAGTAAGTTTCTTAAAAATTTCAAAGAACTTAGAAAATTGATGATCAAGTTTCTGCTGTTTAAGTCTTTGAGGAAAAGGTGGTGGTGGTTTTTCAACTTCCACATTAATAGGTATAACAGTCAAATCTTGACTAGGAGAGAGAGTTTCTTTAGATTTTTCGATTTCTTCAACCTCAATCTCTTTTTCAATTTCATTCTGCATTCTTTCTTTTAATTCCTTTCCACTTCTAAGTTGCACAGCCTTAACATGTTCATGTTCTTTTCTAGTTTCCTTTGGATTAATTTCAACATTACTAGGAAGTGTTCCTACAGGTCTGTTATTAATTAAAGTAGCAATTTGCCCCATTTGATTTTCGATATTACGAATAGTAGTATTTTGATTTTGTAATTGATTATTCATTTGTAAAATTAATTCTTCTATTGATAACTTTTTCTGTTGATTATTAAATCCAGGAGGCTTATAATTTGGATTAACTTGATTATTCCAATTTCCAGTCGGATGAGATTGATTATTACCCCATTGTTGTTGTGAATTATTCCGGTTAAAATTAGGATGATTTTTCCACCCAGGATTATAATAGTTTGAATAAGGATTATTTTTACTTGCAATAGCTTGTAAAGTTTGAATAGTTTGATAATCTTCAATATTAGTAGAGTTATTATGTGAAATATTAATTGCAAAATTATCTAATTTTTTAGACATTGCTGCTACTTGTGAAGCTAGGATAGAAAAGGCTTCATTATTGTGAATACTTGCCATCTTCTTAGGATTAATCCTTTCGGAAGGCCATTGAAAATTGTTATTAGCCATTTCTTCAATTAAAGTGTAAGCTTCTTCAAATGATTTAGACATTAAAGAACCTCCAGAAGCAGCATCAATAATTTATTTTAAAGATCCAATTAATCCATTGTAAAATGTTTGAATAATTAACCAATCAGGTAAAGCATGACGAGGACATTTTCTTAATAGTTCTTTAAATCTTTCCCAAGTTCTCCCCGTTAAATTGACTAAACGAAGTAATATCATTTCTTAATTTAGCTGTTTTAGAAAGAGGAAAATATTTAACAAGGAATATTTGTGTCATTTCAGCCCATGTTTTAATAGAACCGGTTGCTAATGAGTTTAACCACATCTTTGCTTTATCTCTTAACGAAAAAGGAAAGAGTCTAAGTCTAATAGCATCATCAGAAACATTGTTATATTTAAAGGTAGCCAAAGTTCTAAAAAACTAACAAGGTGTAAATTTGGATCCTCATTTGGTGTTCCACCAAATTGATTGTTTTGCACCATTTGAATAATAGACGGTTTAAGTTCAAAAGAATTAGCATTTAAAATGGGTATTTGAATACTACTATGAAGTTCATCAACTGTAGGGTTAGCATAATCCCTTAATGTTTTATAAAAATTTTGATCATTAAGTTCAATTGGATTTTGTAAAGTAGCCATTTCTTGAAATTTTTGAATTTTTTTTCCCTTTTTAATTTTTCTAATTATTCTTTCTAGTTCAAAATCTAAACGTATTAATCCTTCAGAACCAAAACTACGCATAAAAAAAAAGCAAGGAATAAAAAAAATTTTTTATTTTATTTTTATATTTTTATTTTTATATTATTATATTTTTTTATGTTTTTGGAAATATAATATTTAAAAATCTATAAATTGTACCTTCGATTTTCCCCGGCGACGGCGCCAAAAACTTGACCTGATTTTTGTATTACCAAATACAAGAATTTGTTACCACTGCTAGAAAATTTAATTTTTGGCAAAGGCGCGAAACACTTGACCCAGAATTACTTGCTATATAGATGTGTACCAAATTTTAATTTACGGCAATAACATTAAATAAAACTTGATTGCTACTGAATGCTAGGCCGTTAGTGATTAATACTTTTTAAATATATGTTTATATAGCAAAATATAAATTTAAAGGAAAATATTTTATATACTTTTTGGTACTACGCAAATATACGTATTGTTTCAAGTAATAAAGGGCTTTGAAACAAAGACCCCAGTATCGATCTCACGGGGAAAAATGGTAATAAATTTTTAAATATTGTATTTCAAATTCTTTTTGTAATTTAATCTAACTATAAATTACTTTTAATTTACTATATGCAGATAAAGAAAACAATAATAAGAAAATGATTTTGTGAAAACAATATAAAACAAACAACTTTCTTCCTTTCAATTAATCCAAGATTTTTAAGATAATTTAATATTCGTTGGAGAATCTATTTTATGGTATTGTGCCAAATAGAAGCTTTCCTATTCTTTACCCTTTGATCCAGGTGCAAAGAGCATTGGCTAATCTACAGATCAGGTCTGGATGTTTTGTTAGTAGAATGGGTTAATCTAGGCTCACACTACTAGATGTCCAAGGGTGGCTATGGTCGGCCCTACTAGTGACCCTTTCCTTATCTATAAATCAAATTATAAGAATTTTGTCTGTTACTCTAAAAACTTATCAATTCTACGCCCTTTAAATCTTATCTTCCTATTTATTTTCACTTCACCTTGAATAGCCTGCGCATGGCCTTCGACTACCCAAGGATTCATGTGACATCTACAAGTTAAGAGTTCTTCTCCTTCTAGGTCTCAAAACTCATCAACTGGTTTTAACAATTTAAATGGCCAATTTTAAAAGTAAAGTAAGATTAGGTATTAATATCATCACATTGTTTTGAAAATATTTTGATTTTCAATTCTCCATCGAATTTTATATTATCTTATTTATCTTTTCACAATTGAAGGAAGAAAGTAAACTAACTACTCAGAGCACATTGAATATAAACAGCAAAACATAATAAATAAACTTTGAATCAAAAATAAAATACTTATCTCAAATATTCCTTCTACGGATCTTCCGATTCCTACCGACTCCACGAGTGTAATGAACTCCAGATGCAACAACTTAAAAATAAACTTACTAAACTAAATAAAAGTGGCCCTAAATTTCTCTCTCTATTTCTCTCTCTAAGGATAGAGATCCTAAAGTGGCTAAGAGATAGGGGATACAATGGGGGCACATTTTTCTGAAGGAGTGGACTCCTATTTATAGGCTTCAAGGGTTGCCTTGAGGAACCTCTTCAAAACATGTCCAAATTCAATGAATCTTCCAGAAGGTCTATCTGGCGCCTAGGCGCTGGACACCGCGTCCAGTTCTTCGCACATCTTCGCTTTGGCTCGCACCTCTTTGCGATTAAAACCATTTTGGAGCGTCCCAATGCAATGTATCACATGTCCTATTATCAAGGAACAACTGCCAGTATTCTAGAATGTCCAATAACCACTCACTTCGTCAAAATAACCGTCCAAACGTTGTCAAAAACTTAACAGTTTCTGTATCGAGTCTGGCGCGTAGGCGCCAACTTCTGGCGCCTAGGCGCCAGGCCATAATTTTTGATAATTCTTGTATTTTGCTCCATTTCTACTCCTTTTTGCTCGTTTTTCACCCTTTTTCCTTTTTTGGACCTTTTTACATCACCTACATCCAAAAACACAAAAATACCTTTCATTAAAGCATAATATCCTTAGAAATTGATAAAAATCAAGGCATAAAAATAGGTATTTTATTTATGGATCAAAACCCTAAGTAATAATCCTAAAAATTCTTAATATAACTACTCTCTCTAAACACACTAATTCAACTTTTTAACAGCCTCTCTAAACTCTCTTTAAGTCAATTCTTTTATACTTTCTCAAAAGGTGCCTTTGCGTCTTTTCAAAATGTGTCCATATTAAATGAATTCACCCAAGAGATGCATCCTTTCAAGTGAAATTTGAATATCTTTTGGCACCTTGATTAATTACCCACGTATGTAATAAAGGTTACCTCAAAAACTCCTTCTAATTTTGCCAAAAATTTCTTGAAATTGCAAAGTAACTACCCTGTGCTCAAGAACGGGACCTTCGATGCTTAGGCGCGACCTTCTCTATCTACTGGTGGTTAGGAGCTAGATCTGGGTGCTTAGGCACCTTAGTTCATTTTAACACATTATTCATTTCTATTCTATATTTGATCCTTTTGCACTTCTTTTAACATATTTAGTCCATTTAATCGTACCTGAAAGAAAACACATAAATACATTCCATTAAAGTGCAATATTGTCAAAAATAGGTATAAAAATGTGTACATAAATATTATATATTCTATGAATATCAGATACCGATCTCGAAATTCTCAGTTGAGAACAATAATTTAGGTACCAACCTAGAGATGAGAATCAGAATTTAGGTACCGATCAAAATTCTGAGTTTGAGTAGTGGAAGTTAGGTACTAGCCTCAGGATGAGAATCAAAATTTTGGTACCGATCTCGAAATTCTGAGTTGAGAACTGGGAGTTAGGTACCAGCCTCAGGATTCTGAGTTGAGGACTAGAATATAATTACTATCCTCGGGATGAGAATCAAAATTTGGTATTTAGGTACCGATCTCGAAATTTTAAGTTAAGGAATGGAATTTAGGTACCTGCCTTAAGATGAGAATCGTAAGTTACGTATCGATCAAGAAATTCTGAGTTGAGGACTCGATTTTAGGTACCAGCCTCACGATGAGAATCAAAATTTAGGTACCGATCTGAGTTCAGGACTTGAACTTAGGTACCAGCTTCAGGATTCTAAGTTGAGGACTGGAGTTTAGGTACCAGTCTTGGGATGAGAATCAAAATTTAGGTACCGATCTCGAGTTCTGAGTTGAGGACTAGAAGTTAGGTACTAGCCTTGGGATTCTGAGTTGAGGACTGGAATTTAGGTACCAGCCTTGAGATGAGAAATGGAATTTAGGTACCGATCTCAAAATTCTAAGACTATGACTGAAATTTAGTTTCCAGCCTAAGGATGAGAATCGAAAGTTAAGTATCAATCTCAAAATTCTGGAAAATGTATGAAGGATTCATGGGAATTTTTTTAAAATTAGAGTTTGAGAGTTTAGTGAGGGATATGAAAAATTTTCTTAGAAGAAATTGATTGAGAGGGAATATAAGAGTGTTTCATATCCTAAATAAAGGGTTGACCACAAAGGTGTTTGTGTGGAAAAGGATGCGATCCCATGCCACCCAAACCACATCGAAAACTTTGTGGCTCCATGTCATTAGAATCAACCAATCCTTTCTCAAACGAGGGAGAGTATTGAAGGGATATCAATCACAACCTTAGGCTGAGGAAATCAGATTTGGGATTTATTTTCTTTATTTTTTTTGCTTCATTGATTTGATTTTGTTTTGATTTCAATTTTGTTTTCATTAGAATTTCATTTTGATTAGGATTTGTTTTGACTTGGGTTTCAATTTCATTTTGATTTTATTCATGTTTTAGATTTTCTTCTTATTCAATTTTAATGGGTTCTCTTTCTTTCTTTTTATTATTTTATTCAAATCATTCTTCGTTCGACTTTCCTTAAATTGAGTGAAACTTAAATTAATGACATTCTCAGTCAATTGCACAAAATTGAAGGTAAATATGACATGGTCGTTTCAATTTAAATGTCAAAAATACATCACATAGTTCTACTTAAACATTTTTGATGATATTTCCCTTGAAAGAAAATTGGTACATAATCCATGTGTATCCATATTTAGACTATCCTGGATTTCCACGTCGTTCATCAAAACTGTATGTCAAGCTCATCCAAGTTTGAATAGTAAGCTACATAGGTACTAACATCACCTTCTAAGCTACCATCAGGAGGAAGACTCCATATTGGTGTGCATTATAGGTGTGCTGTCTCTAAACAACTCAAAGCTCAAGAGGTTATAGGTTCTCTAACACTGGATCTAGCTGGAATTGGAATGGCATCTTGTCATCACTCATCCTCCTGAAATTAATGGAGACTCGTTGGTAAGGAACTATCGATATACAATTCTTTGATATATCTGCGCGGCGTTTCCCTTCAGTACCAGAATTGAACCAACTGGTAGAGGTATTTCTAATGGCCCTCAGAATTCTCCAAGGCTGAAAATCCGAAGGTCTATCCCAAAAATTATGTTGCATTGGTTGATGAATGACACTTTACAAAAGGGCCTCACAAAGTCGTGATGGTCTATATGAGGCAGGATGCAGTTGCCATCTTTGCAAATGTTAATGATACAACTATTAGGTATGAATCAGCAGGTAACACTCGCTAGGACACCATTCACTTGATCATATTCTTGATCAGTATTGGCATAGGGTCAACTTCATTGTGGCAGATTATTCCTGGCGGATTTCCCTCACTATTCTTGGCGATGTTATAGCAACACCCGCACTGAATTATATTTCTTCCTTTGTCTGGCATCCACTTGCATGGCTCGGAGTAGGTTCTTCTCCTTAACTGTCCTGCACGACATTTCTCCCTTAGGTCGAAGACTCATTTCATGATCTTAATTTGTTCATAGTAGGAAAATATGTTTGTGTGCAACTCCAAGCCTTCAAAGATGCTGATGTATTTGCCTTGTATTCTCTGAAAATGATTAAGAACTTGCTTCTGTAATTTCTTGATTCATTCCAATTCATGCTCTGAGATGATCTGGAACTGTAGGGCTCCAGTAATGTAGTGCAAAATGTATGGCTCAACATCGACATGCTCTCCCATATTCTTTATCACATCATGGATAGTCTCCATCACAACATCCTCTTCGACTGTTTTTGCCACTACGTTCTTCGGAACTGTCCTTGCTTCAACATGCTCCAAAACTGTCCTTCACGAAGTAGCTGTATCAATTGTAGGAGTCATCTCCTTGTTTTAGTGTGCTACTAACTCTCTTAACATCCTGTGGATGCGGTAGTTTCTATTTCTTCTCTGTGTTAGAGTAAGAGTGGCCCTCCTCTCTGCCTAAACATCTGTAGGATTAAGGCCGATGAGCCCTTCTCTTGTTGTTAATATCATTGATTTCACTTTGTTATTTTCATTGCTTACTTCAACTGTATCGACCTTTCCTAGCTTTCTTTTCTTTGCTGCGACATGCATGCCCTTGTAAGTTAACTTCACCACTGTCTCACCACGGGCCTCCTCTCAGTCCACAACAGTCCAAGTTAATTCTTCTTATTTTAGATTTATTTTTGTAAACTCTACATCAAACTCAATCACAGCACTGGCCTTCGTTTAGAGCCAGACTCACGCCATCTCTGAAAGTAAGGATCAACTACCCGTGCACCATCTTTTTGAGAGAACAAGGAAGGAATCAAAGGGCTAAATTCAGAAGAATGACAACAATTTATTTTTTAGTGAATTTTTTTTCTTTTATTTTATTTGCATGTATATATATAAACTTATCATAATTTGATATTTCATAAAAGAGGAAAGGATTATTTAGATTTTGGAACACTTTTATAATTAAAGAGAAATCCAAATTTTATTATTAGGAGAATTTTTTTGCATTTATAAAACTAATTATCACTTTTGGGTTCAGACACAGTTGCATGCAATTACCACGCCAGTGCTTCTAGGAACAAGACTCTATATCTAAAGTTCACCCTTCAAAACATGACACCACGTGATAGTTCTTCATGTATCGTCCGTTGAAAGGAAGCATAGGTCGTTCTCCATGGAAATCCACTAGTGGGTAAGAACCTCCAGAGTAGAATTTCTCGACCACAACCGTTCCTTCCCAAGTTAGTTCAAATTTATCTCCTATCTTGCGGTGTGCAAGAATAGGTCTTCTATGAACAAGCACCAAGTCACAGACTATAAATGTTCTCGGGCGGACCAGTTTATCGTGAGCCTAAATCATCCTGACCTGATACAATTCCAAACTTTGTTGTGCTAAAAGTTTTTTTCCTTCCAAGCTTTCCAAATCTTCTAGTCATAATTTTGCATTCTCTTCAGTAGTAATCTTATGGTAATGACAATTCTGAGACACGAAAGTTGAACTTCTAAAGGGAGGACGACCTCAGACCCACACATTAGAGCATATGGTGTAGATTTAGTTACCATTTTGAATTTTTTCCTGTAGGCCCATAAGGCTTCTAACAACTGCTTGTGCCAGTTCCTTTTATTTTCATCCAAAATTTTCTTTTAGATTTGGACGAGAGCTTTATTAAAAGCCTCAGCTAAGCCATTTGCTCTTGGGTAGTAGATTGTTGAGTAACACAAGTTTATCCCACGCCTTCTCACGAAATTATTGATTTTTGTACTTTTGAACAAGGACTCGTTGTCTGAAATGATTCTGCGTGGTACCCCAAAATGGTTAATGACTTGCTTCTTAAAAAACTGTAGCACGTGGTGTGCTTTCACTTCTCTGAGCAGTACTGCTTCTGCCCACTTTGAAAAGTAGTCTGTTGCTGCGAGGATGAATTGATGTACTTTAGAAGACGGTGATTCTATGGTACCAACTATATATGTGCCCAACATTGAAATGGCCATGATGTGACTGTCTGGTGTAGCACATTTAGAGGTTGATGTGGATCCACTCCATGCACTTGGCATTGGTGACAACTTTTAGCAACCTACATGCAGTCGGTCATCATTGATGGCCAGTATTATCCAAGCCTTTTAATTTTTATTTTCATCTTTGGACCCGACTGATGAGTGCTGGAAAGTCTTACCAGTACCCCTTTAACAATTTCTTGAGCATTGAACCCACTTAGACCCCTCAACCACATCTAATCAAAAGACATTCTGTACAAGACATTGTCTTTTAAGGCATATGACAGACTTATTTTCCTGATGTGCTACTAATTTATTATCCGGTAGTTTTCCCATATGCAAATATTCTATTAATGGCTGCCTCCAATCTTCTATAGTTTCTGTCACTACTACAATTGTTTCTTCATTTCCTAGTCTGTGCAATGTGTTTAGATCGATTTGTGAAGCGACTTGTCATCCTTGGTGATCCACAGAAAATTTGATAGCTTCTTACTATTCATTTCATACATATTTTTGATGATATTGTACTTTAAAGAAAGTTATTTTTCATGATTTCATGAAGGTACCATGATTTTAGGCCTTTGGAGCAAAAGGAAGTGAAAAGAAGCAAATTTGGAGCGAAAAAGAAAAAAAGTGCATTTTTTTGAACTAGCGCAGAACGACGCTGTCACCAGTGTAGGACAGCTCCAGTTTCCAGAGAGTTACGACGTTTCTGTAGAATAATGCGTCAAACGACACTCCTACCTATGCCGGATAGCACCCTTTCCCGATTTTGAACTGGATTCAATGTATTTGGCCTGATTTTGAAAGGTTGCTTGAGGAAACTCTTAGGAATTCAGTTTTGGCCGAATTTAAACACTTTTGGAGCCAAATTTCAAAGGGGGCAAGAAAGGAAGAGAAGATTTTAGAGTTTAGAGAGAGTTTCTTTCCATTTTTTGTAGGAAGTTAGGTTTTGTGTTTTCTCTTCTAAGGAGTGTGAGAGGAGAGGGAAAGTTAGAGATTTCTTCTTCCTTACTAATCTAAAGAGAGGATTGTGTGTTGTTGTAAAGAAAGAAGAGGAGTCAAAGGAATTCCTTGAGATTAGTTTGGGGAAGAGTTTGAGATAAAGTGTCATTACTTGACTCTGTTTGTATGGCGTTGTTTTTATATTTAAAATCCATGTTTTGTTATCTTTTCCTCATGAGTCTTGAGTATATTTCTTTGTCTTTCTCCTTTTTATGTGATGTGTTGATGTTGTGACATGGAAATGATGTGCCGATATATTATGGAGAATTTGTGATGACATTTTCACTTAGAACTTCATTTTTATTTTTGATTTGGCCAGTTGAATTATTAAAACTTGTTGGGAAACATATGTTCCGAAAGGATTATGAGTTCCACAACAAAAGTGAAGTTCACATTCAATGTCCATGAATGAGAGATGTAGTTCATGGGGATTGAGTACAAATAAATAAGGAAATATACTTTGGTAGGTGTAGAATTGGAGATTTCAGAGTGACAGGCTGAAATCCTCAATTTAGTCCTAATGTATAGAAACTAAAGCAAGAGTTAGCCTTCAGGTGAAGGTAAGTGGGAGCTCTGAAGTGAGAGCCAGTATCCTCAAAGCCTAACCACGAATTTGGGGACTAAACTTAGGATTAGCCACTTTTATTTATACGCTGAAATATGGGTAAAGAGTAGGAAAGCTCGTATTTGGCACAATACATTTGTATCACTGATTTATGTTGCAATAATCATCACATTATGATTGGAAAGGAGGAAGACTTTTTCTTGCAACTGTACTTTGTTATAAATTTAGTCTTGTGTTAGTTTAACTTGATAGAGTTTAGAACATGCTTTGGTAGAAATAATAATTGAATCTATTTTAAGAATTAAACCACTTGCAATTGTGCTGTGATTCGATAGTCGATTTATGTGCTACGCCATAAAATTAAAACCACCCTGTGGGATCGATATTCCAGGACTCCACTAGAGCCATGTATTACTTGAGCGAAATGTATACTTGCATTAATTGTGTGACTCATTATCATCTAAATCAATATATAAATCTAAATCTTAGTTCATTAATTTTTGTAAATTAAAAAAAAGTCGCACCAAGTTTTTGGCGCCGTTGCTGGGGAGGCAAGGTAAAAAAAGTAACTGTTAAAATTTAATTTTTGCAGTATTTGAAATCTTATATTTAAATTGCAAGTCATAGTTATGTGTGTCTGTTTATTGTTAGTGTGTTTAATGTGTTTGTATGCATAGTGTCGGATCTATAGGTTTAGTGCCTTACGATTCTAAGTTAGAGCGTACTATTTAAAAAATTTGAAAACAACAAAAAATCTGCAAATCCTCAAAAAATGGCAAACAATTTAAACAATCAAAATGAAAATATACCAAAACCTTTAAGAGAATATGCTAATCTAACAGTAGATGAAATTCACTTTGCTATTCAAAATCCTGATGTTGCTGCTAATTCAATTGACCTTAAACTTGCTATTATCCAAATGGTATAGAATAATCAATTTGGAAGAACACCTAATGAAGATCCTAACTTACATCTCGCTAGTTTTCTAGAACTATGTGCTACTTTTAAGTATGATGGAGTGTCAAACGATGCTCTTAGGCTTAGACTTTTTCGTTTTTCACTAAGGGATAAGGCTAAGGTGTGTTTAAATTTGTTAGCACCTGGATCTATTAGAACTTGGGGAGAGCTTTCACAAAAGTTTCTATCCAAATGTTTTCCTCCTTCCAAAACTGCTAAGTTGAAAAAATGATATCACATCTTTTAGTCAGTTTGATGGAGAATCCATATATGAAGCTTGGGAAAATTTCAAATCTTTTGAGGAAGTTTCCACACCACGTTTTACGAAATTGGTTAACAATTTAAACCATTTATAATGGATAAGTGGGATCTTTGAGATCAATTATCGATGATAATGCTACTGGACCATTAATGTCAAAACCTTTTGATGAAGCATATTCGTTAATTGAAGAGAATGTTACTAATAATTTTCAATGGCATTCTGCGCAGGTAATCCTAAGAGAGTAGCCAGTATTCATGATTCTAATGCAATAACTATGATAATCTCTCAAATTGCTGCACATTCTAAGAAAATAGATCAATATGGAATGAATTATTCTCCAACATCCCTAGTGTTAGAAGAAAATTCATTAGGACAGATGATAGATGATGCACCAAAAATATATACTATTTTTGCTATATAATTTTACCCATTTTTGGTGATATTTCACTTTAAAGAAAGGTGTTTTTCATGATTTGTTGCAGATATGATTATTTTAGGTGATTGGAGCGAAAAGAAGCGAAGAGGAACGAATTCAGAGTGAGTAAAAAAGAGAAAAACAGCTTCTGGCGCCGCCAGCGCCATTTTCTCGAGAGATCCAGAATTTATTTGGGCGATAGAGCGCCGCCAGCGTCCAATGTCGGTGCAATTCAAATTTGAAGAGTTTTGGTGAATTTTTGAAGGGATGCTTAAGGAAAATCTTGGGAATTCGTTTCTAACTTATAACTAACTATTTTTGGATGAAAATAGTGTGGTTTTGTGTGTGTATTTTAAAGTTCTAGCATGGTTCTAAAGAGGGAGAGTGTGTGTTGAGTGTTAGGGTTTATAAGAGTGAGTGTAGATGTGAGAATTTAAGAGGGAGTCTTCTCTAAGGAGTGAAGGAGAAAAAGTAAAGCAAGAGATTTCTTCTTCCTTTCCATTCTAAAGAGGGAATTGAGTGTTGTAAAGAAGAGAGAAGAAGATTCAAAGGAACTTCAAGGGATTTGCATTGAGGAAGAGAAAGAGATAAGTTATATTTTCTTTTGTGGTTTGTATGACTTTTCTTTTATATATAAAATGCTTTTTTTATTGTGTTTTCTCCATGAATTCTGAGTAGTCTCCTTTGTCTTTCTACTTGCATAGAGATGTGATGATGTGGATTTGAAGTGCTTTTAAAGTAATGAAGAAATTGTGATGGTTTTTCATTTTGAACTTAATTTACTTTTCGATCTGGCCAACTGAATTGTTAAAATATGTTATTGAACATTAACTCTGAAAGGATTTAGTGTCCTACAACAATAATGAAGAATACATTCAATGTCCATGGATGAATTGAGTAGTTCATGGGAATTGAGTGCAAATAAATAGGGAAATGTGTTTTGATGGACTTCTAATTGGAGGTTTCAGGGTGATAGGCTGAGATCCCCAATTTTTTCCTAAGATTAGTAACTAAACTCAAAGGTTAGCCTTCAGGTGAAGTGTGAGTGGGAGCTTCGTAGTGACAATCGGTATCTTACCAGCCTAGCCTTAGATTTAGTGACTGAACATAGGATATGTCAGTGTTCTTTTCATGCTTGGAAGAGGGGTACTCTTTTGAGGCTAAAGAAACATTTATGCTCCTATTTGGCACAATACAATAAATAATCATTCTATATCATTCACACATCATATACTCGTTGCATGAGGAAAGATACCTTTCATATATATCAAAACCATTCAAATACCAAGCTTAGTGTGTGTGTTAGTTAATTTTGTTTTAAAGATATTAGAAGTAATTGTAGTTTACTAAACTGTTACTGTTTTCTGTATCTTGTTAGTAGAAGTAAACTTAAACTTTAATTGCAAATTGAGTATTGGATTTCAGTATTACACTATCTATAGTAAGAATCGTGCCCTCCCTGTGGGATCGATAACTAGGACTCCAATAGAGCCCTGTATTACTTGATACGATACGTATACTTGCGTTGAATGTTTGGACTTTACAAAATAGTTAAATATATATATATATATATATATATATATATATATATATATATATATATATATATTTATATATATAAATTTAAGCTCATAAGTTCTTTCAATATATAAAGTCCGTCCACGGTTAAGATTTTAGCGCCGTTGTCGGGGAGGTATAAACGGTATCTATTGATAATATAGTATCCGAAAACCTTTACTTTGTAGTGTGGTAATTGTGTGTTTGTTTACTTTTTATAGTATTTGTGTGAATTTATATGCGTATTAGTGGATCTATAGGTTTCGTGCCTTACGATTCGGAGTTGGAGTGTACTGTTAGAAAAATTAGAAAACAATAAAAAAAAAACTGAAAATCCTTGAGAAATGGCAAATAATCAAGATAATCAGAGAAATGATATTGGAAATTTGTCAAGACCTTTAAGAGATTATGCTAACCCAACAGCAGATGAAATTCATGTGACTATTCAAAATCCTGATGTTGCTGCTAATTCATTTGAACTTAAACCTGCTATTATCTAAATGGTACAAAATAATCAATTTGGAGGAACACCTAATGAGGATCCAAATTTACATCTCGCTAGTTTTCTAGAACTGTGTGCTACTTTTAAATACGACGAAATGTCGAATGATGCTGTTAGACTTAGACTTTTTCCTTTTTCATTAAGGGATAAAGTTATGGTGTGGTTAAATTCGTTAGCACCTGGATCTATGAGAACTTGGGGAGATCTGTCTCAAAAGATTCTATCAAAATATTTCCCTCCATCAAAGACCGTTAAGCTAAGAAATGATATCACATCTTTTTGGTCAGTTTGAAGGGGAATCAATATATGAAGCTTGAGAAAAATTTAAAGATCTTCTTAGGAAGTGCCCACATCATTCGTTGCCAGATTGGTTAATAATTCAAACATTTTACAATGGATTAGTAGGATCATTGAGATCGATTATAGATGCAGCTGCTGGTGGATTGTTAATGTCAAAACCTTTTGATGAAGCATACACATTAATAGAAGAAATGACTATGACAACCTCGGGGGAGAGCAGTGCAGAAAGTGAAGGGTGTATATGTTGGTTAAGCTTTTATAAATGTCATAAATGTTTTTCGAAGTAAAATAGAAATTGTGCTCCCTCCCCTTTTATCAACGCAAGTATACGTATCGTTCAAGTAATAAATAGCTCTAATGGAGTCCTAGATATCGATCCCACAGGGAAGTTAGAGACTTAAGGACTAATTTCAGCAAATGCAATTACTAATCTAGTATACGGAAATAACGAACGCTTATACTAAACTCTATTTCCTAAATATTAAATAAAAGATTATAATTTCGAAAAGAATCTTTCTCCTTGTTAAGAGAATTAAGTGAATAAATAATTAAATTAGTTAGAATTATATTATGCCAAATAGGAGCATTCCTATTATTTACCCTTTAGTTCAGGTGCAAAGAACAGTGATTAGTCCTATGTATGGTTACTGAATCTGCGGCAAGGCTAGGAGGATACCGGCTGCCACTTCAGAGCTCCCTTGTTCCCCTCGCCTGAAGGCTAACATCTACACTTCAGCTCCCAAACGATAGGACCGAATTGAATATTTTAGTCTGTCACACTAAAATGTCCAATTCTACGCCCCATAATAAATATTTCCCTATTTATTTGCACCCTCCTTCCAAGGCTTTTGACTTCCCTGAATCTCGAATGTAATCTTTACTATAGTTGATTATTCAACATATGTTAACAATTCAATTGGCCAAATTGAAAGTAAATTAAGATTTAAGTAAAAGATTATCACAATTTCATTTAATATTTTTAGGCGCAACTGATTTAATTCTTCATTTCACCAAATCTCAACAACAAGGCGAAAGACAAAGAAAACTACTCAGAATGCATAGGAAGAATAACAAAAAACTTGGATTTCATTTAAAGTTATAAAACAATAAACAAAAAAACTTATCTCGAATATTCTCCCCAAGCAGACTCCTTGAAGTTTCTTTGACTCTTCCTTCTTGTACAACACACTTAATTAAAAAGACTCACCAAGACACTAAATAAAACACAAACTCTCACTAAATACACTACTAGAGAACACACTACGACGACAATTTTTGCCTAAATTCGTCTATATTTAAAGAGGAAGGAATATATCCAAAGGTTGCTTAAGCATCTCTTCAAAAGTGTCCAGATTCAATGTATTTGGCTTGAACTGACATTCTCGCCGTCGGCGGGCTCAATCTCGCCGTCGGCGGGCTTCTAGAACAATGGCTAACCGCTAAGGCTCGCTGTCGGCGGGCTCGATCTCGCCGTCGGTGGGCTCCTTTATGATATATTCAAAACTTTCAAGAAGTTGTCACCGTAGGCGGCTTATTCCTCGCCGTCGGCGGGATAGTTCAATTTTCATCTATTTTAGTCCTTTTTGTTCCAGATTCGCTCCTTTTTGCTCTTTTTGCTCCCATTACCTATAAATCTTCATTCCTACAATAAAACATAAAAAATACCTTTCTTTACAGTGCAATTTCATATAAAATTGGTATAAATTTCTTAATACATTTTCTTGTGGTCAAAATCCCACAAACATAACTATTACTTGTCCTCAAGTAATCTTGATACTACATAAAAGTAATGATTATTTGTAGTAAAATTTTAATTCAGAATTAATATGAATTTGATTTAAATAATATTATAGTAAAGTTTATTAGAAATATTTTTAGACAATTAAACTAATCTATAGATATAGGGCTATTTGGATATTAAGTTTTAAGAGTTCTAGTCTTCTATTTATTTCAAGAATCACTATATTCTGTAATATTAAATTACTTAGGATATTCAGATGATAGGAATCTCATGAAAACACCACTTAGTAAAATACTAATCCATATATATAAGTTTAGAAATGTAACTGAGTTTACCCTTTAGGTTGATTCAAATGAAGCTAATTTTTGATAAGGCATCTCCTCAAGCTTCTCCTCACTTATATATATATATATATATATATATATATATATATATATATATATATATATATATATATATATATATATATATATATATATATCTCTTTTCGATGCACTTTCTCCCAAGCTATTTGGAGAAAACTCACCCAGCTAGCTCCACTTAAACACTCGGAATTTGACTCGGGATCTCCTCGTCTTCCCGCTGGCTAGGCTGGAATGTAATTGGTATGGGAGCCATTCCTTTTATCATTGCCTGGTTTATCTGGATGGAAAGAAACAAAGTTAACTTTGATGGAACTATACCTAGGGAGCTTCAAGTTACTAAAAAGTGCCTTTCTTAAATCCAAAAACTCATCAGATACACTAAATTCCCTAATATCTGCTGCCTGGAACTCTCAAATTGTCTCCCTTCCTTCAAGATTGGACTGGTATCTTGGCTTTCCCCCCATTACCTCAAAGTCAATCGTGATGGCAGCCATCGTCCCGATTCCGCCGGCATTGGTGGTCTCTTCGAAACAGATGGTGGTAATTGCTTGTCTTTTCTTCCATCCTCCCGTGCAAGCCATCGATTCCATGGAAGCTGAGCTTATTGCCATTTACTGGGCTCTGAACATTGCTAGGAATTTTCATTGGCATCATATTGAGGTTGAAAGTGATGCTGAACTTGACATAAAGAGCAGTAAGGAAACTGATCTCCCTGCCACTCTTCCCTGGCACCATCTCTACTGGGTTAAAAGAATTCATGCCATTCGATCTTTGATCCAACCTCAGTTCTACTTCACCTATAGAGAAGCTAACCAGCCAGCTGACTAGTTAGCCAAATTAGGAGCTAATTCTGGTGAAGTAGTCATATCCCATACCCCCTCACCCTAGACTATCCCTCGCTTATTGGTAGTGACATCCTAAAAGTCCCTCACATAAGAATTATTCACTAACTGGGGCTTGGTGGGCCTCTCTACCCCACCCTCATTTTCTCAGCATGATAGCATTGTTTTGTCCCTGTTTGTAGGCTGTTTGTTTTTTAACATTCTTTATACTTCTGTTAGTTAGCATGTTAGGTGTTTTGCTTCCTTTTTGGGTTTGTGAGGGATGGAGCCCCCCTCAACCTTTCTGTACCTAACTTCTAATAGCAACAAAGTTTTTTGTTTAAAAAATATATATATATATTTCTCTTTCTGGATTGATTTTCAATCCTTTTTTTTTCTTTTCTTTTTCAAGTGAGGATCACTATTTTTGGTTAGCTTGTTAATAAATTTGAACTTCATTTTCCTCTTCCTAAATTTGAAACTTGAAACATTTACTTACCTTATATGTATTTCAAAGTTTTTTCCTTCATTGAGTTTCAATCTTTTATTTCTCAACTAAATACCATAGAATTTAATATTTTTAAAATATAGTTTTCCTTACTTTAAATAGTTAACTATATTCTTATCCTTTATTCCAAATATCTTAATCTATAAAATTGGTTAATTATTAAAAGTATTTCTTTTAACTTTCTATAATAGTTAAATAAATTAAATCTAGTTTACTGAGTTAAAATTACTACAGAAAATTTGTTATATAAATTTTTGAAAATATAAATTGAGAACAGTTTAATAATTAAATTTGTGTTTTTCCCTCCCCCAAACTTAAATTTTTCTATCTATTTATATAGGGTGAAAAGAAAATAAACTGTAAATTTAAATCATACCTTCGTGCTTTAGGTATCATTAATATCTAATCAGAAAATCTAATCATCAATGTTATAATCCCAAGCAATATCTTCATCTCCTTGTTCCGCAAGTAGAGTAGGTTGGTAGTGAGTATAACGAGGGCACTCCGGAAATATAACATCGGGCTCTCCTCTACGATAACGATTCTCAGCATCATAATAGGCTATTTCAAACTTAGAATGTCTCTGGAGATAATCATTTTCATGATCATGCGTTCGCTCCAAGCCTCCAATTCTCTGATCTATATGTTCCAATTTTTCTTCAATCTTTTCAAAGCTTTTCCGCTGCAGAGTCATTTCATTCATCAAATCATGAAGGGTAGGAGAACTATAGGTAGGAGGATCATAACTGGTAGAGGGAATATCCCTACTAGTTGAAGGTACATAACTCCTTGACCCAGATCTCCATCCGTCGTGGCACTCATAGGTTTTTATATTAGCCTGGGTAATGGGTTTCATAGGTTCAACCCATTCCTCATCATCTCTAGCCTCTACTCCAGACAATTGGCAGAGTGCATAAATTAGACCAGGATGTCCTAGTCCTCCTCCACTTTCACTTCTTGCGGTGGCTAATATATTCTTATAAATAATACTCCCCACATTAATACTTCTCTGGTTATGAATACAGAAATTCAGAACTGCTCTATCTCTTGTTACTTCACTATGGTGATAGGTAGGTAACAAAGTAGAACAAATAAAATAGTGCCAAGCCTTAGATGTTGCATTTAACATAGACAGAGGAAAGTTTACCCTTTCACGCTGTTTAATCTTCCAAGTTCCTTTCCCATCAGTGAGAAAGTTGATCACCTCTTCCAGCGGTCCTCCCATTGTTCCGAATGTATCGTATTTGCTGGTATGTAGATCTCGTACTTCGTAGAAAGAATTGATACGTGCAGCATTAAGATCGACTAAAAATCCTCTAACCTTTATTGGTGTATCTTCTATTGCAGTCAGGTTGGCATAAAATTCTTTCACGACTTCAACAGTAGCTCTATTCGTTGTATAACAGAAATTCTCCCATCTTCTCTCTCTTATCGTTCGTTCCACTTCTCCTCCTGGATTTTTAAAGACTCTATCCTGAATGCACTTTCTTGCTTTGATATTGAGGTTGTATCTTGATTGTGCTCTAGCATTCACGAATCGTGTTTCGTCAAAAACCAGTCGCCTTTTCTATCGCGGAGCCATTTCTCGATCTATCAAATTTACAAAAAATCTCAACTAGTTTCGAAAATAAAACTAGAATAGCTTCCAAAGGTGACTTAAAACAATCTAAATCGAATTCCATGAACTTCTTCCAAGTCTTTTTTTCACATTTTCAATTTTTCCAAAATTCCTCAATGTGGAAGAAATTCATGGTGAAAATAAAAAATTTTTACATATGAGGGAAGCTCTTACCAAGGGAAGATAAAATCTGGTGTCAAAATATGCTGATAATGCTCCAAATCCAAGATCTCTTAAGCCCTAGGTTGGTTTTTTGAAGTTTTGAGGAAGGGGACGATGAATAGTGACGGTTGACAGGTCAAAATAAAGTGTTTTTCGGGATCTCGCTGTCGGCGAGAAAAATCTCGCCATCGATGAGCTAATTAATTCAAATAGGCCTAAAGTTTCTGGTAAATCTTGCCGTCGGCGGGCTCGATCTCGCTGTCGGTAGGATTTTCCGGAATTTATTATTTTTAATATTTATATTATTTTCAATTCATATTAAGTCTCGTTTAATGTCCTATCAATCTATTAAATACATTTTATTATGATTAGATACTATTTTAACACATAAATTTACACAACACAAAACATCATAACTTTATATATGATATCCAGGTGATTACAATATTCACACACTACATTACTAACAAAGTACTTTTAAAATCTTAATACACACAATTCAGCGTCACAATCCAAACCACAGTACTCAAAATACTGAGACTAATAATCTCATCTTAACTGAGATTAAATATCAAAAGCGCAAATTACATTAAAAACTAAATTCCAACTAACTTAACACACAAATGAATACGAATAAATATCGTCTACTCATCAGGATCTGTACTAAATTCATCTCTGATATCTCTGAATATTTTCCAATTTGATCATTATAAAGATAAATATGAGTAGTAGAATTCATTTTATACCATAATTAATAATAAATCAAGTAAAATATATTATAATTAAAGACTACTATGGGTTGCCTCCCATAAAGTGCTTGGTTTAACGTCGTCAGCCCGACCTATTCAGGTTAATAATCAGGTTGACTGAGCATTAAAACCTCTTTAAAATTTGGTCTTCTTCCTTCAAAATATGGTTTTAATCTGTGTCCATTTACTTTAAATTTGTGTCCAGTCTTTGGATCTTCAATTTCTACAGTTCCGTATGTAAATATTTGAGTTATAGTGAAAGGTCCTAACCATCAAGATTTCAATTTCTTAGGAAATAATTTCAATCTTGTATTATAAAGAAAAACTTCTTGTCCTGGTTCAAAATTTTTTTGGTTAATCTTCCAATCAAGCCATAATTTCATTTTCTCTTTATAAATTCTATCGTTATTATATGATTCATTTTTTAATTCTTCTAATTCATTCATCTGTAATAATCTCTTCTCACCAGCTTCTTTTAAATTATAATTAAATCCTTTAATCACCCAATACGTTTTGTGTTCTGATTTTACTGGTAAGTGACAAGTCTTTCCATAAATAAGCCTGTAAGGAGTCATTCCAATAGGAGTTTTATAAGCAGTCTTGTATATCCATAATGCAGTGTCTAGACTTGTAGACCAATCTAATCTATTAGGGTTTACAGTTTTTTATAAAATTCGTTTAATTTCTCGATTAGAAACTTCAGCTAGTCCACTGGTTTGTGGATGATAAGCTGTTGATATTTTATGAATAATGTTAAATTATTCTACTAATTTGTGAATATATTTATTCCTAAAATGGGATCCTCCGTGAGTGATAATCACTCTCGGCATTCCATATCTTGTGAAAATATTTTTCATTAAAAATTTTGAAACACTCTTAGCATCACAACAAGGTGAGGCTTGTGCTTCAATCCATTTAGAAACATAATCAACAGTAACTAATATATATGAGTTTCCAAATAAGGAATAAATGGTCCCATGAAATTTAATCCCCAAACATAAAAAATTTCAACTTCTAATATAAAATTCAGAGGCATTTCATTTTTTCTAGATATATTACCTACTCGTTGGAATTTATCACGTTTTGATATATCTATAAACATCTTTAAATAGCGTAGGCCAATAAAATTCAGATTGTAAAATTTTATAAGCAGTTTTATCTGTTCCAAAATGTCCTCCATCAGAATCGTGACATTTTTGAATAATCTGTTCAGTTTCTTTATAAGGCACACATCTTCTAATAATTAAATCCTTACATTGCTTATATAAATATGGTTCATCCCAAAAATATGTTTTAGCATCATGAATGAATTTTTTCTGTTGTTGCAGAGTTAGCATGGGTGGTAAAATTTCACTTATAATATAATTAACTATATCAGCATACCATGGTATTTTCCACTCATTTATATTATAAAGTTGTTCGTCAGAAAAATTGTCTATAATTTCATTGTCATTGTCAAATAATTCACAATATTATAGTCTTAATAAATGATCTGCAATTTGATTATCAGTTCCCTTTCTAATAATTATTTTAAAATTAAATTCTTACATCAGTAATATCCATCTGATTAATCTTGGTTTGGTATCCTTCTTTTGAATTAAATATTTAATAGCAGAATGATCAGTATGCACAATACATTTAGTTCCTAGCATCACACATAAGTTCAAATGGTTTCTCCCAATCAGGTGAAACTATTATAGGTGCTGTGATTAATTTATCTTTTAATATTTCAAAAGCATTTAAGCATTCTGTAGTGAATTCAAATTTCTTGTCCTTTTCTAAAAGTTGGCATAGAGGTTTAGTAATTTTTTAAAAATCTTTTATATAATGTCTGTAAAATTAAGCATGTCCAAGAAAACTTCTTACCCCTCTCACTATAGTAGGAAGTGGTAATTCAGCTATAACTTGAACTTTTGCAGGGTCTAGTTCCATACCATTTTCTGAAATTTTATGCCCTAATACAATTCCTCCTGCAACCATAAATTAACATTTCTCCCAATTTAGAACTAAGTTAGTTTTTTCGCATACCTCTAAGACTTTTTCAAGATGATCCAAGCATGTGTCAAATGATGTTCCAAATATAGAGAAATCATCCATAAATACTTTTATTCCATCATCAATTAATTTACTAAATATAGACATCATACATCTTCGTAATGTTGCAGGTGCATTACCTAATCCAAAAAGCATTCTTCGAAAAGCAAATGTTCCATAAGGACTGTTAAATGTAGTTTTCTCGTGATCCTCAGGAGCAATAGGAATTTGATGTTAATCGGCATATCCATCTAAAAAATAAAAATATTTGTGTCCGGCTTGTCTATCCAACATTTGGTCTAAAAATGGTAAAGGGAAGTGATCTTTCCTGGTGGCTACATTTAATTTTCTATAGTCAATACATATATGCCATCCAGTAACTTGTCTTATAGGTATTAAATCATTATTTTCATTAGCCTCAACAGTCACTCCTCCTTTCTTAGGAACACAATGAATTGGGCTTACCCAAGCACTGTTCGAAATAGGATATATAATACCATTATATAACCATTTTAATATTTCCTTTTTGACTATATCTTTTATTATTGGGTTTAATCTCCTTTGTGGATCAACTCTTGGTTTATGTTCATTATTTTAAAGAATTCTGTGCATACAGATTGAAGGACTAATTCCTTTAATATCTGCTAAGGTACAACCAAAAGTTTTCTTATACTTCTTTAATGTGTCTAGAAGTTTTTGCTCTCGTGATTTGGTTAGTTCTGCCGATATAATAAATGGTAGAGTTGAAGAGTTACCTAAAAATGCATATTTTAAATGAGTAGGTAAAATTTTTAACCTAAGTTCTGGAGGGTTTACAATCGACGAAACTATATTCTTTTCAGCATTTTCCGTATTATCGAACATTTCAAATCATTCTTGTATATAATTTAATTCTTCATTGTCTGTTTCTTCAATTAATTTTGTATTTTCTATTTATAGTTTATCTTCAAAGTATTTTTTAAAATGTTCATTTTGTAGATGTTCAAGAATTTCCATTCGAAAACATTCATCATCTTTTTCTATAGCAGGATATTTCATTGATTTCGAAATGTTAAAGTTACTTTTTGATCATTTACTCTCATAGTTAATTCTCCTTTTTGAACATCAATCATAGCTTTTTAGGTAGCTAAGAAGGGTCTTCCTAAAATTATGGGTATTTCTTTATCTTCCTCCATATCTAAAACAACAAAATCCACTGGAAAGATAAATTTATCCACTTTTACTAACACATCTTTAATAACTCTTTTAGAATATGTCACTGAACGATCAGCTAGCTGAAGAGTTACTGGAGTAGATGAGACTTCTCCCAATCCTAATCTTTTAAAAATTGATAGAGGCATAAGATTTATGCTGGCTCTTAAGTCACATAAAGCTTTTCCATAAAATTTTTCTCCAATAGCGCAAGGTATAGTGAAACTACCAAGATCTTTTAATTTCTCAGGAAGCTTTTTCTGAATAATTGCACTACACTCTTTGCTAAGTGCAACAGTTTCATTGTCTGTGAATTTTCTTTTTTTATTTAAAATATCTTTCATAAATTTCACATAATTGGGCATTTGTTTTAATGCTTCTACAAAAGGAATGTTTGCCATTAATTTCTTCAGGATTTCAAGAAATTTAGAAAATTGCTTATCTTTTTTATGTTGCTTTAGTCGCTGAGGAAATGGTGGTGGTGGTTTTTCTACAGAAATTTTCATAAGTATTAGTGGATATTCTAAATTTTGATCTTGCTGATCCTTCTCTTTTTCAGTTTCCACTTTCTCTTCCTCACTTTCCATTTCTTTCTGTATTCTTGTTTATAACTCTTTTCCCATTTGTAACTATATCGCTTTAATTTGTTCTTTTCCTTAATCTTTACGATTTATTTCCACATTACTAGGAAAAGTTCCAAGAATTCTATTATTAAGTGCAGTAGCGATTTGTCCAAGTTGAGTTTCAATATTTTTAATTGCAGTTCATTAATTTTGTAATTGGTTTCCTTGAATTTGTAACTGATTACCTTGATTTTGCAAATGGTAACCCATATTTAATATTAATTCTTCCATAGATAACTTCTTATGCTTAAATAGAGAGTTATTATTAAATCCAGGTGGATAAGAAGGTTTATAATTAGAATTTCCTTGGTTAGATGGATTTCCTAATGGGTTTACTGAGTTGTCGATCCATTGCTGATTAGCAGAGTTGTTTTCCAATTAAAATTTAGATGCTTCTTCCAACCAGGGTTATAATAATTTGTATAAAGATTATTGGGTCTATTATTAATAGCATTTAAAGTTTCATATGAAGATTGAGTATCTATAAGTTGTTCAGATGAATTTTCTTCTATCATATTAGGAGAATAATTCATTCCAAAATGATCTAATTTCTTGGATATAGCAGCAATTTGAGAAGCTAACATAGAAATTGCATCGGAGTCATGTATACTGGCTATTTTTTTAGGATTTAACCTTTCAGAAGGCCATTAAAAATTATTGGTAGCCATTTCTTCAATTAATGAATAATCCTCATCAAATGGTTTGTACATTAATGATCCTCTAGCACCAGCATCTATAATAGATCTAAGAGATCCTACTATTCCATTATAAAAAGTTTGTATAATTAACCAATCTGGTAATGCATGATGTGGGCATTTCCTAAGAAGATCTTTAAATCTCTCCCATGCTTCGTATATTGATTCTCCGTCAAACTGACTAAAAGAAGTTATGTCATTTCTAAGCTTTGCAGTTTTTGATTGAGGAAAATATTTGGATAGAAATTTTTGTGATAATTCTCCCAAATTTTAATAGTTCCAGGTGCTAAAAAATTTAACCACATCTTAGCCTTATCCCTTAAAGAAAAAGGAAAAAGCCTAAGTCTAACAGCGTCATTAGATACTCCGTCATATTTAAAAGTAGCACATAGTTCTAAAAAACTAGCAAGATGTAAATTAGGATCTTCGTTTGGTGAACCACTAATATGATTATTCTATATCATTTGGATAATTGCAGGTTTAAGCTCGAATGAGTTAGCCACTACATCAGGGTTTTGGATTGTTAAGTGAACTTCATCTAATGTAGGGTTAGTGTAATCTCTTAAAGGTCTTGGTTGGTTTATATTTTTAATTTCTAGATTATTTGCCATTTGAGTTAAATTTATAATTTCTCTTTTTTTTTTTCTAATTCTTTTAATAGTGCACTCTAATTCTGAATCGTAAGGGATTAAACTTTTGGTTCCAAATTTACGCATACAATTTTAAGTAGATTTTAAAAGTAGTCCGTTACTCTAGTAATTATCTTTAATAATTATTTTATTAATTAACTTTAATAATTACTTTACTTCCCCGGCAACGGCGCCAAAAACTTTACAACCTCAGGGGAGAGCAGGGCAGAAAGTGAGGGGTGTATATGTTGGTTAAGCTTTTATAAATGTTATAAATGTTTTTTAAAGTAAAATAGCAATTGTGCTTCCTCCCCTTTTATCAACGCAAGTATACGTATCGTTCAAGTAAAAAAGGGCTCTAATGGAGTCCTAGATATCGATCCCATAGGGAAGTTAGAGACTTAAGGACTAATTTTAGCAAATGAAATTACTAATCTAGTATACAGAAATAACGAACGCTTATACTAAACTCTATTTCTTAAAGATTAAATAAATGATTATAATTTTGAAAAGTATCTTTCTCCTTATTAAGAAAATTAGTTAGAATTATATTGTGCCAAATACGAGCATTTCTATTCATTACCCTTTGGTCCAGGTGCGAAGAATATTGACTTGTCTTATGTTTGGTTACTGAATCTGCGGCTAGGCTGAGAGGATACCAGCTGCCACTTCAGAGCTCCCACGTTCCCCTCGCCTGAGGGCTAACATCTACACTTCAGCTCCCAAACGATAGGACCAAATTGAATATTTTAGTCTGTCACACTAAAATGTCCAATTCTACGCCCGATAATTAATATTTCTCTATTTATTTGCACCCTCCTTCCAAGGCTTTTGACTTCCCTGAATCTCGGATGTAATCTTTACTATAGTTGATAATTCAACATATGTTAACAATTCAATTGGCCAAATTGAAAGTAAATTAAGATTTAAGTAAAAGATTATCATAATTTTTTTAATATTTTTATGCCCAACTGATTTAATTCTTCATTTCACCAAATCTCAACAACAAGGAGAAAGATAAAGAAAACTACTCAGAATGCATAGGAAGATTAACACAAAACTTGGATTTCATTTAAAGTTATAAAACAATAAACAAAAAACTTATCTTGAATCTTCTCCCCAAGCAGACTCCTTGAAGTTCCTTTGATTCTTCCATCTTGTACAACACACTTAATTAAAAAGACTCACCAAGACACTAAATAAAACACTAACTCTCACTAAAGACACTACTAGAGAACACACTACGACGACAATTTTGGCCTAAATTTGTCTATATTTAAAGAGGAAGGAATATATCCAAAGTTTGCTTAAGCATCTCTTCAAAAAGTATCCAGATTCAATGTATTTGGCTTGAACTAACATTCTCACCGTCGGCGGGCTCGATCTCGCCATCGGCGGGCTTCTAGAACAATGGCTAACCGCTAAGCCTCACTGTCGGCGGACTCGATCTCGCCTTCGGTGGGCTCCTTTATAATATATTCAAAACTTTTGGGAAGATGTCGTCGTCGGCAGCTTATTCCTTGTCGTCGGCGGGATAGTTGAATTTTCATCTATTTTAGATCTTTTTGTTCCAGATTCACTCCTTTTTGCTCTTTTTGCTCCCATTACCTATAAATCTTCATTCCTGCAATAAAAAATAAAAATACCTTTCTTTACAGTGCAATTTCATAAAAAAGTGTTATAAATTTCTTAATACATTTTCTTGTGGCCAGGCTACTAATAATTTTCAAATGTCGTTTGAACGGGTAAATCCTAAGAGAGTAGCTAGTGTTCATGATTCAGATATGATGACTATGATAGTTTCTCAAATTGCTGCCCTTTCTAAAAAAATAGATCAATATAAAATGAATTATTCTCAACCACCCCAAGTGTTAGAGGAAAATTCATTTGGACATATAACAAAATCTCAAACACCTTATGAGACCTTGAATGCTATTAATAGACCTAATAATCCTTATTCAAATTATTATAATACTGGTTGGAAGAATCACCCAAATTTCAATTGGAATAATAGCAATGCTAATGTTAACCCACATTGGGGGAACAGTTCTATAAATCCAGTTAGAAATTCGAACAATCAAGGAAATTCCAATTTTAGACCCTCTTATCCTCTTGGATTCAATAGTAACCCACAATTTAAGGATATGAAGTTGTCTACTGAAGAAATGATTCTGAATATGGGAAATCAATTACAAGCTCAAGGTGTTCGGATGAAAAATATTGAAAATCAATTAGGGCGTATTTTCACTGCACTTAATAATCGACCTTCTGGAACACTTCCAAACAACGTCAAGATCAAAACAAGGGACAACTTAAGGCTATTCAATTAAGGAGTAGAAAGGAATTGGAGACAATAGTACATAAGAATTTGAAATAGAAAAGGAGAAGGTGGATATTGAAAAAGGTTCAAATAAGATTTATCCAGACTTGGAATATCCTCTTAAACCATTAAAGATTATTGTTGAAAAATCACCACCTCCATTTCCTTAAAGATTGAAGAAACAAAATAGGGATAACAGATTTGAAAATTTTTTGGAGATCCTTAAGAAATTAACGATAAATATTCCTTTTGTTGAAGCATTAGAACAGATTCCTGACTATGCTATGTTTATGAAGGATATTCATAAAAAGAAAAGAAAGTTCACAGATCATGAAGATGTTACACTTAGCGGAGAGTGTGATGCAATTATTCAGAAGAAGCTTTCGGAAAAACTTAAAGGTCCTGGTAGTTTCACTATCCTGTGTTCTATAGGTGAAAATTTTTTTGGAAGAGTCTTATGTGATCTGGGAGCTATTATTAATCTTATGCTTTTATCAACTTTCAAAAGGTTGGGAATAGGAGAAATTTCTCCTACGTCTGTGACTCTTCAGTTGGCCGATCGTTCCATTACTTACCCTAAAGGAGTGGTGGAAGATGTGTTAGTGAAAGTGGATAAATTTATCTTTCCCATGGATTTTATTGTACTTGATATGGAGAAAGATAAAGAAATTCCAATCATTTTGGGAAGACCATTCCTTGCTACTGGAAGAGCAGTGATTGATGTTAAAAAAGGAGAATTAACTATGAGAGTTAATGATCAAGAGTGACCTTTAATATTTTGAAATCTATGAAGTATCCCTCAATGGAAAGAGATAATGAATGTTTTAGGTTGGAGGTCTGTGAATATATGAGAAACAATCATTTGGATAATATATTTGAAAAAGAAGCGGAGTATGAAAATATGTTTGAAGAAGGAATTGAAAATTAAGAAAATCCAGATGGTAAAAAGAATGAAGACTTGGAGTATGTTCAGGAGAGATTTGAAGTATTAAACACTATGGAAGGTGGAGATAAAAGCTTAATTCCATCTATAATAAAACCTCTTGAACTTGAGATGAAAATTCTCCCTAATCATTTGAAGTATATGTTTTTAGGAGAATCATCTACCCTGCCAGTTATTGTATCTTCAGAGTTAATCGAATATCAAGAACAAAAATTGTTCAAAATTTTAAAAAGATACAAAAAGGCTTTTGGATGGACTTTAGCAGATATTAAAGGAACCAGTCCTTCGATTTGTATGCACAAAATTTTATTAGATAAAGAACATAAACCGAGAGTTGATCCGCAGAGGAGATTGAATCTAATAATGAAAGAAGTAGTTAAGAAGGAGATTTTAAAATGGCTGGATGCTGGAATTATTTATCCTATTTCGGATAGTGCTTGGGTGAGTCCAATACATTATGTACCAAAAAAGAGAGGAGTGACTGTTGAAGTGAATGAATGTAATGAAATTATACCTACAAGGCAAATTAATGGATGGCAAATTTGTATTGACTATAGAAAATTAAATGCCGCCACCCAAAAAGATCACTTTCCTCTTCCTTTTCTCGATCAAATCTGGATAGACTTGCTGGACACAAGTAATACTACTTTTTGTATGGATATAATGGTTACCATCAAATACTTATTGCTCCTGAGCATCAAGAAAAGACAACATTTACTAGCCCTTACGGAATCCTTACTTTTTGAAGAATGCTTTTTGGACTGTGTAATGCACCTGCAACATTTCAGAAATGTATGATGTCTATCTTTAGCAGTATGATAGATAATGGAATAGAAGTTTTCATGGTTGATTCTCTGTATTCGAGACTTCATTTGAAATATGTTTGGAATACTTAGCAAAATTTTTGGAGCGTTTTGAAAAAAAAAATTTAGTTCTGAATTGGTAGAAATGTCAATTTATGGTTACAGGAGGAATTGTGCTTGGACATAAAATTTTTGAATTGGTATGGAGGTCGACCCTGCTAAAATTAGAGTGATTGAGAGATTGCTACCACGCACTATCGTGAGAGAGGTGAGGAGTTTCTTTGGACACGCTGAATTTTACAGGCAATATATTAAAGATTTTCTAAAATTACCAAACAATTGTACCGACTTCTATAAAATGATAGAAAATTTGATTTTAATGATGAATGTTTGAGTGCTTTTGAATTATTAAAAGAGAAATTAATCACTGCACCTATAATTATTTCACCTGATTGGGATAAACTATTTAAACTTATGTGTGATGCTAGTGATTATGTGATCGGAGTAGCGTTGGGGCAAAGGTATGATAAAGTTTTCAAGGTCATTTACTATGCTAGTAAAACTCTTAATGAAGCTCAAATTAATTATACCACTACTGAAAGAGAGTTATTAGCCATAGTATTTGCTTTTGAGAAGTTTAGACCTTATTTAATTGAAGCTAAAAGTATTGTGCATACAGACCATTCAGCTATCAAATATTTAATGCAGAAGAAGGATGCCAAACCTAAACTGATTAGATGGATACTTCTTCTGCAAGAATTTGATTTTGTGATAGTTGATAGAAAGGGATCTGATAACCAAATAGCTGATCATTTGACGAGATTAGAATATGATAAATTATTTGAATTTGAGAAGGAAGTTATAGAAACTTTCCCTGATGAACAACTTTATACTATTATGGGAAGAAATTTACCTTGGTATGCTGATATTGTGAATTATATTGTGAGTGATATTGTACCACCTGATTTAACAAGGCAACAAGAAAAGAAGTTTAAATATGATGTAAAAATTTATTTTGGGGATGAGCCCTATCCATATAAACAGTGTAAGGATCTGATTATTAGAAGATGTGTGCCACAGGATGAAACTAGTTTAATTATTCAACGATGTCATGATTCTGAATTTGGAGGTCCTTTCGGTGTTGATAAAACTGCTTTTAAGATTTTACAATCTGGATTTTATTGGCCAACTCTTTTTAAGGATGTATACAAATATATTAAATCATGTGATCAATGTCAGAGAGTTGGTGATATCTCTAGATGAAATGAAATGCCTCTAAACTATAATTTGGAAGTTGAAATTTTTGATGTATGGGGACTAGATTTTATGGGAACAATTACTCCTTCATTTGGAAATTTATATATATTGGTTGTCGTTGATTATATCTCGAAATGGATTGAAGCTATTGCTTTACCTAGATGTGATGCTCGGAGTGTTTTAAATTTTTAAAGAAAAATATATTTACGAGATATGGAATGTCGAGAGTGATTATAACTGATGGTGGACCCCTTTTCAGGAATAATCAAATTAAGAGATTGATTGAGAAGTATAATATTATTCATAGAATCTCAACTACTTATCATCCCAAAACTAGTGGTTTAGCAGAAGTGTCTAATCGTGAAATTAAAATAATTTTGGAGAAAATTGTGGATAATCATAAATTAGATTGGTCTGCTCGATTAGATACTGCATTATGGGCTTATAGAACTGCTCTTAAGGCCCGTATTGGAATACCTCTTATAGACTAGTGTTTGGTAAGACTTACCATTTACCAATTGAATTTGAGCATTGACCCACGCTAAATATATGTGTACTAAAAATTCAATCCCCGGGAACGGTGCCAAAAATTTGACCCGTAATCCGCTGATGACAAATATAATAATTAATGCTTTCAAATATATGTAATAGATAATAATAGCGGCTAGTGTATATAAATATAATTTTATCAAAAATATTTTACACACTAGGGGTACTACGCAAGTATACGTATCATATCAAGTAATATAGGGCTTTGAAACAAAGACCCCAGTATCGATCCTACGAGGAGTGAGTTATGGATTTTTAAATATTTAATTTTATTTTTAAGTAATTCTTTTACAGTTATAAATTTGATATTTTTAATTTACTAGATTCAATAATAAAGCAGTAATGAAATGATTGATGTAAATAGCAATAAGAAAACAACTTTCTTCCTTTCAATTAATCCAAGATTTTCTAAGATAATGATAATATTCGTGGAGAATATAAATTTATGGTATTGTGCCAAATAGAAGCATTCATAGTCTTTACCCTTTGATCTAGGTGTAAAGAACATTGGCTAGCCTATAGATCAGGTCCGGATGTATTGTTAGTAGAATGGGTTAATCTAGGCTCACACTACTAGATGTCCAAGAGTGGCTATGGTCGGCCCTACTAGTGACCCTTTCCTTCTCTATAAACCAAATCACAAGAATTTAGTCTGTCACTCTAAAAACTTATCAATTCTATGCCCATAATATAATATATTCCTATTTATTTTCACTTGACGTTGAATAACCCGCACAAGGCCTTCGACTACCCAAGGATTCATGTGATATCTACTAGTTAAGAATTCATCTCCTTCTAGGTATCAAAACTCTTCAACAGATTTTAACAATTTAAATGGCCAATTTAAATAGTAAATTAAGATCCGATATTAATATCATCACAATGTTTTAAAATATAAATAGTTTTTAATTCTCCAATGAATTGTATATTATCTTATTTATTTTTTCATAATTGAAAGGAGAAAGTAAACTAACTACTCAGAACACATTGAATTTAAACAACAAAACATGATAATGAAACTTTGAATAAAATTACAAATACTTATCTCAAGTGTTTCTCCTACTGAACCTCTGAATTCCTCTGACTCCAAAGCAAATAAACTTCAAAAGCACCAACTCTTTAAACTCTCAATACAAACTCTAAATAAAATAACTAACTAATTTATGAAGGATAATAAAATGTGGCTCTAAAGTATCTCTCTAGTTCTCTCTCTAGATGGGGCTCTAGATAGAGGGGCGATTTTTTCTGAAGGAGTACCCTCCTATTTATAGACTTCAAGGGTTGCCTCAAGGCACCTCTTCAAAATGTGTCCACATTCAATGAATCTTCTAGAAGGTGCTTCTGGCGCCTAGGCGCCAGACTCTACGTCCAGTTCGCACCTCTTCACTTTGGATCACACCTCTTCTCGATTAAAACCTTTTCCAAGCGTCCAAATACATTGTATCACATGTCTTATAAACCAGGAACAACTGTCAGTCTTCTAGAGGGTCCAATAACCGCTAACACAGTCAAAATAACCATCCAAAAGTCATCAAAAATCTTGACAGATCCCGTATCGACCTAGCGCTTAGGCGCCGGATTCTGGCGCCTAGGCGCTAGTCCAATAATTTTGACAATTTTGCATTTTGGCTCCATTTTTGCTCCTTTTTGCTCCTTTTTCACTTTTTTTCCTACTTGAACATTTATCCATCACCTATATCCAAAAACACAAAAATACCTTTCATTAAAGCATAATATCCTTAAAATTTTAATAAAAATTAAGGCATAAAAATGGGTATTTTTTTATGGATCAAGCATAAAGCATATTGGGTGATAAAAGAGTTGAATTTTAATTTGAAAAATACTAGAGAGAAAAGATTTATGCAATTAAATGAATTGAAAGAAATTAGAAATGCATCTTATCACAATGACAGGATCTATAAAGAGAGAATGACATTGTGGCATGATCAAAAGATATTGAAAAAGAAACTTGAACGTGGATAAAAAGTTTTGTTATACAACACAAGATTAAAATTATTTCCTGGAAAGCTCAAGTCTAGATGGTTGGGACCTTTTACAGTTGTAAAAGTTCATTCTTTTGTTGATGTTGATATTGAGAATCTTGATACTGGAAAGATTTTCAAGGTTAATGGGCATCTATTAAAGCCTTACTTTGTGGCTTTCAACCCGACTTTAAGGAGGTTTTAATGCTGTCGATTAACTGAATGGTTTTTTGGGCTAACGATGTTAATCCAAGCGCTTTATGGGAGGCAACCCATATGTATCATTATGGTGTGTTTTCTTGTCTATTGTAGTTATGCTTTTAGATAGTTATTTTAGAATCCTAATCGCTCCTAAATACTTTTAAAAATTGATAAATATTGGATAGAATTGAGATATTGGAGTATTTCGGGCCAAATGAAGTTCGGTGCAGATTTTGACCACTGGCGCCGCCCTCGCCAGAATGGGTGCCGCCGGCGCCCAATTACAGAGAACATGCTGAAACTCCAGGTTTGAGCGCCGCCGGCACCCAAAACCTGTTGATGGTTTTCGGAGTTTCAAAATACAATTTTTGGCGATTTTGAGCGGGATCTTCTTCCTTATAACTCCTTAAACTCATTATAAACTTCCAAACTCCAGAAAATTGAAAACTTCCTTTCCCAATTCCTATCTCATGGATTCCAACTCCATTGAAACCCCTCGATCTCACATTTTCAATCGACGAACATTTATCAGTTTCAAGACGCAGCGATTATTCAACAAGGTAATGATGAAGAAGAGAATTATCAAGGAAAGATGCTTTATTAATCGAGGTATGGATAATCCTACTACAAGAGTTGAAGAGATAATAAGGGAAAGATGTTGGGAAGTGCTATGTTACACTACCACTACCGTAGTCGTTCCGGTTGTGAAGGAATTCGATGCAAATCTTCACGAGATCGACCAACGATTCGTTGTTGTTCGAGGTAGGTTTGTGCAATTCACTCCTGCAAGAATTGATGATCTCTTTATGATTAAGAATGTACCTTTCTGCCACTATTCCAATGTTAACGTAACAAGTGATAATATGAATGATGTTTATCGTTACTTGACAGATGAAAATGAAGTCTGGGAAGTTAGAGAAAATGAATATATTAGTTTCCCTTCTGTATCTTTAAATCCGATGTCAAATCAGTGGCATTACTTTATTTCGACGAAGTTATTTCCAACATTGACAGTATACTCTGATTGGCATCCTGAAGGCTGTGAGCTTTTCATCTTCCGTTTCCATCTTTATCTGATTGTATCCAGACGATCCATCCATGAAAGAGAAGACCTCGTGCGTCGAAGCGATGTCAATCATTAATTCTGGAATTGGTAGCAGGAATTCATTATTTGGGCATGCTTTATTCAAATATCTGAAATCCACGTTGATTCTGATCTGACCATTCTTCTTTCTGACTGGTACCACATTGATAGTGTTATTGATCCAAGGGCTCTTTCTCCTTTCTGATTGAAACCTATTAGTAACATTCTGTCTGCTTGGAGCTTGCGGGCATCAATTTCCATGTATGCTAACGTTTGAAGGTTTAATATATTGATCGATGCACCCGGATCAACTAACACCCTGGAGAGCGTGAACATTTCGATAGTAATTGAGATGTACAGAGGTTGGTTGTGATCATCTGTCCTGAGTAGTAGGTCATTGTCCGTGAAAGTAACACCATACTGTCCTTTTAACAAGCAAACCTCGTCTAAGGAATTACCAGCCATCTGAGCTAAGAAAATTTCTAGATCAAGTAAAGCCTTGATCAGGGTTTCCCTCATGTCCTTTAACTGGATTAGAGTTTTGTAGATGCTTAGTTTGGCTAGTAGCTTCCGAAGATGGGCTAGCACATTATAATCCACTTTGTTACTGGGTTCTTCAACCTCTTCCCAAATGGGCAATTCTTCCGCTGGGGTTGGCTCTTCTTGAGTAACTACCTACTTTCCTTCATCCTTGGTCCCACTCTCGGTGGTAGGACCTTTCTACTTCTCAAATTTACTTCTGTTATCTCTTCTGCATCTGGTGTTGAATTTATCGGTGTCTCTTCTTGAATCAGTATGACTGGCTTTTCTGTAGTTGCTTCGGAATCTGACAACTCCAATTCTATCGGAATTGGAGCTCCTTGGAATTCACAAATGAATTCGTCGCTTCCTCAGCTTTCATAGCCTCTCTTTTAGACATCTTTTCTTTCGTCGACATTGAGGTTTTGTATGATTTGAGAATTGTTATTCGTATCGAAATCGAGATCCAGGTTAGGTTGGTTGTCGTTAGTTATGCAATCGTTAGAAACAGTCAAAACGTAGCCAACACCAAAACTCTTATCATTATAAGATCCCGCTGGGACGAGCAAATAGTCATACAGAGTTAGAGGTCTGAGGGATTTCTCTCCTGAATCAAAAACAACCATCCTAGGAAAAGCAGCCCCTAATCTACTCTTCGCAGCCTCAGTCTTCTCTGCTTCTGCGATCTTTTCCTCCTTCTGGGGCTGTTCTTCAATCGCAATTGATAGTGCTGGCTTGGCAGGTTTTGAACTTTAAACTGAAGCATGCACCGAAGCGGTTTGGATGTGATCCAAAATTTTCTTCAAAGACTTTGTCCAAACAGTACTCCATCCATCATCAGTCGTGTACGGGTCTATCAGAACAATAGGATCCGTTGAAATAAATTTAACGGAACCTCCTTTTTGGGGTTCCTTCATGTATACTTTCGGGATCGTTATGTTCCCTCGACTGAGGTTATACTCGAGCCAGTTCTTGAAGGTGAAGCAGTCTTCTATTTTGTGCCCGAGCATCCTGTGGTACAGGAAATAATTCGGATGATCTTTCTTGTCGACCTCCTCCTACCTCATGGGCTCAAGTAACTGAAAATCGGGCGTCTTACGCAAACTACAGAACAATTTGGTTACTACTTCAGTCTTGAACGGATATTCCTTATTTAAAAGATCCTTCAGGGACTGTGTTGGGCAAGGCGGCAGTTGATCATGCTGCTGCGGTGACCAATAACTCGGTCGAGGCTGTTGATAACTCTGCTGAGGTTGTTGATAATTCCGTTGCGGTAGTTGATAACTTGGCTGCGGTCGCTCTGGTTGTATCTGCACTGGTTGTTTATCTTATCCACTACTGCGATGATTCCAGATTTCTTCTCGAATGCTTTCACTGGCTTCTACTTATCAGTTTTATCGATGAAACTCAGTTGTTTTGCCTCCTCTTGCAAGCTCTCGACCTTGCTAAGTAACTTCTCGAAAGTCTTAATTGTGAATCCTTTGAGGAGAAGTGCTATCGAACCATGAATTCTCTTAAGCAGGATACCGACTACATGCTGTTCTTGAAGTTGTGGTTCACACTTCATGCTTAGGTTCCTCCATCGAAAGATGTAGTTAACCAAGGTTTCGTTCGGCTTTTGTTGCTCCACCACTAGATCACCGATGGTGATGTGGTGCTGAGCCCCAGCAAACTGTTTAACGAAAAGGTTCTCCAATTCTGAGAAATTCTTGACTGAACCATTTAGCAATTCCACATACCAATCAAAGGCGATCCTTGACAGGTTGCTGATGAACTGGAGAAATAACAAGCATCGCTACCCCCCAGCGTTGCAGCAACTCACACGGATGTTTTCAACATGCTGCTGGGGGTTTACCGTTCCATTGAAAGTTTTAAACAGAGGTGGTACGAAGCCTTTTGGGTATTGGATGACATCAAATTCTTTGGGGTAAGGTCTACCCGTCTAAATGGATGCACCATTCTTGGACTGGGCTAAGGCTTCTCGCATCTACTATTCCACCATGTTTTTAATGTCCTTTTTGGGTATCATGCTTTGCGTAGAATCTTTATTCGGTTGTTCATCCCCATTGACTGATGTAATTTCTTTTCCTCCGTCTGCAATGTGAATGACTTCCGAGGGTGTTTCCTTTTGAGGTTGAGGCTGACTTTGAAGTGTGGCTAGAGCAGCCGCTATTTCTTCCATCTTCTTCTCCATCCGATAAATTCTATCTTCTTTTTCCCGTAGACATAGCCTCAGTACATCCGGGCCATCTCCTTCTGAAGTTGATGGAGCTCCTTGCAGTGCTGACGACGCTCGAGTTTCAACAACGTTAATCTCGGTACAATCCTCGTCCTTAAATTCTGAAAAGTCTTCTTCATTTTCTGATTTTTCTTTCTGCTCTTTGGCCAACTACTGAATGTCTGACCTTAACATCTTTAAAGTAACTTTGAGTGACTTTTCTTTGACGGTACTACGACTAGTAGACTTTAGTCGATGAACCTCATCCTTTGGAGTTGTCTCTGAGATGGCAGTACTCCTTTTAGCTCTAGACTCAGCATCAGAACTTCTCATTTCTGTTTGGAATTGGGTGCCTAGAACCTGATGGCTCATCAGTGATAGGTTGAAAGGTGGTGTGCCTACTAAGATGCGAACAAGATACCACGATAGGTAACTTCTTGCTACTTAGTTTCCTCTTCTTTGGCAGAAATTCCTTTTGAACAGTAGGGGGAAGCACCCTCAGTCCGCGACATGCCCTGGCAGGTATTTTTCCCATTCTTCTTAGAATCTTGGACACAGAACATTTATCATTTCTTGCCAACTTCTCAATTATCATCTACAATCGAGTAAGGGGTGTACTTCTTGGCTTTCGTTCTTTACGATCATAATATGCCAGTCGGGGTAACACGACAACGATCCTCTGAGCATTTTCTTCCTCAGGAGCGGCAGAAAGTGGGTAAAATCTGTTTCCTTCCAACAGGGGTGAAGGCTCTGGCAGTTCTTCTTCCTCTTCCGGGATTTCTTCAGGAATGATAACTTCAGCAGCTTTGGTCTTTCTGATTTTAGCAATCTTTCTGTTCTTATTCCTTCTTTATGTCCGGGTTAAGGGTGCAAATCTTGAACTGGACCCCATTTCAAAAACGGACGGTGTTGCAGAAAAGGTCATACCCTCCATGGTGGCGAGTTCATCACTCATCTGGACTTCCTTCCCTTTTCATTTGGCGGGGGTAGGTGCAGTGATGACCAGACCTGTGGGGGTAGAGACAAAAGTCCTGGGAGTGGCATCTAGTCTCCTACGGATAGGAATGTGTTCCTCAACTGGGGCCCTCTGCAGGGGAGGAAACTCTTGGGTGGGTCGACTTCAGATTGAACTTAATTATAGGTTCCACAGTTTCCGGTACTTTGGCCATTAACGCAAAGAGAGTAACATCTGCGAACTTGATGTCTGTGTTATCTAATCCTTGTCCGAAGCAAATAATCACATCATCTGACAGTTCGTCCTTATTGATTGTCAAGTTCAGTCCGTTGGTGAAGGAGAAAATCAGCTTCGGTGAAGACATCTTCTATATGGTAGATTCCGAACGTCAGTTTCATACTATGCTTCCTTCCATCATAAAATTCTTAGGACGAAAAAGAAAAACAGAGTTCGAACACATTCTTATTCATCTTGTTAGTTTTGGTTTACGAAGTATTTCAAATTTCATTTTATTTGTTCGCTTAGTTTATAATTTAGAAGGTTCATTTGTTCATAGTTAAAAAGGTTCGTTAGGAACAAAATAATTAAAGGAGGAAGAGCAAGGATAGGTAAAGGACCCAATCCAGCACCGGAAAGGGAGAGAAAACCTTACAAGATTCTTATCTCGACGAAATACTCCTAGGCTAACACCTGTTGGGGGTCCACCCCACCTCGGAGAGGCAAAAGGATTCTGGAACCTCTGTGTTTTGGGATGTCTAAACAGTGGCTCCAAAATCAAAGAAGAGTTGATTGTACCCGTTCAAGGTAGAAATGAACATGGTATGTCAATGGAAAGAATGGTAGTTTTGATTCACTAGGGATATGGATTCACTACCAATTTATGAAAGAAAAACCATCTGATCAAAATGGAGAGAGGAACTTTTCCCCAGCAGATTCGCCAGAAAAGTTGTCGGCGTATTTTTTGGGTTGAGTGTTTAATTTAAATTTATATATATAATTTGGAAAGTAGCATTTTGATTTTTGTAAGTAGTTTTAAGTTTTGAAAAATTTTGAAGTACTGATCTCACACCTCGAAAATTTTATATAAAAGAGCACCACATTACAAACCGTGTATCTATCCCATGGAATAGACATACTGCTTGATAATGGCGCTCGATTAAATAAACTAATAGATTTATGACATCTGTTTGGTCTGCGAACCAATTTTATAAACCGACAAATTTTCCCTACTTAATATAAAGGAATTAGGCAGGGTTTATATTACATGGGTTCTTAAAGTTCTTTATAAGGGCAAGCCCCTATACTTAATTACATCTTGAATGACGGGAGCCACTTAAGAAAACTCTCGATAATGATTAGTAATTTTTCTTTCAAGAATTTCAAAGTTTGAGGTTTCAAAGGATTGAATTTTGGAAATTTTAATAAGGAATGGATCAAATTTGGAACAGTTATTTTGAGAATCCAATGGAAGAGAAGTAGAGGATGTCACGGCCCCGAAGTAAACTTCAGTGACTTCCTGACTATCCTATTATTTGGCTTCAATTTAAGAGTTTATTTATTGTTTCAATCCTACCAATTTTAGTTAATTAGGACTTATGTTCGTATGATATAATCATACAAATGGCCTGGAAGATGTGAGGGTTTATGTCGTACTAAACGACAACCTCGGAGTCCTAAGACTAGTTAGGGCTTAATTTGCATAATATGATTATGCAAATTCCTAACGAAAGGTTGAAGATTTATGTTGCACTAGGAAAGGTACCTCGAATTCATATGGCTTGGTTATTTAATTCTAGGAAAGGTTTTAGCTGATGTAGACACAAGTTTTGCTGTTGAAGATGGTCGTGCTGCCCACCGTGCTCCAAGCTCCTTGTTGTTGCAGAAGGTTTAATTTTAGAAAGTGACAATCGAGAGATGAGAGAAGTGTTTTAGTTTAGCGAGGTTGAAAATTGATATGGCTTAATGCTTTAATTAAAAAAATCTTAAAGTTGATTAAGCAGAACCGATTAAGATCCCATGGTTCCGTCATCCCGACACCACTATTTTCATCGGATTCACTTAGTCCAAATGAATTTTCTAAACTCAACTGAATGAGTTCCACACTTTCATTTAGACCGTGGGAAATCTCATTAGCAACACGTGGGTTACATCATCTGAGGGATTCCCGATCATCCAACGAGACGTTTCAATTTAGTTGTAATTGTAGTTTTTTTTGTTATTTTGTTTGTGATTAAATTTTGAGTTGTTTTATATTTTGAATGTTGTGGCGGTGAATTTTATTTTATTGTGATTTTTAATTTAGTTTTGGTTCAGTTTTGCGGCTATCCTAAAGGTTTCAGTTTTCATGCAGGGTGGCATTGTTGTTTAACATGCAAGCTTGCAATAAAAGAAAGTAAATCGGAGGTAAATAAATTGCTATAAAATAAAAGCGTACCCGGCGAGTTTTCTTGTCATTCCCAGCTGCACTTGAAAACACATATTAGAGCATTTATATATTTAAAAGAAAGCACCTAGGTAAAGCTAAGGGAAGACTCTGGTTGTCTACCAAGATCCTAATCCTATCACTAATTGAGTCCTTAGCTGTGTTTATGGATGACTTCATCAAAGAACAATGAAGTTCAATTGTTCTTCTAAAACATCCCATTAGGTTGAGAAACTGCTTAGGACGGGTCCTGAACATCTTTTCAACTCTGCTGGGATTATTCTGACTCCAAATGAATTTCATCATAAGGATGGGTTGATCATCTGAGAATTTAGTTAAGTTTTTATTCTTGCTCAGTGAACTAGGATGTTTGGTTATCCTATGAGTAAAGCGACATTTCATTTGACGTTTTATTTAAGAATTATAATAGTGATAGCTTTTAGGGGCAAGTTGGTTCATTAAATAATTTAACCATTCTTAATAGGAGTTTGAGTTAATGGTTTAAAGTCATTTAATTTAGTTATAAGGTTTTAGTTGGTCTTTTTTAAATGTTTTAAATGTTTCAAATTATTTTAAGTTGGAAAAGTATCTTTTGGTTCAGTTAAGCTTTAATGACTTGAGCTTGTTGTAACTTAATTATGATGTTTTTTTAATTAACTTTTAATTCGTTTAGTTTTAATGCCTTGATTATGAATTATTTTTAAATTGACCTTATATTCCAATTTTGTTTCAGTCTTAGTTATGAATGATTTCAAATTAGTTTTAATATTTTAAGTTATTTTGATTTGATCTTAAATCAACTTTCATTAACTTAAGTATCTTAAGCTTTTTTTATTCAATTATAAAATTTCAAGATTATTCCTTTTAATTTCGAACATTGTTTGTTATGACTTCATTAGTAGAGATTAAGTGATGTTTGATCAATTCACTGATTAGGGATTAGATTTCACAGTATTAGAATCTTCCTGGGTCAAAATCCCTTAACCTTTAATAATTCATTATTTTAATTAACTTCCAAAGTTTAATGATTTAATTAATTAAGGTTCCTTCTTTAAATGTTCAAGGTGATTAATGAGTTTCTACCCCTTAACTCCCTTAGTTTCAATCATCCAAATGAAAATTAGGATCAAATATTTTACCCTCCCTTGGTTAAGCCTAAAGATTAATTAAGGTTAAAGCCTTTTAATTACCTTAATGCCCTCTTAAGCTTATTCATCTCATAATTCATTAAATTGAACCCAAATGAGCTTGAAATTTTTATGTCACTTCACTCACATGTCAATTAAGACATTAGAGGAGAAAATGTGATTTTTGTCTATTTTTAATTTAATTTATATAATTATTTTAGTGAAAAATAGAGATTTTCATTGAAAATTCAAAACATGACCAAGGTAAAATTTCGGTCCTTAAAAAAATTAGGGGAGGCTCCTACTGACCAGTGGACCACTTAGAACAATTTTGATGATTTTTTGAATCATATTTTATTTATTATAATTATTTTGAATTTTTAGGTATTAATTAATTATAAAATGAAATTCAAGTTGAAAATTAAGTTTTATATTATTTTTAAATTTCTATGATCCCAAGGAACTCAGAGAAACAAACTTTGTATTTTTCTTATTTTTCTTTGAATTTTTAGAATTATTTTAGTGAAAGGGTAGGAAAATTCATTTTTTATTATTAAAAATTACCCTAAGCCTTTAAAATTCAATATCTTTATTTAGAGACTTGGGAAAAATGTTTGGTTGGTTCCTAAGTGATTAGGGGACCAAATGTGGCATTTTTATAAATTTTAATATTTTTATGATTTCTATTATTTTTAATTATTAAAATATTCAAAATTAGGTTAAAAATGGAGATTTTAGAAAAATTCTTATTTTAATTTTCCTAGGGTCCTCTAATACTAGAGAGGCCTCCAAACTAATTTGGTAAATTTTTAAAATGTATTTTGAGTTTTATTAATTTTTTAATTTCAAAAATGGTTATGTGACTTGAATAATCCATTTAGTGGGTTAAACCTTTTCCAATTGGTTTGAAATTTTTATGTGGGATTCCTCTGACTCTAAAGATTAGTGGATCATTGATTTCATGTAATTTTGATGTGTAATTGTTTCAAATTAATTTAATTTGAATTTTAGGGTTTTAGCCAAATTAGGGTTAGTTTAAGTGAATTAAGCCAAGTTACAATTTCCTAAGGTCCTCTGGTCCAGAGATACTTCCCCTAATTCTTCCAAATTTTTATGATCAACATGCTAATTTTCATAATTAATTTTGTACAAAATGACTCTAAATTTAGAAAATGGATAACTTGCCATAGACATAGCCTCTGGCCTTGAGAAATTCAGGGAATGTTCCTAAGATCAGAGGCTACAAAAGTCTTATGGTCTCATGCCATGGTGAGTTATGCATGCTGATGGAGAATTAAAACATTCTGAACAGTATTAAATTAATTAAAAATCACAGACTCAACAAAATAACTTGATTCTTTTTCCACATTATTCTCCTCTATTCACTGAGCAAGAGGGTATTTTTAGTTTTTTTTTAGAATTTTTCTATGAAAAGTTATGCATTTTTAAAGTTTTTGGTATTTAATTAATTCAAAAAAGCCTATTTTTCTACTTATCCGACACGGTGCCACCTAATCCTAGGCAGAACCGAAACTCCATGCGGTGCGCTCCCATTCGACACCTCCATCTGAGTCAGTGTGCACTTTCCGTTCCACTGTTCTGTCCAGCTCCAACTCCATCATCTGTTTGATACACGCGTGAACAGACGGTCCCTGGTCATCATCTTCGTCTGGTTCAACCCGAGAGCCATTGACCGGGCCTACCCGCATATATAAGAATTCAGCCTAGGGGGAGAGTAGGTTAAAAAAAAAAGGATGTATATAATTGTTAAGCTTAATAAAATGCATGTTTTTCAAAGTAAAGTAGCAATTATACTCCCTCCCCTTTTAATCAACATAAGTATACGTATCGTCCAAGTAATAAAGGGCTCTATTGGAGTCCTAGATATCGATCCCACAGGGCAGTTAGAGATTTAAGGACTAATTTTTAGTAAAGTTGATCACTAATCTAATTTAGTATAGTATACGAAATATAAAGAACGTTTAAACTTAAAACTAATACTTAAAAGACATAATATATAAGTCAATTTAGAAAAGTATCTTTCTCCTTGTTAAGAGGATTGAGTGAATGAATAATTAATTGAGTTTAGAATTATGTTGTGCCAAATAGAAGCATTCCTATTCTTTACCCTTTGGTCCAGGTGCAAAGAACATTGACTAATGCTTATGTTTGGTTACCGAATCCGTGGCTGAGGCCGGGAGGATACTGGCTGCCACTTCAGAGCTCCCACGTTCCCCTCGCCTGAGGGCTAACATCTACACTTCAGCTCCCAAACAATAGCACTAAATTGAAGATTTTAGTCTGTCAAACTAAAATACTCAATTCTATGCACGATAATTAATATTTCCCTATTTATTTGCACCCTCCTTTCAAGGCTTTTGAATTCCCTGAATCTTGGATGTAATCTTTACTATAGTTGATAATTCAACATATGTTAACAATGCAATTGACCAAATTGAAAGTAAATTAAGATTTAAGTAAAAGATTATCACAATCTCTATTTAATATTATTAAGCACAACTCGTTTAATTCTTCATTTCACAAAACCTCAACACAAGGAGAAAGACAAAGGAAACTACTCAGAATGCATGGGAATAATAACACAGATATTGGATTTCATTTAAAGTTATAAAACAATAAACAAATATACTTATTTTAATTCTTCTCCCCAAGCAGATTCTTCAAGTTCCTCTGACTCTTCCTTCTTGTACAACACACTTATAACTCACCAAAACACTAAACACTAACTCTTACTATAAAAGGAAGCACTCAATTGACACCAACTGACTCTTAATGATGACTTAACTGACACCCAAATTCATTTCTATATATAGAAGGAGTCATATTTCCAAAGGTTTCTTAAGCACCTCTTCAAAATGCGTCCAGATTCATCGAATTTTGCTTAAATCAACTGTCTCACCGTCGGCGGGCTTCTAGAAGCAAGGCTAACCATTCAGGCTCGCTGTCGGCGGGCTCAATCTCGCCGTCGGCGGGCTCAATCTCGCCGTCGGCGGGCTCTATTAAAATATATTTAAAACTTACGGGAAAATCTCGCCGTCGGCGGCTTAAATCTCGCCGTCGGCGGGACAGTTCAATTTTCATAAATTTTTGTCCTTTTTGCTCCAGATTCGCGCCTTTTTGCTCTTTTTGCTCTCAACACCTATAAATCTTCATTCCTGCAATAAAATACAGAAAATACCTTTCTTTAAAGTGTAATTTAATATGAAATTGGTATAAAATTCACAATATATTTTCTTGTGGTCAAAATCCCCCAAACTTAACTATTACTTGTCCTCAAGTAATTTAGATACTACATAAAAGTAATGATTATTTGTAGTAAAGTTTTAATTCAAAATTACTATGAATTTGATTTATATAAATATTTTAGTAAAGTTTTCTAAAAATATTTTTAAACAATTAAACTAATTCTATAGTTATAAGGCTATTTAGTCCTCAAGTTGAAGATTTCTAGTCTTCTATTTATTTCAAGAATGACTATACTTTTAAATATTAAATTACTTAAGATATTCAGATGATAGGAATTTCATGAAAGCACTACTTAGTAAAATACTAATCCATATATATAAGTTTAGAAATGTAACTGAAGTTTACCCTTTAGGTTGATTCAAATGAAGCCAATTTTTGATAAGACATCTCCTCAATCTTCTCCTCACTTATATATATATATATATATATATATATATATATATATATATATATATTTTTTTTTTCTATTTTTTTCTAGATTGATTTTCAATCCCTTTTTTCTTTTTTTCCTTTTCTTTTTCAAGTGAGGATCACTATTTTTGGTTAGCCTGTTAATAATTTTGAACTTCATTTTCCTCTTCCTAAATTTGAAACTTGAAACACTTACTTCCCTTATATGTATTTCAAAGTTTTTACTTCATTGAGTTTCAATCTTTTCTTTCTCAACTAAATACCTAAGAATTTTATATTTGTAAATATAGTTTTCCTTACTTTAAATAGTTAACTATATTCTTATTCTCTTATACTAAATATCTTAATCTACAAAATTATTTAATCATTAAAAGTATTTCTTTTATCTTTCTATAATAATTAAATAAATTAATTCTAGTTTACTGAATTAAAATTACCACGTAAAAATCATTCTATAATAATTTTTGATAATATAAATTGAGAACAATTTAATAATTGAATTTGTATTTTTCCCTCCTCCAAACTTAAATTTTTCTATCTATCTATATAGGGTGAAAAGAAAACAAACTGTAAATTTAAATCATACCTTTGTGCTTTAGGTATTTCTTCTTTTTGAAGTTTTGCAGGTTCTTTTCATCACATAATTACCTGTGCTGTTAGTAACTTTCTATACACATAATATTAAAAGAAATTGCTGGGTAAAAAAGTTATGAAATAAGTACAACTACTAACACAATTTATACCACAACATAACACAACATCCACATATATTTCACAAATCCAGTTTCAGAGTTACAATCACAAATTAAAATATTAAAATTTAAAAGCCACACAAATTTAACTTATACAACAATATTAAAATGTCTTACACAACATAATAATCAAAGTTTTTAAATTAAACATCAATACTGAATCTATGAAAACAAACAAACAATCACATAACATAAATATCTAATCAGAGAATCTAATCACCAATATTAAAATCCCAAGTAAAATCTTCATCTCCTTATTTTGCAGGTGGAGTAGGTTGGTAGTGAGTATAACGAGGGCACTCAGGAAATAAAACATCAAGCTCTCCTCTCCTGTAACGATTCTCAGCATCATAATAAGCTATCTCAAACTCTGAATGTCTCTGGAGATACTCGCTGTCATAATTGTGCCTTCACTCTAATCCTCTAATTCTCTAGTCAATATGTTCTAATTTTTCCTCAATCTTTTCAAAACTCTTTCGCTGCAGGGTCATTTCATTCATCAAATCATGAAGGGTAGGAGAACTATAAGTAGGAGGATCATAGCTGGTGGAGGGAATATCCCTACTAGTTGAAGGTACGTAACTCCTAGTTCTAGATCTCCATCCTTCGTGGGATTCATAAGTCTTTATATTAGCCTGGGTAATGGGTTTCATATGCTCCACCCATTCCACATCATCTCTTGCCTCCACCCCAGATAATTGGCAGAGTGCATAAATTAGACCAGGATGCCCTAGTCCTCCTCCACTCTCACTTCTTGCTGAGGCTAATATATTCTTGTAAATAATACTTCCCACATTAATACTTCTTTGGTTATGAATACAAAAATTCAGAACTGCTCTATCTCTTGTTACTTCACTATGGTGATAGGTAGGTAATAAGGTAGAACAAATAAAATAATGCCAGGCATTAGATATTGCATTCAGCATAGAAAGAGGGAAGTTTACCCGTTCACGCTGCTTGATTTTCAAAACCCCTTTCCCATCAGTGAGAAAGTTGATAACTTCTTCCAGCGGTCCTTCCATTGTTCCAAAAGTATCATACTCGCTGGTGTGTAGGTCGTGTACTTCGTAGAAAGAATTGATTCTTGAAGTATTGAAATCAACTAAAAATCCTCTAACCTTTATTGGTGCATCTTCTATTTCAGTTAGGTTGGCATAAAATTCCTTCACTACTTCCACTGCAGCTCTATTTGTTGTATAACAGAAATTTTCCCATCTCCTCTCTTTTATGGTTCGTTCCACTTCTCCTCTTGGATTCTTAAATACTTGTTCTTGTATGCACTTCCTTGCTTGGATATTGTGGAAGTATCTTGATTGCGCTCGAGCACTTACAAATCGTGTTTCGTCAAAATCCATTCGCCTCTTTTGTCGCAGATCCATTTTTTCGATCTATCAAATTAACAAAAATCTCTACTAATCTCCAAAATATTACTAAAATGACTTCCAAAGATGACGAAAATCACTCTAAATCAATTTCCATGAACTTCTTCCAAATATTTTCTCCATATTTTAATTTTTTCCAAAATTCCTCAATGTGGAAGAAATTCATGGTGAAAATCAAAAAATTTTATATTGGAGGGAAGCTCTTACCAAGGGAAGACAAAATCTAGTGTCAAAATGTGTTGAAATTGCTCTAAATATACGATCTATCAAGCCCTAGGTCGGTTTTTTGATGTTTTGAGGAAGGGGATGATGAATAGTGATGGTTGACCGGTCAAAATATAGTGTTTTTCAGGATCTCGCTGTCGGCGAGCTAATTAATTCAAAGAGGTCAAAAGTTTCGGGAAAATCTCGCCGTCGGCGGGATCGATCTCGCTGTCGGCGAGGTTTCTGAAAATTTAATATTTTTAAGATTTATAATGTTTTCAATTCATTTTAAGCCTCAATAATGTCTGGTCACTTTAAATTATACTTTATCATGATTAGATACTATATTAATACTTAAATTCACACAACATAAATATTATAACTTATATATATGAAACCCAAGTGATTACAAATTTCACAAACACTACATTAACAAATTGCATTGAAAAATCTTAACACACACACACAATTCAGTGTCGCAATCCACACTACAATACTCAAAACGCTGAGACTAAACAAATAACACACAATCATATCTAGACTGAGATTAACTATATAAAGTGCAAATAAAAACTAAATTCAAGCTATCACACACAAATAAGTACGAATGAATATCTTCTACTCATCAAGATCTGAACTTAATTCTTCTTTGATATTTTCGATAGAACGTAAATGCACGAACAGATTATAGAAAGGCCTGAAAGGGAATTCTTCGGTAGAATCTTCTTCAATCCATCCCTTCCTTCTGAAAAGTTGTATAAAACTAGCTTCTAGATGTCCTGAATGATCAAAGTGATCTTTCATTCTCCATTCAATGTGATCAAATAAATCAGAGATATTGTCAATGGAATTCATCACATTTTGTATTTCATTCTCTAATCCTTTAAGTTTCCGTAAGATCATGTTCGTTCTATCAGTCAAGGGCTTGATTGAAGGATTGTTTTGAGATGATTGGTCCGTAATAATGGCTGTCTCATTATCGTTATCCAAAGTAGGAAACATATCAGTCGGATCTAATGGTTTCCAAGGCAATAGTACTTTTTCCCAAGTTTCGTAGGAAACTTGGTATTGACTACATAATGCAAAAATTGTTGAAGAATGTCTGAGCCCGTGAATAGATCCATGCACAATTAGGCCTAAAGCAGACTTCACAATAATAGTTCCAACGTCGATGGGTAATCCAGTTTGAATACAATAATTCAAAATTGCACATTCCTTAGAGACTTTATTTACCCTCATAGTGGGTAATAATAGGAAATAAAGAAGTGCCTGTGCTTAGAGACGGGGTTAAGAAGTGATGCAGAAAAACTAACGTACCCGTCTTCTCGCATTTCGCAATCTTCTGGTTCATCAGTTAAGTATCGGTAAATCTCATTCATATTATATCTTGTTGGGACGAAATTTGAATAGTGGCAAATAGGTTTATTCTCAATTTAATACAAGTCATTAATTCTTGAAGGAGTGAAAGTTACCCATCTGCCTCATACAAATACGCTTCCATTGTTGATTCCATGAAGATTGAAGTAGAATTCTTTGACTACAAGGATAACTACTGCAGAAGTTGTATAGCATTATATCTCCCAACGTCGTCGAATAATCATCTCCTCAATAGATGTTGTAGAATTCTCCACTCCTCTATTAACGAATCCTCTTTCTTTAATCAATCGCTTTTCGTCATAACCTTGTTGAATATCCGCTATGCCTCATAACTGACGAACTTTCTACTATTGAACACTGGGATTTCATGATTTCAAGTGGATTGGATGCCATAATTTCTTATTTTGGTGGAGTTTCTATTCGTTTCTAAGAAGTAGAAAGTGAAGATTTCGAGTTCTAGGCATCTTATATAGAGAAAAACACTTAGAATAAAAAGAAACCGCCAAAATAACTCCCTAAAACCGCTCTTATACCAGTCTCGCCTTCGGCAGAAACGATCTCGCCGTCGGCGGGATAGTTATAATTTTAAACTGATGTAAGGCGCGCAGATCTCGCCGTCGGCGGTCGATCTCACCGTCGGCGAGCAAAGGTAAATTTGCTCATTTTCGCTTTTGGTTTCCAAAATTTTTAATTTCTTCAGTTAATCTTAATATTGTGATGATTATAATGATAAATATGAGTAGTAGAATTCATTTATACTATAATTATCAATAAATCAAGTAAATAAACTACAAATTAAGACTAATATGGGTTGCCTCCCATAAAGCGCTTGGTTTAACGTCGTCAGCCCGACCTATTCTGGTTGTTAATCAGGTTGACTAATCATTAAAACCTCTTTAAACTTTGGTCTTCTTCCTTCAAAATATGGTTTTAATCTATGTCCATTTACTTTAAATTTTTGTCCAGTCTTTGGATCTTTAATATCTATAGTTCCGTAAGTAATTATTTGAGTTATAGTGAAAGGTCCTAACCATCGAGATTTTAATTTTCCAGGAAGTAATTTCAATCTTGTATTATAGAGCAAAACTTCTAGTCCTGGCTCAAAACTTTTCTGTTTAATCTTTCGATCATGCCATAATTTCATTTTCTCTTTATAGATCCTATCGTTATTGTAAGATTCATTTCTTAATTCTTCTAATTCATTCATCTGTAATAAACTCTTCTTACCAAGCCTTCTCTTAAATTATAATTAAATTCTTTAATCGCCCAATATGCTTTGTGCTCTAATTCAACCGGTAAGTGACAAGTTTTTCCATAAATAAGCCTGTAAGGAGTCATTCCAATCGGAGTTTTATAAGCAGTCCTATATGCCCATAATGCAGTGTTTAGTCTTGTAAACCAATATAATCGATTAGGGTTTACAGGTTTTTGTAAAATTTGTTTAATTTCTCGATTAGAAACTTCAGCTAATCAACTGGTTTATGGATGATAAGCAGTTGAAATTTTATGAATAATGTTGAATTTTTCTACTAATTTGTGAATATATTTGTTCCTAAAATGGGATCCTCCGTTAGTGATAATCACTCTCGGCATTCCGTATCTTGTAAAAATATTGTTCATTAAAAATCTTGAAACACTCTTAGCAACACATCGAGGTAAGGCTTGTGCTTCAATCCATTTAGAAACATAATCAACAGCAACTAATATATATGAGTTTCCAAATGAAGGTATAAATGGTCCCATGAAATTTAATCCCCAAACATCAAAAATTTCAACTTCTAATATAAAATTTAGAGGCATTTCATTTCTTCTAGATATATTACCTACTCGTTAGCATTTATCGCAAGTTTTAATATATCTATATACATCTCTAAAAAGAGTAGGCCAATAAAATCCGGATTGCAAAATTTTATAAGCAGTTTTATCTGTTCCAAAATGTCCTCCAAATTCAGAATCGTGACATTTTTGAATGATTTGTTCAGTTTCTTCATAAGGCACATATTTTCTAATTATTGAATCCTTACATTGCTTATATAAATTTGGTTCATCCTAAAAATATGTTTTAGCATCATGAATGAATTTTTTCTGTTGTTACAAAATTAGCATGGGTGGTAAAATATCACATACAATATAATTTACTATATCAGCATACCAAGGTATTTTCCATTCATTTATATTATTAAGTTCATCAGGAAAATGGTCTGTAATTTCATTATCAGTGTCAGATAGTTCATTATATTCTAGTCTTGATAAATGATCTGCAATTTGATTATCAGTTCCCTTTTATTAATGATTTAAAAATCAAATTTTTGCATCAATAATATCCATCTGATTAATCTTGGTTTAGTATCCTTCTTTTGTATTAAATATTTAATAGCAGAGTGATCAGTATGCACAATACATTTAGTTCCAATTAGTTAAGATCTAACTTTATCAAAAGCATAAACAATTACTAATAACTCTCTTTCCGTAACTGTGTAGTTGATTTCAGCATTATTGAGAGTTTTACTAGCATAGTATATGACTTTAAAAATTTTATCATATCTTTGTCCAAGAACAGTCTCCTATAAGCATAATCACTAGCATCACACATAAGTTCAAATGGTTTCTCCCAATCAGGTGAAACTATTATAGGTATTGTGATTAATTTATCTTTTATTAATTCAAAAGCATTTAAGCATTCTGTTGTGAATTGAAATTTCTTGTCCTTTTCTAAAAGTTAGCATAGACTAGTAATTTTTGAAAAATCTTTTATGTAGTGTCTGTAGAAATCGGCATGTCCAAGAAAACTTCTTACCCCTCTCACTGTAGTAGGAGGTGGTAATTTAGCTATAACTTGAATTTTTGCAGGATCTACTTCCATGCCATTTTCCGAAATTTTATGACCTAATATAATTCCTCCTGCAACCATAAATTGACATTTCTCCCAATTTAGAACTAAGTTAGTTTTCTCTCATACATCTAAGACTTTTTCAAGGTGACTCAAGCATACGTCAAATGATGTTCCAAATACTGAGAAATCATCCATAAGTACTTCTATTCCATTATCAATTAATTTGCTCAATATAGACATCATACATCTCTGGAATGTTGCAGGTGCATTACATAATCCAAAAGGAATTCTTCGAAAATCGAATGTTCCATAAGGACTGGTAAATGTAGTTTTCTCTTGATCCTCAGAATCAATAGAAATTTGATGATAACTGGTAAATCCATCTAAAAAACAAAAATATTTATGTCTGGCTAGTCTATCCAACATTTGGTCTAGAAATGGTAAAGGGAAGTGATCTTTCCTGGTGGCTGCATTCAATTTTCTATAGTCAATACATATACGCCATCTAGTAACTTGTCTTATAGGTATTAAATCATTATTTTCATTAGCTTCAACAGTCACTCCTCCTTTCTTAGGAACATACTGAATTGGGCTTACCCAAGCACTATCAGAAATAGGATATATAATACCATTATCTAACCATTTTAATATTTCTTTCTTGACTATCTCTTTCAAAATAGGATTTAATATCCTTTGGGGATCAACTCTTGGTTTGAGTTTGGTATCTAAAATAATTCTGTGCATATAGATTGAAGGACTAATTCCTTTAATATCTGCTAAAGTCCAGCCAAAAGTTTTCTTATATTTTTTTAATGTGTCCAAAAGTTTTTGCTCTTGTGATTCATTTAATTCTCGTCGATATAATAACTGGTAAAGTTGAAGAGTTACCTAAATAAGCATACTTCAAATGAGTAGGTATGATTTTTAATTCAAGTTCAAGAGGTTTAATAATTGATGGAACTATATTATTTTCAGCATTTTCTGTATTATCCAACAATTCAAAATTTTCCTATATATAATCTAATTCTTCATTGTTTGTTTCTTCAATTAATTCAGTATTTTCTATTTCGAGTTTTTCTTCAAAGTATTCTTTAAAATGTTCATTTTGTAGATGTTCAATAATTTCCATTCGAAAACATTCATCATCTTTTTCTATAGCAGGATATTTCATTGATTTTGTAATGTTAAAGGTAACTTTTTGATCGTTTACTCTCATAGTTAATTCTCTTTTTTAAACATCAATCATAGCTTTTCCAGTAGCTAAGAAGGGTCTTCCTAACATTATGGCTATTTCTTTATCTTCTTCCATATCTAAAACAATAAAATCTACTGGGAAGATAAACTTATCCACTTTTACTAACACATCTTCAATAACTCCCTTAGGATAAGTAACAGAACAATCAGCTAACTGAAGAGTTACTAAAGTAGGTGAGACTTCTCCTAATCCTAATCTTTTAAAAATTGATAGAGGCATTAGATTTATATTGGCTCCTAAATCACATAATGCTTTTCCATAAAATTTTTCTCCAATAGCGCAAGGTATAGTGAAACTACCAGGATCTTTTAATTTATCAGGAAGCTTTTTCTGAATAATTGCACTACATTCTTCGTTAAGTGCAACAGTTTCATTATCTGTGAATTTTCTTTTTTTATTTAAAATATCTTTCATAAATTTGACATAATTGGGCATTTGTTCCAATGCTTCTACAAAAGGAATGTTTACCGTTAATTTTTTTAAAATTTCAAGAAATTTAGAAAATTGCTTATCTTTTTTATGTTGCCTTAGTCACTGAGGAAATGGTGGTGGTGGGTTTTCTACAGAAATTTTCATAGGTATCAATGGATCTTCTAGATTTTGATCTTTTTAATCCTTATCTTTTCTGATTTCCACCTCCTCATTCTGACTTTCTGTTTCTTTTTGTATTCTTGTTTCTAACTCTTTTTCACTTCGTAACTGTATTGCTTTAATTTGTTCTTTTCCTTGACCTTTAGGATTTATTTCTACATTACTAGGAAAAGTTCCAGGACTTCTATTATTAAGTGTAATAGCGATATGTCCAAGTTGAGTTTCAATATTTTTAATTGTTGTTCCTTGAGTTTGTAATTGGTTTCCTTGAATTTGTAACTGATTACCTTGATTCTGTAAATGTTGACCCATATTTAATATTAATTCTTCCATAGATAACTTCTTATCTTTAAATTGAGAGTTATTATTAAATCCAGGTGGATAAGAAGGTTTAAAATCAGCATTTCCTTGGTTAGATGGATTTCCTACTGGGTTTACTGAATTATTCATCCATTAATGATTAGCATAATTGTTATTCCAATTAAAATTTGGATGATTTTTCCACCCAGGGTAATAATAATTTGCATAAAGATTAATGGGTTTATTGTTAACAGCATTTATAGTTTCATATGAGGATTGAGCATCTATAAGTTGTCCAGATAAATTTTCTTCTGTTGTATTAGAAGAATAATTCATTCCAAAATGATCTAATTTCTTGGATGTGGCAGCAATTTGAGAAGCTAACATAGATATTGCATAAGAATCATGTATACTGGCTATTTTTTTAGGATTTAACCTTTCAGAAGGCCATTGAAAATTATTAGTAGTCATTTCTTCAATTAATGAATAAGCTTCATCAAAAGGTTTCGACATTAATGAACCTCCAGCAACAACATCAATGATTGATCTAAGAGATCCTACTAAACGATTATAAAAAGCTTGTATAATTAACCAATTTGGTAATGTATGATGTGGTCATTTCCTAAGAAGATCTTTAAATCTCTCCCAAGCTTCATATATTGATTCTCCGTCAAACTAACTAAAAGAAGTTATATCATTTCTAAGCTTTGCAGTTTTTGAAGGAGGAAAATATTTGGATAGAAATTTTTGTGATAATTCTCCCCAAGTTTTAATTGATTCAGGTGCTAATGAATTTAACCACATCTTAGCCTTATCCCTTAAAGAAAAAGGAAATAGCCTAAGTCTAATGGCGTCATTAGATACTCCGTCATATCTAAAAGTAGCACATAGCTCTAAAAAACTCGCAAGATGTAAATTAGGATCTTCATTTGGTGAACCACTAAATTGATTATTCTATACGATTTGGATAATTGCAGGTTTAAGCTCAAATGAGTTAGCCGCTACATCAGGATTTTGGATAGTTAAGTGAATTTCATCTAATGTAGGGTTAGCGTAATCTTTCAAAGGTCTTGGTTGGTTTATATTTTCAATTTCAAGATCATTTGCCATTTGATTTAATTTTATGATTTCTCTTTTTTGTTTTCTAATTCTTTTAATAGTGCGCTCTAATTCTGAATCGTAAGGTATTAAACTTTCAGTTCCAAATTTACGCATACACCTCTAAAATAATAAAATAGCTCGTTACTCTAGTAATTATCTTTAATAATTATTTTAGTAATTACCTTAATAATTACTTTCCTTCCTCGGCAACGGCGCCAAAAACTTGACCGGGCCTACCCGCAGATATAAGAATTCAACCTAGGGGAGAGTAGGGTAAAAAATAGAAGGATGTATATAATATTTAAGCTTAATAAAGTTATATATGTTTTTCAAAGTAAAGTAGTAATTGTACTCCCTCCCCTTTTAATCAACGCAAGTATACGTATTGTTCAAGTAATAAAGGGCTTTATTGGAGTCCTAGATATCGATCCCACAGGGAAGTTAGAGATTTAAGGACTAATTTTTAGTAAAGTTGATCACTAATCTAATTTAGTATAGTATACGAAATATAAAGAACGTTTAAACTTAAAACTAATACTTAAAAGACAAACTATATAAGTCAATTTAGAAAAGTATCTTTCTCCTTGTTAAGAGGATTGAGTGAATGAATAATTAATTGAGTTTAGAATTATATTGTGCCAAATAGGAGCATTCCTATTCTTTACCCTTTGGTTCGGGTACAAAGAACATTGACTAATGCTTATGTTTGGTTACTGAATCTGCGGCTAGGCTGGAAGGATGCTGGCTGCCACATCAGAGCTCCCACATTCACCTCGCCTGAGGGCTAACATCTACACTTCAGCTCCAAACAATAGCACCGAATTGAAAATTTTAGTCTGTCACACTAAAATACTCAATTCTATGCCTGATAATTAATATTTCCCTATTTATTTGCACCCTCCTTTCAAGGCTTTTGAATTCCCTGAATCTTGGATGTAATCTTTACTATAGTTGATAATTCAACATATGTTAACAATTCAATTGGCCAAATTGAAAGTAAATTAAGATTTAAGTAAAAGATTATCACAATCTCTATTTAATATTATTAAGCACAACTCTTTTAATTCTTCATTTCACAAAACCTCAACAACAAGGAGAAAGATAAAGGAAGCTACTCAGAATGCATGAGAATAATAACACAGATATTGGATTTCATTTAAAGTCATAAAACAATAAACAAATATACTTATCTCAATTCTTCTCCCCAAGCAGTTTCTTCAAGTTCCTCTGACTCTTCCTTCTTGTACAACACACTTATAACTCACCAAGACACTAAACACTAACTCTTACTATAAAAGGAAGCACTCAATTGACACCAACTGACTCTTAATGATTACTTAACTGACACCCAAATTCGTTCCTATATATAGAAGGAGTCATATTTCCAAATGTTGCTTAAGCACCTCTTCAAAATGCGTCCAGATTCATCGAATTTGGCTTGAATCAATTGTCTCGCCGTCGGCGGGCTCAATCTCGTCGTCGACGGGCTTCTAGAAGCAAGGCTAACCGTTCAGGCTCACTGTCGGAGGGCTCGATCTCGCCGTCAGTGGGCTCTGTTATAATATATTAAAAACTTTCCGGAAAGTCTCACCATCAGCGGCTTAAATCTCGCCGTCGGCGGGACATTTAAATTTTCATCAATTTATGTCCTTTTTGCTCCAAATTCGTGCCTTTTTGCTCTTTTTGCTCTCAGCACCAATAAATCTTCATTCCTAAAATAAAACACAAAAAATACTTTTCTTTAAAGTGTAATTTAATATGAAATTGGTATAAAATTTGCAATATATTTTCTTGTGGTTAGCCGTCCACCCTAGAACCTTAAGATCTCGCTGGAGACTCAACCAAATCAAGCGTGGTCGGTCTCTATCGACATGTCTAGCCTAGACAAACACATCTATACAGCTGTCGGCACATTTTTAGGTTATGTGGTATTTTAAAAGGGGGTCGCATACAGAAGTTGTCGGCGAGTTTTTGATTTTTAAATTAAATTTAAATATATATATAAATTTAGGAAGAAGCATTTGATTTTTGAAAATAATTTTTACGTTTGAAAATTTTAAGATATGAAATCAAACCGATCTCACATCCCAAATAGTTTATATAAACGAGCACCGCACCACAAATCGTGTATCTATCCCGAAGAATAGACACACTGCTTGATGATGGGGCTCGATTAAATAAACTAGAAGATTTGTGACATCCGTTTGGTCTGCGAACCAATTTTATAAGCCGACAAGTTCCCTTGCTTAATATAAATGAATTAAGCAGGGTTTATATTACCTGGGTTCTTAAAGTTCCCTATAAGGGTAAGCCCCTATAGTTAATTACATCTTAAATGAATGGAATCATTTAAGAAAACTCTCGATAATGATCAGTGGTTTTGCTCTCAAGAATTTCAAAGTTTAAGGTTTTCAAAGGATTGGATTTTGGAAATTTCAAAAGGGATTAGCTCAAATTTGGAACAATTTATTTTAAGAGTCCAATGGAAGAGAGGTAGGAGGAGCTGAGGATCCAAGAAGAATCTTGGCAACTTCCCAAACTATCCTATTGTTTGGCTTCAATTTGGGAGTTTATTTGATGTTGTAATCCTGCCAATTTTAATTAATTAGGACTTATGCTTATATGATATGATCACACAAACAGCCTCAAAGATGTGAGGGTTTATGTCGTACCAAACAACTACCTCGGAATCCTAAGACCGGTTAGGGCTTAATTTACATAATATGATTATGCAAATGCCTAACAAAAAGTTAAGGATTTATGTTGCACTAGGAAAACTACCTCGAAATCCTATGACTTGGTTATTTAATTCTAAGGAAAGTTTTGCTGAAGTAGACCCGAGTTTTGCTGATGACGATGGCCGTGCTGCCCACCATGCTCCGAGCTCCTTATTGTTACAGAGGTTTAGTTTTTTAGAAGGTGAAAATCAGGAGATGAGAGAAGTGTTTTGGTTTAGAAACCTTAAAATCCAAATGTTTTTAATATTTTAATTAAAACAAATCTTAAAGTTGTTTAAACAGAACCGATTAAGATCCCATGGTTCCGTCATCCCGACACCCTTATTTTCATCGAATTCACTTAGTCCAGATGAATTTGCTAAACTCAACTGAATGAGTTCCACTCTTTCATTTAGACCGTGGGAAATCCCGTTAGCAACACGTGGGTTACATCATCCGAGGTATTCCCGATCATTCAATGAGACGTTTTAATTTAGTTGCAATTGTAGTTTTGTTGTTCTGTTTGTGATTAAATTTTGAGTTGTTTTATATTTTGGAATGTTGTGGCGGTGAATTTTATCTTGTGGTGACTTTTAATTTAGTTTTGGGTTTCAGTTTTGTGACTATCCTAAAGGTTTCAGTTTTCATGCAACAATCTTGTTTAACATGCAAGAAAAAGTAAAGTACAGTGCATGTAAATAAATTGCAATAAAATAAAAGCGTACCTGGAGGGTCTTCCCGTCATCCAAAGCTACACTTAAAACACATATTAAGGCATTTAAATATTTACAACTTATACCTAAGTAAAGCTAAGGGAAAGGTTTTTGTTGTCTACCAAAGTCCTAGTCCTTTTGCTAGTCATCTCCTATGACGTCTAAGTTCTTGTGTTTTGTTTAAGGATGATTTTCTTCATCAAAGAACAATTTAAATTCAATTGTTCTTCTAAAACATCCCATCATATTGAGGAAGTGCTTAGGATGAGTCCTAAACATCTTTTCAATACTTCCGAGATTATTTTGAGTCCAAGTAAATTTAGTTGCACAGGTGAATTAATCATCCAGAAGTTTCGTTAAGCTTTGTCTCTTGCTTAGTGAACTTGGGCATTTGATTATCTGATGAATGAAGTGACGTCTCACTTAATACTCTATTTAAGAGTTATAATAATTAAAGCCTTTAGGGGCAAGTTGGTTTGTTGAGAATTTTAATCATTCTTAATTTGATGTTTGAGTTAATGGTTTAAAGTGATTTAGTTTAATTATGAGGTTTTAATTAATAATTTTATGTTTGGAATAGTGTTCAAATTATTTTTGGTTTAAATCTTTATACTTTAAGTGATCTTAATATTTTAAATTTGTTTTACTTTTATTGTTGAATGATGTTAATCTAACATAATTTAAATTTAATTTAATTTAATTTAACTTAATATAATATAATTTAATTTAATTTAATTTAATTTTAATTTTAATTTAATTTTTACTAAATTTAGTTTAATTTAATTTAATTTAATTTAATTTAACTGTTAAACCATTTAATATTTTGAGCTTTTCCTTAATTTAAGGGTTATTTATTTTTATTTTTTTTTTATTTACTTAGTTTGGATTATCATTTTAATCTTAATTAAGGGTTAAATATTATTGAAGTGATTTATATAGGGATTTTTTTTTAAAGAATTAATATTATCTCAAGTTATATCCCTATTTTTAATAATTCAAATTTTCATTAATCTTCCAAATTTTAAATTGTTTAAATAATTAAAGTTTCATTTTTTGGTTTATTAAAAGTGATTAATGGGTTCCTACCCTTTTAATTTCCTAAAGTTTCAATCATTAAAGAAAGATAAAATCAAATATTTTACCCTCCATTTTAATTAAACCTAAAATTTTAATAAAGGGGTTTAAATTCTTTAATTACCTTTATGCCCTTTTAGGCTTATTCATTTCATAACTCACTAAATTGAGTTCAAATGAACTTGAAATTTTTATGTCACCTCACTCACATGTCAATTAAGACATTAGAGGAGAAAATGTGATTTTTCTGAATTTAATTTATTTATATAATTATTTCTAGTGAAAAATAGGGATTTTCAATGGAAACTCAACAACATGACCAAGGAAAGGTTTCTATCCTTAAGAAAATTATGGGATGTTCTTAATGACTAGAGAACCACTTGGACCAATTTTGGTGATTTTTTAAATTATATTTTATTTATTATAATTATTTTGAATTTTGGAGTGTTAATTAATTATAAAATAAAATTAAAGTTGAAAAATGGATTTTATATTTTTTCTAAATCTCTCTAACCTCAAGAAGTTCAAAGAAAGAAATTATATAATTTTTTGATTTTTTTATTTATTAGAATTAATTTAGTGAAAAGGTTGGAAAATACGTTTTTTAATATTAAAAATTATTTTGAGCTTTAAAATTCAATATCTTTACTTTGAGACTTGGGAAAAATATTTGGTTTGTTCCTAAGTGATTAGGAGTCAAAATACGACATTTTTATGATTTTTATTATTTTTGTGATTTTTATTATTTTATAATTATTTAAAATATTAAAATATGATTAAAAATGAAAAATTTTAGAAAATTCAAATTTTAATTTTTATAGACTCCTCTAATATTAGAGAGCCCACAAAACCAATTTAGTGATTTTTTGAAATGTATTTTTGGAGTTATGAATTTTTAAATTTTAATTTTGATCATGTGGTTTAATTAATTCATTTGGTGGGGCTAATCATTTTCAATTGACCTCAAATTTTTATGAAAGGTTCTTTGTATCCTAAAGATCAATGGAGAATTGATTTCAAGTTATTTTAATGTGTGGTTAACCCTAATAAATTAAAATTCAATTTTAGGTATTTAGGCTAATTAGGGTTATTCTTAATGAATTAAGCCTAACCATAATTATCCTAGGGTCCTCTGGTCCTAAGAAACTTCCCCAAATCTTTCTAAAATTTATTGAGCAATATGCTAATTATTGGAATTAAAATACCAAAAATAGTGACATAAACTTGAAAAATACATAACTTTCCATAAAGAAGACCTCTGACCTTGAAAAATTCAGGGAATGTTCCCAAGATCAGAGGCTTCAAAAGCACTATGGTCTCATGCCATGGTGAATTGTCTATGAAAATGTAGAATCAAAATACTGAAATGAGTAAATAATTAATTAAAATAAAAATACTCATCAAAATAACTTGATTTCTTTTCCAAATTGTTCTCCTCTATTCACTGAGCAAGAGGGTATTTTTAGTTTATTTTTATGATTTTTCTACACAAAGATATGGATTTTCCAAGTTCTGGGTATTTAAACAAATAGAAAAAATCCTATTTATCTACTTATCCGACTCAGCGCCGCGTCGACCTATGGTGGATTGAAAGACCACGCGGCGCGCTCCCATTCGACGCCGCCATCTGAGCCAGCCACCATGCATCCCGCTGTCTCGCTCCTTCCTCTAATCCGACGCAATCTGAGCCGTTCAACCGATACACGCGCGATCGGACGACGCCTTGTCATCGTCTACGACTGGTGTGCACCCGTGATCGTCCACACTAAAACCCTAAGAGCTCTCTCCTTTCTAAACGGTTTTTCGTGTTCTTATGATCTATGGATTTGTCTTGAGGAGGCGAACACATCCATACAGTTTACATGCAATGAAATTAACTGAAATGAAATGGAGAATTGCTGGAAGCTCGGGAGGCAGGAATGATACATACCTTTGCTCTGAGAAGTGTAGCTTCAATCAGAGAGTTTTGTCACCTTCGATTGCACCCAAGGAAGCTCCAGATGAAGTCTCTGGCTCTGGGGAATTGTCTAGGTATGAAAGTGTCCACAGCTGATTTCAAAGCTTGGAGGCTAGAGCAACTGGGTGGCCTGGAGAGGGGGCTTTCACTGGGGAACTCCTTCTCTTGGTCCTGTGCAGGTGTGGGTGAGTTTAATTTGGATTTGCTGGAGCTTTGGGAAATGTCCTGGTTTTGGGCTTGAATTTAAACTCAGAATTTCAGCTCAGCTGGGTGAAATTGGGGCTGGAATCCAATGAGGATCAAGTGCTCTATGTGTGGAGAGTGGTCTGGAACAATTTTGACAGAGTTTCAGTAGGATTTGGTTCAGCACCTACTTTGGCTGAGAGTTGGTGTGGTTTAAATAGAGGTGGCTGGAGGGCTTCCCAGGGGGGTTTAGTGGCTTGGATCAACAGCTCTAGTGAGGAGAAGAACAGCCATGGTGGCCATTAGGCATGGGACAAGTCAGCAAGGCAGAATTCAAAAATTGGCTCACATGGGTGCTCTCGGCCTGGTGGTTTCCGGCGGCTGTGGTGGCTGGCCGGCTAGGGTCAGGTCACCCTCAAGGTCAGGGAGGTCAGGGCTGGGGTTTAGTGCAGTCAATTGGCCATGGACATGTGTAAAGGAGTTGAATTGAAATGGAATGGGGGAAGGCTATTTTGGGTTCAAATGAGTCAACCCATGGTTTTGGGCTAGGTTCACCACCCAAGGCCCGGTTTTAGGCTGAAAAGAATCACTTAGGTCGACCAAGCGAAAATGGTGTGGTCTCCATCCATGGTGAGGTGGCTAAACTTGGTTTAGTGTGTAGCATGAATGGGGTTAAAAGTGCTTAAGGAAGGCTTAAGAAAAGAGCCCCTCTTCTTTCCATTAATGGCTTGGTGAGGTGGAAAGGGGCTCCCAAGGCTTGCATATGGCTTATGCATGGCTCCATGGCTCCATATGGCTTAGGGATGGCTTGGCTTGGTTTCATGAAAGTGGGTTTTAAGGATTTAGGATATTTAGGGGTAATTTGGCACATGGCTTGGTTTAGAAAAGTTTAATGATGAATTTGAAACTTAGGGAGTGATTTAAATCAAAGGGGATGATGAGGGGAAATTTCATGTGGGCTTTAGGATAGATTTTGGGTTTTTGGATTTATTTTAGATGGGCCTTTAGAAAGGTTTAAGGAGGTGGGATTTTAGGCTTGAAAAAAAATTGGTAAATGGAATTTTTGTAAAAGATTGGCCAAACAAATGTTGGATTTAGTTTAGGGATGTATCATGAGTGATCTAGAATAGGTTTGAAATAATTTGGAGTTGAATTGGGTTTAATTTGGGATTTTTTTGTAAAGGGGCCAAAGTGGGTCAAATTGGGCTAACTTGGGCTAAGGTTGGGCTAAGGTTGGATTTGATGTAAATTTAATGTTGAGAAATGTTTATGGGGGTGCTACAAAGAGTTTTCAACTTTGGTTGGGCTTTGATATTGGGATTTGGGCCCATTTGGGTTAGGTTTAGGTTTAGGTCAAAAATGGGGATTTTGACTTTGGGTTAGGTTTGGGAGGAGTTTAGGTTCAAATTTGGGGCAAATCTTGTTAGTTTTTTGTTTGTGGGGATATTAGGAAGGTTTAGGAAAAGATTTGGGGTTAATTGGAGTTGAATTGGGTTGGTTTGGTTTGACATTGGGCTTACTTTGGTTAAAAATGAGCCAAATTAGGGGTTTTGGTAAAAGTGGGTTAAATTGACAAAATTTGCCTATGGTGTAGTTGAACAAAATGAAATTAGAAATATTTGGGATTTTCTGAAATTTTCTAGGAATTTTTGGAATTTATAGAATTTTTGGTTAAGAATGGCACTTTGGGTATTTGGAGGGTATTGGGGGGGGGTATTTTTGGAAATTTTGGTATATTTGGCTATGGATGATCAATTTGAGTGGGTGGAAATGTTTAGGATTGGTTTCGAGTAATTTTGGGTAATTTAGGTGATTTTGCAAATTTTGGGTAGTTTTAAGGACATTTGGTAGGTTTAGCGGGTGTAGGGCCTCGGGGGTCAAAAATTGAAATTTTGGAAAAATGAAGATTGATCAAGTTTGAGTAGAATGGAATCACTTTGGTTGAGCCATGAAGCCATATCAAGCCTATAAGAGCCATGAGAGGACTCATTTGAGGCATTCACTATGTTGTTCCTAACCCTCTTAGCCAAGGGCTTAGGGGTTGAGGACCATCCATATGGATTACCTATATGAGTCAGGAAGTTGACCAGATTTTTGTATTTCCAAATACAAGGATTTGTTACCACTGCTAGAAAATTTAATTTCTAGCAATGGCGCGAAACACTTGACCTGGAATAACTTGCTATATAGATGTGTACCAAATTTTAATTACGGCAATAACATTAAATAAAATTTGATTGCTACTTAATGCTAGGCTGTTAATGTTTAATACTTTTTTTAAATATATGTTTATATAGAAAAATATAATTTAAAAAGAAAATATTTTATATACTTTTTGGGTACTACGCAAGTATACGTATCGTTTCAAGTAATATAGGGCTTTGAAACAAAGACCCCGATATCGATCCACAGGGAAAAAATATGGTAATAAATTTTTAAATTGTATTTCAAAAATCTTTTTGTATTTTAATCTAACTATAAATTACTTTTAATTTACTAGATGCAGATAAAGACAACAATAATAAGAAAATGATTTTGTGAAAACTATAAAAAATAAACAACTTTCTTCCCTTCAATTAATCTAAGATTTTTAAGATAATTTAATATTCATTGGAGAATTTGATTTATGGTATTGTGCTAAATAGAATCATTCCTATTCTTTACTCTTTGATCTAGGCGCAAAGAACATTGGCTAATTTACAGATCAGGTCCGGATGTATTGTTAGTAGAATGGGTTAATCTAGACTCACACTACTAGATGTCCAAGGGTGGCTATGGTCGGCCCTACTAGTGACCCTTTCCTTATCTATAAATCAGATTATAAGAATTTAGTCTGTCACTCTAAAAACTTATCAATTCTACGCCCTTTAAATCTTATCTTCCTTTTTATTTGCACTTCACCTTGAATAGCCCGCACATGGCCTTCGACTACCTAAGGATTCATGTGACATTTACAAGTTAAGAGTTCTTCTCCTTCTAGGTCTCAAAACTCTTCAACATGTTTTAACAATTTAAATGGCCAATTTAAAAAGTAAAGTAAGATCAGGTATTAATATCATCACAATGTTTTGAAAATATTTTGAATTTCAATTCTTCATCGAATCTTATATTATCTTATTTATCTCTTCATAATTGAAGGAAGAAAGTGAACTAACTTCTCAGAACACATTGAATATAAACAACAAAACATAATAAATAAACTTTGAATCAAAAATAAAATACTTATCTCAAATATTCCTTCTATAGATCTTCTGATTCCTACTGACTTCACAGTGTAATGAACTCCAGATGCAACAACTTGAAAATAAACTCACTAAACTAAATAAAAGTGGCCCTAATTTTCTCTCTCTATTTCTCTCTCTAAGGATGAGAGATCCTAAAGTGGATAAGAGAAAGGGGTTACAATGGGGGGCACGTTTTTCTAAAGAAATGGACTCTTATTTATAGGCTTCAAGGGTTTCCTTGAGGCACCTCTTCAAAACATGTCCACATTCAATGAATCTTCTAGAAGGTCTGTCTGGCGCCTAGGCGCCCGCATCCAGTTCTTCGCACCTCTTTACTTTAGCTTGCACCTCTTCGCGATTAAAACTGTTTTGGAGCATCCAAATGCAATGTATCACATGTCCTATTATCAAGGAACAACTGCCAGTCTTCTAGAATGTTCAATCACCGCTCAATCAATCAAAATAACCTTTCAAACGTTGTCAAAAACTTGACAGTTCTGTATCGAGTCTCGAACTTAGGCGCCAACTTCTGGTGCCTAGCCACCAAACCATATTTTTTATAATTTTTGTATTTTGCTCCATTTTTGCTCCTTTTTGCACCTTTTTCCTTTTTTAGACCTTTTTACATCACCTACATCCAAAAACATAAAAATACCTTTCATTAAAGCATAATATCCTTAGAAATTGATAAGAATTAAGGCGTAAAAAAATAGGTATTTTTTATGATCAAAATCCCCCAAACTTAAATGTTACTTGTCCTCAAGTAACCCTTTTTACTATATAAAATGTATAACCTTTGGAATAAAAGATAAATATTTAAGATTCCTTATAATTTTTGATTTTATGAAGTCTTTAGTAAATTATTAACCCAATTTCACTAACTAGGTTTAATTTTAAGAATTTAAAGAATATTCAACTACCAAATCATAAGATTTCAAACTTTTCATCCATTTTGAAAATAATAGAAGTTTATTATACTAAGATCTCATAGATTATTTACAAGAAAAAGATCTTCTTGAAAAATCTTTCCTAAATAAATATTCATGCATAAAAATTAAGTAAAATATGTAACTAGTTTTCTTCCTATAAGATAATTCAAGTGAAGACAATTTTTGATTAGCCATTTCCTCAAGCTTCTCCTCTCTTCTCTTTTTTCTTTTTCTTTTCTTCTTCTTCTTCTTTTCTTTTTTTTATTTATTATTTTTTTATATATAGAGAGGATTACTATATCTGGATAGCCTGTTAATGGTTTTGAACATCACTATCTTTAACTTATATTTTCAAAACTTATACATTTCCACTTAATTACTATATCATGATTAAGAATTCAAAAAGATTTCCAATCTTTTCTTTTTCAAGTGATAATTTTTTATTACTTAATATTTCTAAAATTCTATTATTTCTATCATGAATAGAAAGATTTCTCAATCTTATTCTTCTTTAAGTTAAATAATTATATTATTAAAATCAATCAAAGTTATTAAAATTTTTGTTAATTTTAATAAATTGTTTATAATTTCAAAAATAAAAGTGATCTCAAATAAATTCTTCATTCCTTAAGTTATGTTAAAAAGTTTTTATTTTAAAGAAAATATTAGCTCTTTTAAGGACAAATAAAATTTAAATTTGAATGTATTTTCCCTTCCCTCAAACTTAAGTTTTGGTATACTATGATAATTTGAAAGTATGAGAGAAAGAAAATCATAATTTTAAAAAGGAAATTTTTATAAGTATGTAAAAACAATCTTAAAAAGAAAAATTAACTTCTACTCATGCTTTTATGAATAATTAAGATAAAATTGAAGCAGGTATAAAAAGTAATCAGTCTAATTTTTATGATTATACTAAATTTGAAAAAAAATAAAAGCAGAGCAAAATTACTAATTACTAAATAGTAGACTAAAACAAACATATCAGAAATTAACTCTAATCTCAGTCTCAAACACAATATACTATAAATATTCTAACAACAGAATCTTAACATTAATCAATCCACACAGATACTTAAACAAATCAGCATACATCAAACACAAAACTAAACAAACCAACCAAACAAAACAAACCAACAAAGTAACACAATATAGAGATCTATAAACTACTAGTCACTGGCTGTAGCCCATCATCATCATCATCACCAAAGGAAAATTCTACATCCTTAGGATCAACAAATGGTGTGAAACTAGGAAAAGTAGGGAAACTAACATCATGTTCACCCTTTAGAAATCTGACTAGGGCTTCATTATACTCAGCATCATAGCTACTCTTCCTGCTGGGTATAATCGGATAAATGATCGAGTTTCCTATCAATAGTATCAATCCTGCAGGTGAGTTTGAAATAACTCCCTGCTGTCGCTCTATAAGTCGATCATGCATTGATTCCCAGAAACTCGATGGTGGCTCAGCAGAAGTGGAGGGTCGAGAAGTAGAAGGTCTATCTTGAGTAGGTACAGAAGAAGAAGGAGCAGTCGATTTCTTCCCTCGAAGACGATCATAAATGCTAATGCTCTCCTGACCAATCGGCTTAGTAGTCTTCAACCTTTCCTCAGAAATATCTGCAGTGACTCCATTGCTAATACATAATGAATAAATCAGAGATGGGAATCCCAGTCCAACAAAAATGCTGGATCTCGCAATAGAATCTACAGAATCATAAATAATACTGCCGACATCAATAGGCTTCCTTTCCTGAATGCAGTAGTTTAAGATCGCTCGATCTCTAGTCACTTCACTCAGGTGGTTGGAAGGTAACAATCTTGCAGAAATAAAATAGTGACATGCTTTAGAAATACCATTTAATTTGGAGGATTTGAAGTTTACCCTTTTTTCGTTCCTGATCTTTCAAGATCCAGTACCGTCAGTCAAATAAGCAATGATCATATCCAAATCTCCCTCAGATGGTGATAATCCAGAATTGTGGCATTCAATAGTCGGTGGCAGGCCATAAAATACATTGATTCTTTCAGGATTAAATCCTACTCCGATACCTCTGACAAAAACTTCATAATCTTAGGCATCCAGAAAATTTGCATAAAACTCTCGAACTATAGGGATAACAGCAACAGCCGTGAAATAACAGAATCGTTGCCAATTGTGCGCAACGATAGTGTTCTCAATCATTTCTCCCGGATGATAGAAATTTCATTCTGAAAAGAACTTCCTAGACGTCGCAAATTCGTGGAATCGAAAATGCGCAGCCGCAGTAAAAAATTTGCTGCTATCAAAGTTATCTCATGTCTTCCCGCTTTTAGATTTCGGAGCCATCTAAACGTGAAAGAAAACAAGAACAAACCCAGGAATAAAAAATTTAAACTCTATTTAAGTTTATAAAACTTAAAATAAGTTTAAAAATCCAAAGAAATCACTAGAAATCAAAAAAATTTTAAAATTTCGGATCTTAGCAAAACCAAGGGAAATCTATGGTGAAAATCGAAAATAAATAGTTTAAAGTGTAGATCTGACCCTGAGACGAAGAAATGGAGTGGTTTCGCGCTCAAATCCTTGATGTTTTGACCTCAAATTGGATCTAAAAGGTGTATTTTCGCGAAAATGGGGAAGAAGATGAAGCTTAGGCATTGATAATGTGTTTTGGGGGTATTTAAGGAAATTTTCGGGTACAGGCCGAACCGGCGCTTAGGCGCCGAATTCTGGCGCCTAGGCGCCAGACTCGTCTTTCACAAAAAATTATTTTTAAATTTAATTTTCCACCAAAATTCATAAATTCAACTTCCAATTACTCACATTATAGTAGGACTTCAGTTTCTAACTTCCATAACATTTTTCAAAAATTTTAAAAATTAAATTTTTAATCCACCAATCAAACATAAAGTTTAAATCAAACTCACTAAATTCCATTTATAATCTTCAATATTGGCTCAATACATTCTAGATAAGTATTATACTTGATTCAAGTTCCTAATACACACTCAAACACAACAATTTCTAAGCAAAAACAACACACATTGAACATGAAAGCAAATACACAAACAAACACAATCGATTCACTAAATCGATACAACGACTCAACAAACCAGATAATAACTATCTCATTACCTGAATATTCTAATCTTCACAAGGGAAATTGTGTATTCCACTTGGAAAGAACACTAATGCTCTCGGGAAATCCGTAGCCGTCCTTTCGTCAATCCACTTGTTCTTCGCATACATTTCAACTTGAGCATCTTGATAAGCTGCAAAATGATCAAGTTGAAGTTTCATCTGTCATTCTAGATGTTCAATTTGATGAAACATCTCAAGAAGACGATCTCCAATGCTTTTAAACTCCGCTTCAAACTTATCCAAATGACTAGAAATTTTCTCAAAACTTACCGCGATGAAACCATTGAAGTAGGGTTAAGGATCCTTTGAGGCCTTGTCTCTAGCTTCTTCTCCATGATTTCTTCCTTCCATTTCTTCAAAAATTTCTCAAATCTCTCAAGAATAAAGTGTAATGGACGTAACTTTGATTGCTTGATGGTTAGGGAAGAAGATAGGTAGATTTAAAGGTGAAAATCGTGTGAAAAACTGAAAATTTTCGGTTTTTACACGACCAAGTAACCGTGGCGCTTAGGTGCCAAATCTGGCGACTAGGCGTCGGACCTATTGATACATAGTTTGACTCTGGCGCTTAGGCGCCGAATCTTGGCGCCTAGGCGCCGGAACTATGTTCGACTCCGTTTCACCTAATCATCAAATTTCAAAATTTCGTTCTCCAAGATAGGTAAATTATACTGGTAAGAGTAATCTAGACTCGATAACTCACATTGTAAACAATCATAATGAAGGTTAACTTGATCTCCTTTTTACTCATATTTAGAATAGAGTGATCCAATTTCTAAATCTTACATACTTCAAAATAATCTTCAGCCTAAGTCAACAAAGACTTATGAGCATCAAAAAATTTTAAAGTAATAAAATTAGTCAAGATCGAGGCATAACCTTACATTAAAACATATAAATACTCATAACAAAAGATAATTATGGGTTGCCTCCCACAAAGCGCTTGGTTTAACGTCGTCAACCTGACTTAAGTAAATCTTTAATCAGGTTGACTCAATTCATAAGCCTCTTTATAAATCATTTTAATATCTCCCAAATAAAGCTTCAATCTTAATCCATTTACTTTAAATTTTTTCCTGTTTTGGGGTCTTTAATATCCACAGCTCCATAACGGTATACTTTCTCAACTATATAGGGTCCAATCCATTTAGATCTTAATTTTCCATGAAAAAGTTTTAAGCGAGAGTTAAACAGTAATACTTCTTGTCTAGGCTCAAAAAATGTTCCTGAAATTTTCTTATCATGCAACATCTTCATTTTCTCTTTATAAATTCTTTCATTTTCATATGATTCATTTCTTATTTCTTCCATCTCATTCAATTGCAATAATCGCTTTTCTCCTGCTTTATTCAAATTAAAATTAAACTCCTTTATCACCCAATAAGCTTTATGTTCAAGTTCTATAGGTAAGTGACAATGTTTACCATAAATTAACCGGTAAGGTGACATTCTGATTGGTGTCTTATAAGCTGTTCTATAAGCCCATAATGCAGAATCAAGTCTATCAACCCAATCAGTTCTTTTAGGATTAACAGTCTTCTCTAAAATTCTTTTAATTTCTCTTTTTGATACTTCAGCCATTTCACTTGTTTGTGGGTGATAAGCAGTTGCAATTCTATGTTTGATTCCAAATTTTTGTAGTAATGATTGAATTCTTATATTCCTAAAATGACTTCCACCATCAGTGATAAATACCTTAGGCATTCCAAATCTTGAAAATATCATTTTCTTTAAGAATTTAGAAACACTTTTGGAATCACAGTTTGGTAAAGTAACAGCTTTAATCCACTTTGAAACATAATCAACTGCTAATAAAATATAAATTTTTCCAGATGATGGAACAAATGGTCCCATAAAGTCTAAACCCCATATATCAAAAATTTCAACTTCCAATATATAGTTTAAAGGCATTTCATTCTTCCTAGATATATTTCCCATCCTTTGACATCGATCACATATTTTCACATAATGTCTCACATCTTTAAATAAGGTAGGCCAATAAAATCCAGAACTTAAAATTTTAAATGCAGTTTTATCTATGCTAAAGTGTCCTCCAAAATCAGAATCATGACATTTTTGAATAATAGGAAAAGTTTCCTCATAAGGTACACATCTTCGAATCATAGAATCTTTTCCAATTTTAAATAAATGAGGTTCTTCCCAAATATAAGATTTAGCATCATATTTAAATTTCTTAATAAATTTCTTATCCAATTCATAAGGCAAAATATTGCTAACTACATAATTAACAATATCAGCATGCCAAGGTGTTTTGCATCCTTGAATAACATATAAAGATTCATCAAGAAATTTCTCATTTATATTTTCTTCCGAAATAATATCATTTTTAATTCTAGACAAATGATCAGCAATTTGGTTCTTAGTTCCTTTTCTATCTACTATTTGAAAATCAAATTCTTGTAGAAGTAAAACCCATCTTATAAGTCTAGCTTTAGAATCCTTCTTAGATAATAGATATTTAATAGCGAGAATGATCGGTATGAACTATGCATTTAGTACCAAGAAGATAAGGTCTAAATTTATCAAAGGCATATACTATAGCTAGAAGCTCCTTCTCAGTGGTAGTGTAATTTTTTTGTGTTTCAGTGAGAGTTTTATTAGCATAATATACAACTTTGAAAATCTTCTCATATTTTTGTCCTAATACAGCTCCAATTGCAAAATCACTTGCATCACACATTAATACAATAGATTTATTCCAATTAGGCGCAACAATGATAAGTGCAGTTATTAATTTTTCTTTTAGAATATTAAAAGCATTAATATATTCTTTGTTAAATTCAAATTTCGAATCTTTTTCCAATAAATGACAAAGAGGTTTAGCAATTTTAGAAAAATCCTTTATGTATCTATAAAATCCAGCATGACCTAGAAAACCTCTCACATCAGTAACAGTAGTAGGTCGTTGCAATTCTGCAATAATTTTCACTTTTGCTTGATCTACTTCCATCCCTTTTTGTGACACTTTGTGACCAAGTACAATGCCTCTATGACCATGAATTAACATTTTTCCTAGTTAAGAACTAAATTTGATTCTTTACATCTTTTCAGAACTTTGGCTATGTTTTCCAAACATGATTCAAAAGAAGTTCCAAAAACTAAAAAGTCGTCCATGAATATTTCAATTCCTTTATCAATCAAATCACAAAATATTGACATCATACATCTTTGAAAAGTTGCAGGAGCATTACGAAAACCAAAAGGCATTCTTCTAAAAGCAAATGTTCCATAAGGACTTGTAAATGTTGTTTTTTATTGGTCCTCAGGAGCAATAAGTAACTGATGATAACCATAATATCCATCCAGAAAATAGAAATATGGGTGTCCAGCTAATTTATTGAGCATTTGATCCAAGAAAGGTAAAGGAAAATGATCCTTTCTAGTGGCTTTATTTAATTTCCTATAGTCAATACAAATTTGCCATCCAATAACTTGTCTTGTAGGAATTAGTTCATTTTTATCATTAACAATGACAGTTACACCTCCTTTCTTCGGAACACAATGAATAGGACTTACCCATTGACTATCCGAAATAGGATAAATAATACCAGCATCTAACCACTTAACAATTTCTTTTTTAACAACCTCTTTCATGATAGGATTTAATCTTCTTTGCGATTCAATAGTAGGTTTAAAATTTTCTTCCATTAAAATTCTATGCATACAAATGGAAGGGCTTATTCCTCTTATATCGGCAATAGTCCAACCAAAAGCTTTCTTATAATTCTTTAACACACCTAGTAGTTTTTCTTCTTGATCTTTACTCGGTTCGAAGAAATAATAACGAGTAAAGTTAACGAATTTCCAAAAACGCATATTTTAAATGTGAAGGTAACATTTTTAATTCCGAGTTCGGGGCTTTTTAATTGATGGTAAAAGTATATCATTTTGAGTTATGTCTAATGTTTCCCAGTTATCTTTAATAAAATGAGTCTCTTCTTCTTTTTCATCAGTTAAAAATTCAAATTTTTCTTCAGAAATGACTTTACATTTTTCTTGATAATGTTTTTCAATTAATATTCAATTATATCCATTCAATAACATTTCTCTTAATCAGGGTACTTCATTGATTTAAGAACATTGAATTTAATTTCTTGATCATTAACTCTCATGGTTAGTTCTCCCTTTTGCACATCAATCATAGCTCGTCCGGTAGCTAGAAAAGGTCTCCCTAAAATAATAGGTATCTCTTTATCTTCTTCCATATCAAGTACGATGAAATCTACGGGGAAGATAAATTTATCCACTTTAACAAGGACATCCTCTATAACTCCTTTAGGATAAGTGATAGATCTATCGGCTAAGCGAAGGGTTACGGTGGTGGGAGTAATATCTCCTAAATCCAATCTTCGAAAGATAGAAAATGACATGAGATTAATACTTGCTCCTAAATCACATAAAGCTTTTCCACAAAATTTTTCTCCAATAGCACAGGGTATAGTGAAACTTCCAGGATCCTTAAGCTTTTCAGGTAATTTCTTTTGAATTATTGCACTGCATTCTTCACTTAATGCAACAGTTTCAAAAGATTCAAATTTTCGTTTCTTGCTTAAAATATCCTTCATAAATTTTGCATAAGTTGGTATTTGTTCCAAAGCTTCAGCAAAAGGTATGTTAATTGTAAGTTTCTTAAAAATTTCAAAGAACTTAGAAAATTGATGATCAAGTTTCTGCTGTTTAAGTCTTTGAGGAAAAGGTGGTAGTGGTTTTTCAACTTCCACATTAACAGGTATAACAATCTGATCTTGACTAGGAGAGAGAGTTTCTTTAGGTTTTTCAATCTCTTCAACCTCAATCTCTTTTTCAATTTCATTCTGCATTGATATCCGTTATACCCATCTGAATGGTCAATTCCAGTCCAGTTATAAGGGCTTCGTATTCAGCTTCATTGTTCTTACATGGTTCTGTCAAATGGTAGAAGTACCTCAACATCCCCCGCTCCGGCGTTATAAAGATTAGTCTGATTCCTGCTTTACCGGGCACTATCATTTGCAATTCTTTGTCTTTCTGTGCTGAGGATGCTCCATCGAAGTACAGCTCCCAACGCTGATCGTCGGGGTCTTGTTGACCTCATTTTTACAATGAGTCAATACCTTTTGACCTAAAAAGGCAACTTTTGTCAAAATGGTCAAACCAGACCCAATGACCAACCCTGTTGACCCCATATGTCACCCTTTTGACCTAAAAAGTCAACTTTGGTCAAAATGGTCAAACCATACCCAATGACCAACCCAATTGACCCCATAGGTCACCCTTTTGACCTAAAAAGTCAACTTTGGTTAAAATGGTCAAACCAGACCCAAAAACCAATCCTGTTGACCCTATAGGTCACCCTTTTGACCTAAAAAGTCAACTTTGGTCAAAATGGTCAAACCAGACCAAATGACCAATCCTATTGACCCCATAGGTCACCCTTTTGACCTAAAAAGTCAACTTTGGTCAAAATGGTCAAACCTGACCCAATGACCAACCCTGTTGACCCCATAGGTCACCCTTTTGACCTAAAAAGTCAACTTTGGTCAAAATGGTCAAACCAGACCCAATGACCAACCCTGTTGACCCCATAGATCACCCTTTTGACCTAAAAAGTCAACTTTGGTCAAAATGGTCAAACCAGACCCAATGACCAACCCTGTTGACCCCATAGGTCACTCTTTTGACCTAAAAAGTCAACTTTGGTCAAAATGACCAAACTAGACCCAATGACTAAACCTGTTGACCCATACAGTCAACCCTTCGACTCAATGACATGTTTAAAACCCCACAATGATAAAATCACAAATATTGTGATCAAATTAACCATGACAAAGTTGAAAAAGGTCATAATGGACATCTTGAAATTAAATTGATCAATTTAGGCTGACTTGGGTCAACTTAAATCAAAATTGGTCAACACTTATCTATTTTAATCAAAATAGGTAAAAAATGAAATAAAAACAACAAAATTAATCAAATAATTAATTTCAAAATTATTTTGAATAATTAAATTAATTAATGATTTAATTTTCAGTATTTTAATTAAATGACATAATTAATTAAAATGAAAATTAAATTAAAATCATAAAATGACAAAATTAAATAAAAATGATAAAATTAATCAATTAATTAATTTGAAATTATTTTCAATTAATAAATTGAATAATGAAATTATTTCCAACAATTTTTAATAACATAATTAATTAAAATGGAAATGACACATGGCCTTCCCATAATTAATTAAAGTTAAAACTAAGACATAATTAACACATGACAAAACTTAGCTTAAATTATGGCTAACCATGGGTTAATTCCCATCATGGTGAATAAAATGAGGTGGCTCTTTCTCCTTCATTCTAAGCCATGACTCACCTCTACTCAACAATGAGGTGGTCGGGCAACACTAAGGCATATTTCCCACCTCCTAAACTAAACAATGGGAAGGGAACAAAGCTTAAACTCCACTCCTCACCTCGTACATGATCCAATGGAAAGGAGCCAAAACAATGAGCTCATGATAGAGAAATTTGGAAAGACAACCATAGTTATCCCCTCAGCCGAAATTTTATCTTCAATTCATTAATAGGGAAGATAATAACTCCCCTAGTACAGCCTTAGCCAAGCCATGGCCTCCCCATGGCTATAAATAAGGCCATACCCGAGCCTTACTAAGAAGAAGAAAAAAATTAGTGAGACCTATAGTCTGCTCAAATCTTCTGGCTCCCAACACAAAAACTCTTCCCAAGAGTCTTAGCAATCCATTTTGATTAAACCCAAGCCATAGATTGAGCCCAATCGAGCCAATTTGATCAAAATTCAAAAACAACCCAAACCAGCCACCTTCTTAAAATTCTCCTCTGAGGCTGACTTTTGAACCAAATTGGTGCAAGAACAATCTTCCTCTGGAGTCTTAGAAGACAACTACAAGGTCTGATCAAGTTTGATTTACTTTTGGCAAAGGTATGAAATTATTTTTCTTAAAATAATTCATATTTTTGAAATATCATGTCTTATACTAGCCCAGAAATGTTGCATCACCGTATGGATATATTCTACATGTTTAGAAGATTCATAAGTTCAAAAACCACTCAATTTCATCAAGAAATGAGTGAGATATTAACATTTGAAGTTTAACAGTTATGAATTTTTCTGGAATTAAAATGGAATTATCACCGCCGTCCGTTCCGTGTTTTGGAACAGACGGCACTGATCAAACCGCGCTGTGTCCGCTATTCAGCCTCCCGCAGCGGATTTTTCCGCTCTTCGACAGATCCAACGACACGCATCGGCGTGGGATCACTTTGGCGGTGGGAGATTGGTTAAAAATCTGTTTTAACCTTAAAATAATCGAAAATTCATAACTTTTTAAATATAAATCACAAAAATATAACAAAATTACCTCTGGAAAGAGCAAAATGAGAAGAAAATTATGAAATAGAAATCATAATTTTATTCCCATTATTTAATTTGTAAATAATTAAATACTCTCTGGAGTATTTTAATTATTAAAAATTATTTATAAATAAAAAAAATATGAAACTTTGAGGCATTTATCTTTATGCTCTTAGGAATGTTTCATGATTTTTTCAAGGATAGAAAACATGTCTAGGACACTTTTTTCTAATTTTCAAGTCATTTTGTAATTATTTCAAATAAATAATTATAAAAAAATGAAAATTAAGAAACATAAAATAAAAATGGTTAGAAATGTTAGGGCAATAGAGAATAACCCTAAGAAAATCATTTCTATGTCATAAAAATAATTTTGAATAATATGTTAAAATTTAGGACTAAAATTCTTTATTAATTAAATAATTTTAATCCTAAAAATCACCTTTTCATAAACTTAGCTTATTTCCTTCAAAAATCTAAGTTTGAAATGAATCTAGTCTATGTTAGGCTAATGGCAAATAATTAATTAAGTCTAAAATGACAAAATTAGACTTAATTATGTTTAAAACATCATTTAAACCTATTAAACCTTAAGCTTAATCAATTAAGTCTAAAATGACAAAATTAGACTTAATTAGGTTTAAAACATCATTTAAACCTATTAAACCTTAAGCATAATCAATTAAGTCTAAAATGACAAAATTAGACTTAATTAGATTTAAAACATCATTTAAACCTATTAAACCTTAAGCTTAATCAATTAAGTCTAAAATGACAAATTAAACTTAATTAGATTTAAAACATCATTTAAACCTATTTAATTAAGTCTAAAATGACAAACTTAGACTTAATTTGATTTAAAACATCATTTAAACCTATTAAACCTTAAGCTTAATCAATTAAGTCTAAAATGACAAAATTAGACTTAATTAGATATAAAACATCATTTAAACCTATTTAATGAAGTCTAAAATGACAAACTTAGACTTAAGTAGGTTCAAAACGTCATTTAAACCTATTTAACTAAATTTAAACCTTAAGCTTAATTAATTAAGTCTAAAATGACAAAATTAGACTTAATTTGGTTTAAAACATCTTTTAAACTTATTTAATTAAAGTTAAACCTTATTACATTAAATTTAATCAAACATAAACCCTAATTAGGTCTAACCCATTAGACCTAATTAAACTATTAAGTCTTAACTATATTAGACTTAAACAAACCTAAACCCTAATTAGGTCTAACCCATTAGACCTAATTAAACCATTAAACCTTAACTAACTAAGGTTTAATCAAACATAAACCTAATTAGGTCTAACCCATTAGACCTAATTAAACCTTTAAGCCTTAACTAAATTAGGCTTAAGTAACCCTAAACCCTAATTAGGTCTAACCCATTAGACCTAATTAAACCATTAAGCCTTAACTAAATTAGGCTTAATCAAACATAAACCCTAATTAGGTCTAACCCATTAGACCTAATTAAACTATTAAACCTTAACTAACTAAGGTTTAATCAAACATAAACCCTAATTAGACCTAATTAAATCATTAAGCCTTAACTAAATTAGGCTTAATCAAACCTAAAACCTAATTAGGTCTAACCCATTAGACCTAATCAAACCATTAAGCCTTAACTAAATTAGCTTAATCAAACCTAAAAACTAATTAGGTCTAACCACATTAAACTTAATTAAACCATTAAACCTTAACTAAGGCTTAATCAAACTTAAAACTCTAATTAAGTCTACCACATTAGACTTAATTAAACTATTAAACCTTAACCAATTACGGTTTAATCAAATCCAAACCCCAACCTAACTTAAGTCTAACCCATATTACACTTAAGTCAAACCATACTTAGGTTCAACCTGACATGAACCTAAGTCTAACCTAAACCTAACTTAAGTCTAACCCATGTTAGACTTAAGTCGAACCATACTTAGGTTCAACCTGACATGAATTTAAGTCTAACCTAAACCCAACTTAAGTCTAAGCCATATTAGAATTAAGTCAAATCATACTTAGGTTTAACATAACATGAACCCAAGTCTAACCTAAAACAAATTTAAGTTCAATTCACATTGAACTTAAGTCCAAACCTAATCCTTAGGTTCAACTTAACTTGAATCTAAACCAAAACCTAACTTAGGTTCAACTCATATTGAACTTAAGTTAAAATCTAAACCTTAGGTTCAACTGAAAATGAGCCTAACTCAACTCAATTCAACATAAACCTTAGGTTTAACTGACAATGAACCTAACTCAACTCAACTCGACATAAACCTTAGGTTAAAATGAGAACTAGCTCAATTCAACTTGATATAAATCTTAGATTCAACTGATAATGAACCTAACCAAACTCAAATCGACATAAAACTCAAAACTAAATTCAAATCAGTTCAAAACATGAAACCAAATTTAAATAGACAAAAGTCGACATAAACCTTAGGTTCAACTCAAATTGAACCTAAATCGACAAAATTGAATCTAAATCAACATAAGCCTTAGGATATACAAAATTGAACTCAGATCAACATAAATCCGACATTTTAAATATAAATCGACATAACCGACATAAATCTGACATTTCAAACATAACTGATATAAATCCGACATTTCAAGCATAAATCGACATAACCGACATAAATTCGACATTCCAAACAAAACTCAACAAATTCAACATAAATCCGACATTTCAAACATAAATCAACATAACTGACATAAATTTGACATTTCAAATAAAATTTGACATAAATCCAACATTTCAAATGAAACTCAACATAATTCGACATTAATCAACATTCATAACATAATCAAACATAATTTGACATTAACTAACATTTCAAACAAAATTTGACATTAACCGACATTTTAAATCAAGTTCAACAAACACTGACATTAACCGACGTTAATTGACATTTCAAACAAAATTTGACAAACACCGACATTAACTGACTTTAATCGACATTTTTAACCAAATTTAATAAACACCAGCATTAAATGAAATTAATCGACATTTCAAACCAAACTCAATATAACTCAACATAAAACGACATAATTCTTAAAGTTCGACCCACATTGAATTTAACTCGACATAAAATTAAAAATCGACATAAAACCCAAAATTAAATCCAAATCGATATAAAATCCAAAATCCAACCCAAATCAACATTCAAGACAAATCAAAATTTAAATATAAATTGACATAAACCTAAATCGACATTTCAACCAAACTCAGATATCCAACAACTCTGGATCAACAGACACTTTGACCAGGTGAGTTAAATATCTTGATATGACATTGTTTCTATTTTTATTTTTCTTACAGGATGAAGACATGAAGTTTCATTTAGATTTTCTTTACATGTTATAAGGTGTACTAACTCTGTTTTGCAGGACGTCGACGATGGAACATTGACAACAAAACCAAAACTTTCAGGATAGCCACAAAACCTAAAATTTCTACAAACAACAAAACAAAAATGACATGACAACAAAGACAGCTGGACTTTTAGGTTAGCCATGAAATCTGAGATAAAACGACAAAATCATTAACATTGATATCGACATACAACGACATTTCTATACAACAATAAACATAATGACATGACACTAAACCAACACAAATACTTGACAAAATGACATGACAAAATAAAATTGGGATGACCACAAAACTAAAATTTAAAACAAAAGGGAACCATAAACAAAATAACAAAAATAAATAAATAATGATATCTTCTTAACATTATAGAAGGTATCTCATGACATAATAACGACATCTTCTTATAGGAGATAAAATATCTCACGACAAATCAAGATATTAATCACGATATCTTATGACATTATGACATCACATTAAGACATGATATAAAGTGACCTGACATTATGAGATGACATAAAATGACATGACATTACAACATCACATGACATTACGACATGACATAAGACAATATGACATACAAATTACGACATCCCGACATGACACACGACATGACACCAAAACAACAAAACAATCCACCGCAAGGGAACAACATAAACCCAACATAAACAAAACTTTCTGGTAGTATTGATTCTTCAGAATCACACTGTCACAACAACACTTACACTTTTTTGAGGATAAAAGTTAATCTTAATCGGGAGTTTTCCTAAGCTGTATTAATTTCTCATGATGTAATTAACTATAGGAGCTTTCTCCTATAGGAGATTAAAGAACTCAGGATAGGTATTTCACCTATAAGACCTCTCTGGTTACCTAAGATCTTCATGTGATTTTCTTATGCGAAAAACTTCAATAAGTACACAATCTGAAGACTTATTCTATAAGATTATCATTTGAATTTATTTTCTCTCAATCTCTATCATGATTAATCGTTCTCAAAATTCTCCAAAGACTTCTGACAATAAGTCTAGGTAGGATAAGAATGAGGGCGATAGATAGAGAAAGAGAGTGGCGACTCCTTGACATTCACATGATACAGGAATTGATGGCGACGACATGTGATCCATATATTTCATCGCCATCAGGTCTTCTAGGCTCATTATCTGCTCATCAGGCAAGTCATCGTTGAGAGGTGATTCTACCAGTAAAGGGTGTGCTGCGAGGAAGTCTGCTAGGACTTGTTCCTTTACGACACGAAGTGGAATGAAAGTTATATCGAATTGCAATAGTATCACTGACCACCTGGCAAGTCTGCCGGAATGCATCGGTCGGGTCATCAAATATTGCAACAGATTAAACTTCAAAATAAGGTTGACCTTATGAGAAAGCATGTAATGCCTGAGCTTTTGAGCAGCGAAGATCAGGGTCAAACAATGCTTCTCAATATGAGGATACTTTACTTCCGTCGGAATTAAATGACGACTTAAGTAGTAGAGAGCATTTTCTTTTTCCTCGTCGTTGACCTGGGCTAGCAGGGCTCCGAGAGAGTCGTCTAAAGCCGCGGTATAAAGTATTAACGGTCGACCTGAGACTGGGGCTGCTAAAACAGGAGGTGTCATTAAATACTGCTTAATGTCCTCGAAGGCCCGCTGGCATTTCTCTTCCCAAACGAATTTGGCATCCTTTTTAACCAATGCCGAGAAGGGCTGACACCTACCTGACAAATTTGAGATAAAGCGTCGAAGATATTTTAATTTTCCTTAAAAGGAACGTAGTTGCTTCAAGGTTTTGGGAGGAAGCATTTCTAAGATAGCTTTAATCTTCTCCAGATCGATTTCAATTCCACGATGTCGGACAACAAATCCTGAAAATTTCCCGGAGGCGACGCCGAAGGCGCATTTCAAGGGATTCATCTTAAGGTTAAATTGTCTTAATCGCTAAAAAACAATTCTCAAATCATACAGGTGATCTTCTTTCAGTTTGCTTTTGATAACCACATCATCCACGTAACACTCGACTTGGCTGTTAATGAGATCATAAAAAATTCTCGTCATTGCTCTTTGGTAAGTTGCTCCTGCATTCTTCAGTCCAAAAGGCATTACTGTGTAGTATTATATTCCGATTGGCGTTCTGAAGGCTGTGAGTTTCTCATCTTCTAGTGGCATCTTTATTTGGTTGTATCCTGATGATTCATCCATGAAAGATAAGATTTCATGTGTCGAAGCGATGTCAATCATCAGTTCTGGAATTGGTAGAGGAAATTCATCCTTTGGACATGCCTTGTTCAAATCTCTGAAATCTACGCAGATTCTGATCTATCCATTCTTCTTTCTGAATGGTACCACATTGGCTAACCAAATTGGATATTATTCTTCATGGACGAATTTAGCGTCTATTAGCTTCTTAACTTCAGCTATTACTTGTTGTTCAATCTCTAGACGCATTCTTCTGGGAGCTTGTCTAACTGGAACAGCAGTGTGATCCACTCCTAGTCTGTGAACTGCCACCTCTGGAGCTAATCCTGGCATTTCATCATAACTCCAAGCAAAACAGTCTTTAAATTCCATCAATAGTTTGATCATGTTTTCAGAGTCTTCTTTATTGAGTAAGGAGCTAACAAAGGTCGGCCTAGGCACTTTGCAAGTACGTAAGTTAACTTCCATTAACTCGTCTATTGTAGATTTAATTTCTTCCTCGAATTTTGGTGGAGCATCTCCAATTGATAGATCTTTAAGATTACCTGAAGTTTCCAAGCAGTCTTTATTAGGCTCGCAAGTGATAACCAAGCAAAATCCCATATCATCAACTGATCCTACTGTGCCGAATCCGAGACCGTGCTTTGAATTGGGAGGCCGACTGGCATTATTCCATAATTTTTCAAAGTGTTGTAATTGACCTTTTGTCCATTGTTTAGGTAGAATACCACGCTGAATTAAATTCTGAACACAGGGAGAATACCACTCAAAAGGCAGTTCCATTAATTTAGAAGAAGTAACATCTTCAAATTGTACATCATTTTAAGTTTTGGAAGAAGAAACACCACGGTAGAATTTGATCGGTTTAGTACCGCCACCATGCACTTCCTTAACCACCATACCCTCGACCTTATTAGGATAGATCGGGGTCAGGGACATAGTATGCACATAGTGATTAATCTTCTCATACATTGATTTGTATTCTTCGTTCTTTTCATCTTCGAGAGAGATTTTTAACTGGGGTTTCTTTTGATTTATTGTTGCTGCTTCTTTCTTGATTTCTTCTTCTTCGGAACTCTTCTCCTAATCAACATCGATGACTGGTTTCTTCTGTCCAACTGTTCCACCATTTCTTCCACGACCTTGTCCCCGGCCTCGACCTCGGGTGTGAGTTCTAGAGAAACTTTCACCATCTCGTCGTAAGGGAGTGGTGAGTAACTGTTGGACTAGAATTTTAGGTTCTTCATCGTCTAGAACTTCTTTTGCTTCCTTTGGTACAGTGTTTCTAGAGAAGACAATTTTCTTCGGAGGCACGTAATAGGCTACATCTTCATGGATTCCGATTTCATGCACGGAGAATGGTTGCAAATCACCTTTGATACACTGTTCTCCTCCTTCATAAAATTTTATGCCCTGGTGCAGAGACGACGGTACCATCCAGTTCTCATGGATCCACGCCCGACCCAGTAGAGCGTTGAATGATGTCTCAGAATCAATTATATGGAATTTTGCGGTTGTCTTTCCCAAATCACCGGTCTTCATTAATAGTGTTATCGATCCATGGGCTCTTTCTCCTTTTTGATTGAAGCCTCTTAATAACATCTTGTCTACTTCGAGTTCACGAGCATCAATTTCCAAATATGCTAGTGTCTGAAGATTCATTATGTTGATTGATGCTCCTGGATCAACCAGCACTCTAGAGAGCGTAAACTTTCCTATAGTGACTGAAATGTATAACGGTCGGTTGTGATCTGCTGTTCCCAATAGTAGATCATTGTCTGTGAAGGTAACACCTCATTGTTCTTTTAACGAGTAAACCTCATCGAAGGAATTACTGGCCATTTGAGCTAAGCAAATTTCTTGATTAAGTAAAGACTTGATCAGATTTTCTCTCATCTCCTTTGACAGGATCAGAGCGTCGTAGATGCTCAGTTTGGCTGGTAGCTTCCTAAGATGGGCTAGCACATTGTAATCCACTTTATTACCAGGCTCTTTAGTCTCTTCCTGAATGGGCAATTCTTCTGCTGGGGTTGGCTCTTCCTGAGCAACCACCTGCTTTCCTTTATCCTTTGGACCCATTCTCGGGGGTAAACTTTTCCGCTTCTTAGATTGACTTCAGTTATTTCTTCTACACCTGGTGCTGAATCTGCCGGTGTCTCCTCTTGAATCGGAATGACTGGATTTTGCTTCGGAATATGATAACTCCAATTCTATCGTGATTGGAGTTCCTCAGAATTCACAAATGGACTCGTTGCTTGTTGAGCTCTCATAGCCATCTTTGTGAGCGTCTTCTCTTTCGTCATGGTCATCTAGGTTCAGTATAATTTGAGAATCGTTTATCGTATTGGAATCGAGATCCATATTAGGTTGGTTGTCGTTAGTTATGCAATCGTTAAAAACAGTCAAAACGTAGCCAACACCAAAACTCTTATCATTATAAGATCCCGCCGGGGCTAGCAAATAATCATACAGAGTCAGAGGTTCGAGGGATTTCTCCCCCGAATCAAAAATAACCATCCTAGGATAAGCAGCCCCTAGTCTACCCTTTGGAGCCTCGGTCTTCTTTTCTTCCACGATCTTCTTCACCTTCTGGGGCGGTTCTTCAATCGCAAGCGATGGTGCCGGCTTGGCAGGTTTCAGACTTTGAGTTGCAGTGCGCACTGAAGCGTTCTGGATATGATCCAAGATTTTCTTCAAAGACTTTGTCTAGACGGTAATCCATTCATCATTGGTCGTGTAAGGGTCTATCGGAACAATAGGATCCGTTGAAATAACATTGACGAAACCTCCATTTTGGGGTTCCTTCATGTATTCCTTCGGGATCGTTATGTTCCCTTTTTGGAGATTATTTTCAAGCCAACTCTTGAAAGTGATGCAATCTTCTATTTTGTGTCCGAGCATCCGGTGGTAGGGACAGTAGTTCGGATGATCTTTTTTGTTGACTTCTTCTGGCCTCTTGGGCTCTGGTAGCTAAAAATCTGGTGTCTTCATTAAACTGCGGAACATCTTCGCTACTGCTTCAGTCTTGAATGGATATTCCCTATTCAAAAATTCTTTTAGGGTACGCTGTGGATGAGGTGGTTGCACATAATACTGAGGTGACTGATAGCTCGGTCGAGGCTGTTGGTAGTTCTGTTGAGGTTGCTGATAAACGCGTTGTGGTGGTTAATAACTAGGTTGTGGTCGCTCTGGCTGTATCTGCACTGGCTGCTTGCCTTTATCTACTGCCGTGACGATTCCAGATTTCTTTTCAAATGCTTTTACAGGCTTCTGCTTATCGGTCTTGTCCACGAAACTTAGCTGTTTTGCTTCTTCCTGCAAGCTCCCGGCCTTGCTAAGCAACTTCTCGAAAGTCTTGATTGTAAATCCTTTAAGGTGAAGTGCTATTAGGCCGTGGATACTTTTCAGCAAAATACCAATTGCATGATGTTCCTGAAGTTGTGGTTCACACTTCATGCTTAAGTCTCTCCATCGAAGTATGTAATCCACTAGAGTTTTGTTCGCTTTCTGTTGTTCCACCACTAAATCACCGACAGTGATGTGGTGCCGAGCTCCGGCAAACCGCTTAACCAAGAGGTTTTCTAACTCTGAAAAGGTTTTAACTGAGCCATTTGGCAATTCTGCATACCAGTTGAAGGCAATTCCTGATAAGCTGCTGATGAACTGACGAAAGAGTAAGGCATCGCTCCCACCGACATTGCAACAACTAGCACGAAAATGTGCGACATGCTGCCGGGGGTTTCCCGTACCAACAAAAGTCTTAAACAGAGGTGGTATGAAGCCTTTTGTGTATTGGACTGCAACAAATTCTTCAGGGTAAAGTCTACCCGTCTGAATAGATGCTCCACTCTTAAACTGGGCTAAGGCTTCTCGCACCTGCTGTTCTACCATATTCTTAATATCTTTCTCGGGAATCATGCTTTGTGCATAATCCTTTTTCGGCTGTTCATCTTCATTGACGGACGTGATTTCTTTCCCTCCGTCTGCAATGTGGATGATTTCTGGGGGTTTTTCCTTTTGAGGTTGCAGCTGACTCTGGAAAGTGGCTAAGGCGGCAGCCATCTCTTCCATCTTTTTTGCCATCTGGGAAATTGTATCATCCTTTTCTTGAAGTTGTGCTCTCATCACTTTCGGTTCCTCCCTTTCCGAAGCTGACGGAGCACCTTGTTAAGCTGCCGATGCTCGGGTCTCGACCATATTAATCTCGGCGTACTCTTCATCCATAAATTCTGATGAATCAACTTCAGTTTCCAAATTTTCTCCTCTTTCCTTTGCCAACCGTCGGATGTCGGTTCTTAGCTTGCCTATGGCATCCTCTAGTGGCCTCTTCCAAACGGTTTTGCGGTTTTCATGTGATGACTGTTGAACTTTCTTTTCAGGAGTTTCCTTTAATGTTGTAGCAGTTTCTTCAGATTCTAGATTTCTGACGAGACTCTTCTTTCCAAAACATTGTGCTTGTATCGGTTCAACAATAATAGGTCGCCACACCATCCTTATCGCAGTAGAAGGCCTAGGACCAGATGGTCTGTTGGCTATGCGTCGGTAGGTGGTGTCCTCCCTAATATGGTGTCTCGATACGACGACAGGCGAACTAGCTTGCACTTTCTTCCTTGGCCTCTCCGGGGCAGTGATGGGGTTCACTTGCGGTCCGAGGCGGGATTTGACTGGCACTAGTCTGATTCTTCTTAAGATCTCTGATACGGGGCATCCTTCCTTCTTAGCTAGTTTCTCTACTACGGCTCGCAGTCGAGTAAGTGGCGTAGTCTTGGCCCTCTTCCTCTTACAGTGACTATAGTATGCAGGTCGGGTAATGCAGCTGCAATCCTCCAGACATCTTCCTCATCCGATGCAGCAGAGAGAGGGTGAAACCTACTTCCTTCCAGTAAGGGTGAATACTTAGGCAGTTCTTCCTCCTCCTCAGGAATCTCTTCTAGAAAAGCAACTTCAGCAGCCTCAGCCTTCTCGATCCTGGCGTCCAAAGGAAAAGAAGTAGGAGAAGTTGAGGATCCAAGAAGAATCTTGGTAACTTCCCAAGCTATCCAATTGTTTGGTTTGAATTTGAGAATATTATTTAATGTTTCAATCCTGCCCATTTTAATTAATTAGGACTTATATTTGTATGATAAAATCATACAAATAGCCTCGAAGATATGAGGGTTTATGTCGTACCAAATGACTACGTCGGAGTCCTAAGACCGGTTAGGGCTTAATTTACATAACATAATTATGCAAATGCCTAACGTAAAGTTAAGGATTTATGTTGCACTAAGCAAACTACCTCGAAATCCTATGGCTTGGTTATCTAATGTTAAAGAAGGGTTTAGCTGAAGTAGACACAAGTTTTGCTGACGACGATGGCCATGCTGCCCACTATGCTCCAAGCTCCTTGTTGTTGCAGAGGTTTAGTTTTAGAAAGTGAAAATCAGGAGATGAGAGAAGTGTTTTGGTTTATAAGATTCTTAAGGTTCAAGTGATTTAATATTTTTTTAGCAGAATCTTAAAGTTGATAATAACAACACCGGTTAAGATCCCATGGTTCTATCATTCCGGTACCGTTATTTTTATCGGATTCACTTAGTCCAAATGAATTTGCTAAACTCAATTGAATGAGTTCCACACTTTCATTTAGACTGTGGGAAATCCCGTAAGCAACACGTAGGTTACATCATCTGAGGTATTCCCGATCATCCAACGAGATGTTTTAATTTAGCTGCAGTTGTAGTTTTGTGTTCTGTTTGTGATTAAATTTTGAGTTATTTTATATTTTGAAATGTTGTAGCGGTGAATTTTATCTTGTTGTGATTTTTAATTTAGTTTTGAGTTTCAGTTTTGTGGCTACCCTAAAGGTTTCAGTTTTCATGCAGAGTGACATTCTTGTTTAACATACAAGAAAAGTAAAGTGCAGTACATGTAAGTAAATTGCAATAAAATAAAAGGGTACCTAGATGGTCTTCCCGTCATTCCAAGCTACACTTAAAACACATATTAGAGCATTTATATATTTGCAAGAAACACTTAGGTAAAACTAAGGGAAGGTTTTGGTTTTCTACCAATGTCCTAATCCTATAGCTAGTCAATTCCTATGACGTCTAGGTTCCTGTGTTTTGTTAAGAATCATTTTCTTCATCAAAGAACAATTAAGTTCAATTGTTCTTCTAAAACATCTCATCATATGGAGAAAGAGCTTAGGATGAATCCTAGACATCTTTTTAATACTTCTGAGATTATTCTGAGTCCAAGTGAATTTTATTGTACTGGTGAATTAATCATCTCAAAGTTTAGTTGAGTTTTGTCTCTTGCTCAGTGAACTTAGACATTTGATTATCCTATGAGTGAAATGACATTTCACTTAATGCTCCATTTAAGAGTTATGATAATGAAAACCTTTAGGGGGCAAATTAGTTTGTTAAAGATTTTAACAATTCTTAATTTAAAATTTGAATTGATGATTTAAAGTGATTTGGTTTAGTTATAAAATCTTAATTAATAATTTTAAGTTTGGAATAGTGTTAAAGTTGTTTTAATTATATTAAATCTTTATATTTTAATGATCTTAATATTTCAAATTAGTTTTAATGTTTTAAATTTGTTTAAGGTTTGTTTTCAAATGATAAATTAATTTTACTGTTCTCAATTTAATTTAATTAAGTTATTAAATCACTTAATATTTTAAAGTTTAATTTAATTAAGGGTTATTTTCTTTTTAATTATTAATTTCAATTATCATCATCAGTTTAATTAAGAGTTAAATATTATCAAAGTAATTTATTTAGGGATTTCAAATTAAAGAATTGGTATCTTCCTAAGTCACGTCCCTAACTTTAATAATCCAAATTTTGATTATTCTTCCAAAATTTTAATTATTTAACTAATTAGGGTTTACTTTAAATATTTTCAAGATGATTAATGAGTTTCTACCTCTTAATTATTTAAGTTTCAATCACCCAATGGAAAAAATTAAGATCAGATATTTTACCCTCCCTTTTTGATTAGACCTAAATATTAATTAGGGTTAAAGTCTTTAATTACCTTTATGCCCCTTTAGGCTTATTTATTTCATAACTCATCAAATTAAGCTCAAATGAACTCAAAATTTTTATGTCACTTTACTCATATGTCAACTAAGACATTAGAGGAGAAAATGTGATTTTTCTGAGTCTAATTTTATTTATATATTTATTTTTATAAGAAAATGAGGGTTTTCAATGAAAATTCAACAACATGACCAAGGTAAGGTTTCTGTTCTTAGAAAAATTATGTGATGTTCCCACTAACTAGAGGACCACTTGGACCAATTTTGGTGGTTTTTTGAATTATATTTTATTTATTATAATTATTTTTAGTTTTATGGTATTAATTAATTATAAAATAAAATTAAAGTTGAAAATTAAGTTTTATATTTTTCTTAACTCCCTCTGACCTCAAGGAGTTCAGAGAAATAAATTTTATATTTTTTTATTTTTCTTTGATTTACTAGAATTAATTTAGTGAAAATGTTAAAAAATCCATTTTTTAATATTAAAAATTATTTTAAGCCTTTAAAATTCAATATCTTAACCTATAGACTTGAGAAAAATATTTGGTTTGTTCCTAAGTGATTAGGAGGCAAAATATGACATTTTTATGATTTTTAATATTTTTGTGATTTTTATTATTTTTTAATTATTAAAATATTAAAAATATGATTAAAAATGAAAAATTTTTAGAAATTTCAAATTTTAATTTTCTTAGACTCCTCTGATATCAGAGAGCCCACAAAACCAATTTGGAGAATTTTTAAAATATATTTTGGGTTTTATGAATTTTTTAATTTTTAAAATAGCTATGTCACTTAATTAATTCATTTAATAGGTTAAATCATTTCCAATTGAATTCAAATTTTTATGTGAGGTTCTCTGCATCCTAAGTGACAGTGGAAAATTATTTTCAAGTAATTTTGATGTGTGGTTAGTCCTAATTAATTAAAACTCAATTTTTGGGTGTTTAGACCAATTAGGGTTATTCTTAAGGAATTAAACCAAACCAAAATTATTCTAGGGTTCTCTGGTCATAAGATACCTCTCTAAATTTTCCTAGAATTTTCTAAGAAACATGCTAATTACTGGAATTAAAATGGAAAAATAGACACATAAATTAGAAAAATCAATATCTTATCACAGAGATGGCCTCTGACCTTGGAAAATTCAGGGAATGTTCCCAAGAACAGATGCTACAAAAGCCCTATGGTCTCATGCCATGGTGAATTGTATAAATGCATGGAGAATTAAAATACTGAAATCAGTAAATAATTAATTAAAAATAAAATGCTCATCAAAATAACTTAATTCTTTTTTCACATTGTTCTCCTCTGTTCACTGAGCAAGTGGGTATTTTTATTTTCTTTTTGTGATTTTTCTACACAAAGATATGGATTTTTGAAGTTTTGAGTGTTTAAATAATTCCTAAATATTTAAACCAGTCAGCGCCGCCTCAACCTCGGCAGCTCCGAAGCCCCACGCGGCATGGTCCTATTCGACGCCACCACCTGAGTCAGCAGCCACGCATCTCACAGTCTTGCTCCATCTCCTCGTCCGGCTCGATCTGGACCATCCATTCGATACACGCGCGATCCGATGGCTGCTGGTCATCGTCTTCAACTGGTGTGTCCCGAGAGCCGTCCACACTAAAACCCTAAGATCTCTCTCAATACTTAACCAAAATTCATATTCTTATGCTCTATGAAGTCTTCTTGAATAGACAAACACATCTATATGGCTAACATGCATTGAAATTAACTCAAATGAAATGGAGAATCGCTGGAAGCTCGGGTTAAAGAGAAGTCTCCATACCTTGGTTCAGGAGGTGAGGCCTCGACTGAATGTGTTCGGCACGTTGGTTGGAGCTAGAGGAGCCTAGGGATGAAGCCTCTAGCCCTGGTGAATTTTCTAGGTGTAATTTCCACCAAGCCTAATTTCAAAGCTTGGCCGATAAAGAGAATAGCTGGCCTGAAGAGGGGGCTTTTGCTGGGGAACTTCTTCTCTTGGTCTGGTGAAGTTGTAGGGTCAATCAGATTGAGTATTGGCTCACTGTGGTGAGGTATCATTTTTTTGGGCTCAAAATTGAACTCAGAAATTGAGCTCACAGAGGGGGTTTTAGGGCTAGATTTCAGTGGGGATCAAGTGCTCTGTGTTTGGAGAAGGGTCTGGAGTGATTTAGGCAGAGTTTTGGTAAGGTTTTGTTCAACACCTCTTTTGGCCGAGAGGTGGTGGTGTTTAAATAGAGGTGGCTGGAGGGCCTCCCAGGGGGAATTGGAAGCTGGGATCAGCTGCTCAGGGGAGGAGAAGAACAGCCATGGTGTCCATTTTGGTTGGGACAACTCAGCCAATGGGTTTGAATTTTTTGAAGCCAAATAAGGCTCTCTGCCTGGTGTATTCCAGTGGCTGTGGTGGTTGGCCGGCCAGGGATGGGTCACCATCTGACTCAGTGGGGTCAGGGCTGGAAGTTGGTGAGTTCAATTGAGGCTTGACATGTGTAAAGGAGTTGATTAAAGTGGAATGGGGTAAGGCTCATTTTCGGTTTGGTTTGGTCAAACCATGCTTTTGGGCTAGGTGCACCCACCAAGGGACTTTGGGTGCTGTGGGGAGTCAGGTGAGTCAGCTGGTTTTGAGTGGAGAAGTCTCCATCCAAGCTTATTTAGATTAATTTTGGTTTTAGGTGAAGCATGGGTAAGGTTAAAATGTTTAATCATAGGTTAGGAAAGAGCTCCCCTCTCTCACCATTAATGGCTCGGTGATGTGTAAAGTAGCTTCCATGGCTCTCATGTGGCTTGTGCATGGCTCAATGGCTCCATTTGGCTTGGGGTAAAGCTTAGTCAATTTCATGGAAGTAGATTTTAAGAATTTTGGCATTTTGGTGGAAATTTGGATGAAGATTGATTTGGAACGATTTGATTATTGATTTAGGACTTAGGGATGATTTAAATTAAAGGGATGATGAGAGGAAACTTCATGTGGGCTTTGGAATAAGTCTTGGGCTTTTTGAAATCATTTTGGATGGGCTTTTAAAATGGTTTAAGGAAGTGGGCTTGTAGGTTTTTGAAATAAATTGATGGATGAAAATTGGTGAGGGGTTGTGTCAAATAAATTTTGGGATTGGTTTAAGAATGTGCCATGAGTAATTTGGAACAAGTTTGGGGTGATTTTGAGTTAAATTGGGTTCAATTTAGGCATTTTTGGTAATGAGGCCAAAATAGATCAAATTGCGCTAACTTGGGTTAAGGTTGGACCAATGCTGGGTTTGATGTAAAATTAATGTTGAAACATGTTTATGAGGGTCTGACAAAGAGTTTTCAACTTTGGTTGGGCTTTGATTTTGGGATTTGGGCTCATTTGGGTTCATGATGGATTTAGGCCAAATAGGGGATTTTCGGTTTGGGTTAGGTTTGGGTGGAGTTTGGTTTCAAATTTGGGGCAAATCATGTTAGTGTTTTTTTTGTGGGGATGTTAGTAAGGTTTAGGAAAAGATTTGGGGTTAATTGGAGTTGAGTTGGGTTGGTTTGGGCTAAGTTTTTGTCATGGGCCAAAATTGGGCTTTAAGCTTCAAATTGAAATTGGATCCACATGTTGATTAAATTGGGTTTGGGTTTGGTCTAAATTGATATTGGGGATATTAAATTGGAACTTAGGATTGAATTGGATCAAAATTGAGGTCAATTGGAGTGGTTTGGTTGGACATTGGGCTCTCTTAGGTTAAAAATAGGCCAAATTGGGGTTTTGGTAAAAGTGGGCTAAATTGAAAAAATTGACCTATGGTGTAGTTGAATAAAATGAAATTGGGATTATATGAGATATTTTGGAATTTTTTAGGAATTTTCTGAATTTTTGGGTTAAAAGGGTATTTTGGGTATTTAGAGGGTATTGAGGGGGGTATTTGGAAAATTTTTGTGTATTTGGTCATGGATGATCAATTTGAGTGGGGGGAATGTTTAGGATTGATTTTGAGGGATTTTTGGGTAATTTAGGCAATTTTGCAAATTTTGGGCAATTTCAAAAGCATTTGGTAGGCTTGGTGGGTTTAAGGCCCCGAGAGTCAAAAATTGAAATTTTGGGAAAATGAAGGTTGATCAAGTGTGAGTGAAATGAGATCATTTTGGTTGAGCCATGAAGCCATATTAAGCTCACAAGAGCCATGAGAGGACTCATCTTAGGCATTCACTATGTTGTTTCTAACCCTCTTAGCTAGGGGCCTAGGGGTTGAGGTCCATCCATATGAGTTACCTACATGAGTCAAGGAGTCAAATCGGTTAAAGGTAGTTTTAGGGCTTGGAATGTGTGTGAGAGTGTGGTGTGTGGAAGCTTACCCTCACCAGACCAGACCATACAGGGTAGTCCTAAGGCCAAAGAGTTCTATAGGAAACTCATCCTTTAAACCTCGATATATTGATTTTAACCCTCCAAGTGGTTTAGGGGTATACAATCAAACTTGTGGGGTTTGAAGGGAACCAAGAAGTGTTTGAATTTCTAAGTGATGGGTCCCATTTCTAGTCCTCTAGAATAGTCAAAGGGAAAATCTATGGCTAGATCCTAAGTACTAAGGAGAGAGAAGAAAAAAGACCTCATCAAAAATGAGGTCAGCAATATTATACGAAACTTCACAATGTCACAGTTCTTACAAATTTCAACGCTCCCACAAATTGAAAATTCCATAGCAATTTTACTATCTCTTGGGTTGGATGTGAGTTCCTGCACTTTGCTTCCCAATATAGTTTATCCTCTCTTAGGTTGGATGTGGTCTCTGCACCTTCCTTCCTAATGTGATATTCTCAGCACTTTCTTTACTCTTGGATTGGATGTGAGTCCCTACACTTTCCTTCCCAATGTAGTTTGTCACCTCTTAGATTGGATGTGAATCCCTGCGCTTTCTTTCCTAATGTGACAGTCTTAGAACTTTCGCTACCTCTTGGGGTTGGTTGTGAGTCTCTGCACTTTCCTTCCCAATGTAGTTCATCACCTCTTAAGTCGGATGTGAGTCCCTGAGCTTTCATTCTTAATGTGGCATTTTCAGCACTTTCGTTACCTCTTGGGTTGGATGTGAGTCTCTGCAATTTCCTTCCCAATGTAGTTTGTCACCTCTTAGGTCAGATGTGAGTCCCTGAGCCTTACTTCCTAATTTGACATTCTCAACACTTTCACTACCTCTTGGGCTGGATGTGAGTCCCTGCGCTTTCATTCCTAATGTAGTTCGTCACCCCTTAGGTTGGTTGAAAGTCCTCGTGCTTTCTTTCCTAATGTGACATCTTAGTACTTTCATTGCCTCTTGAGTTAGATGTGAGTCTGTGCATTCCCAATGTAGTTTGTCACCTCTTAGTTTGGATGTGAGTCTCTACACTTTCCTTCCTAGTGTGACATTCTCAATTCTTTCACTGCCTCTTGGTTGGATGTGAGTCCCTGCGCTTTCCATCCTAATGTAGTTCGTCACCTCTTAGGTTAAATGTGAGTCCTGCGCTTTCTTTCATAATGTAACATTCTCAGTACTTTCGCTACCTCTTGGGTTAGATGTGAGTCCTTGTGCTTTCCTTCCCAATGTACTTCATCACCTCTTAGGTTGAATGTGAGTCCTTGTGCTTTCCTTCCTAATGTGACATTCTCAGCACTTTCGTTACCTCTTGGGTAGGATGTGAGTCACACTACTTTCCTTCCCAATGTAGTACCCCTTCTCCGCACCTTTTCAAATCTTAAGCATCATAAAATCACAAGAATCTAAATTGAAATTTAAATCTAAATCCAAATTGAAATTGAAACAAAATACTCACAATTTAAGTTTGTTCCAACTGTCACATTTTTGTTAAGAAGTCATGATGTTTGCCTTAGTAAATTCATAAAACACTCCTCGACAAAGATAAATGAAAAGAAAATCACGACATAAAATATTAAAATCATGCTAAATTTTGAATTTGATTTGACAACTACATTTTGAAGGTATTCCTGTGTTTTTCCTAGCGAAAACAATTCTCGCTCAATTCTGCGCTGTGCTTTAAGTATGTTGGCTTAGATGTTTCTGTTGCTTTTGTTGATCACTTTAGTAAACGCCAATACGTGCAGTGTGCTTATCCGACACACCACACCTATTGGGGGTCCATTTGTTGACCTCACTTTTATTGAATTATAGTTTTTCTTCCTTAGGAGTCTAGAATCTAGCCATAGGACTTTCCTGTTGACTATCCTAGAGGACTAGTGATGGAGCCTGCCCCATTAGAAATTCCAGCCACTTCTTTACTTTTCTTGTAGTTCCATATGTTTGGTTCTAACCTCTAGCGCTTAGTAGGAAGGGGGCCAAATATGAGGGAACTCAAGGAGGATGCCCATAAGATTGCCTGGCCTTAGGGTTAGCCCTGGGGTGGTGTGGTTTTGGTTAGTCTTGCACACACACATAACCCTACACTTTCACTCACAAGCAAAAACCCTAAACCTATCAACTTTAACATTATTCCTCACTCATTTAGAAACTTATGTGGGTGGTCCTCTAAACCCTTAGTCCTATGCTAAGGATTGGCTAGAACCAACACATAGAGGATCCAAAATGAGATTTCTCTTGGTCTCATGAATCAAAAAAAGTAATTTTATGATTGATATTCTCAATTTATCCCAATTTTACCAAAATTCTCAATTTTGACCATTTAGCCCCAAACTTTCCCAAAATTACCAAAATGACTCTGAAACCTCAATTTTTCCTAAAATTTCTCAAAATAACCCAAATTCACAAATTTTATTCAAAAATCATTTCAAACCAATCTAAGTCAATCAAGTTGATCAGAACACCCCAAAATTCTCAAAATTCCCAAAATACTCTCAAAATTGTCAAAATTACCAAAATGCCCTTCATGAACCAAAAATTTCCAAAATCTCCACAATAGCTCCAAATGTCCCCAAAATCAATTTTATCCACTCCTTGACTCCAATTACACCCGGATTGACGAACTTTGACC